>MU089302.1:0-484919 GCA_014839905.1 Aphanoascus verrucosus | reverse complement strand
TAAACAGCCCCAACTACTTCTTCTTATCAGACAACTAACATAAACCCAGATTACCATATCCTTCCTCACCTCCTCCGGCGCCATCAAACCCTCCCACACCATGGAACTCCCCGACATCAAAATCGGCATCCCATCCACCCTCATCTGCATCGAAATGGCCATCTTCGCCATCCTCCACCTCTGGGCCTTCCCCTGGAAACCCTACAGCCTCAACAGTCCCCAATACACCAACGCACCGGACGACCCGCTCCCCCCGCTCGAACCTACCTCGTACCAGGGCGGATTTCTAGGCATCAAAGCCCTCATGGACGCTTTTAATCCGTGGGATCTGGTCAAGGCCATTGGCCGCAGCGCGCATTGGTTGTTTGTAGGGCGGAAAGAGAGGCAGTTTGATCCGAGTTATCAGGGCCAGCCGGGGAGTTCGTTTAAGGTGAAAACGATGCATGCAACGCCGACGACGACGATGAGTGCACAGGAGCATGATAGTACTACGGCGTATTTGGGTGCAGAGAGGTCCGGCGATGGGGTGATGATGACGAGGATGCAGCCGGCGGTTCGACGGTTGCATTCTGATGGTGGGGAGAGGGATGAGTTGCTGGCGAATGCGCAGGACAATCCGGTCGTGGATTGTCCGTCGCCTGTGACGGGGACTGCTGGGCGGGGGTGGTGATTGGTATTGAGCAGCGTTGTCATCCTCCTCAAAACACTGTTGAAGAAGGTAGCGTATTTGGTCTTGGGCGACCATCCTCTCAGGGTAGGAAAACCAGCCCTGAGATATCTTGAGTTTGCATATGATACCCCTTGTCTTTCGTGTACGTATATCGCCTTGACGGTGCCGTTTACATATCTAAATGTTTAATCAGAATTGGCAGAGGAACAAGATGCCAATTCATTTGATCATCAAGTCTTTCGCATTATTCATTCCCAAAAGGGCATCGAAGTCTAACCACTTCTATCCGCTATCTTGGACCTGCGGAAGTGGGGTTTGGCTTTTCCATTCATGCGCCGTTCAAAATAAAACGCCATTCTCCGCAGCTGGTCAGCTAAACTCATTAATGAAAATAGGTCTTCTTATCCCCACGTCGCACCTCCCATCCTGCCCCTCGGCAACATCCACCCTTCTCTCGACCGCGATTCCATACCATGCTGGGCTTCCTTAGTCGAAGGAGCTTGTCGCATGGACATTTCCACGCCTGATTTCTTACCAAGCTCACGCATACCTTGTATGCTTTCTCCCATCGAGCTTAGTAGTGCAACCAATGCGACGTCATTAGCTTGTGCTAAGGACTCGATGGAGAATGAATTCGAATCCTGCGGGTTCAGAAGCGTGAGGTGTGAGATGAGTGAGTAGATGCTGCGAAGGAGGGAGTGGGAGAGGCCTGGTGTAGAAGGAGTTTGAGCGGTGTCGGATGGTGAGGATTGGACGGATTGAAGGTATGCTTTGATGAGACTGAGGCGCGATTCGAGGGTTCGAACGGCGCCGAGTCGAGTTGTGAGATTTGCGATTACTAAAAGTGGTTAGCTGGCAGTCAATGTCAATTCATTGTTGCATAGTTTATACATACAGTCTTCGTCCTCTCGCGAGAGCGGAGATGCTGCTGGAGCTTCCTTTTTGGTCAGTTGCTCAGGCTGTTCTTTTGACTGTGTTTCGTTTGGCCCTTTAGATTCAATAGCAGTCGCATTACCGCCACCACTGGCAACGAAATCAACGCTGATCATTTCAGCCTCTCCCGTTTCGATCGAGTACGGAAGCTCTCGGAATCTGAGGGTCATATGTCGTGCCTGGCCGTCAAATTCCATTGTCTTGTCCCCATTATCTGTATTTTCTTCTTCGTAAACGGATTCATATATTGTGAGTGGCAGCTTTCCGACAGTTGAGGATGTGCTCCCCAATTGAGAGGCATGGAATGCGAGCATAATCGCTGCTTCGTTATAATGTTCGAGAATCTGGCGGTGGAGGGGCATTTGAGCTGCTGTCGGACCATTTGTAGGCGTTATTGTGAACCATCCGACCAAGTCTAATGCGGGAGCTTTATGCACATCCTTAACTGATTGTATCGAAGTAATCGTTAGCTCGTAAGTAGATACTGCGGGGACTTGGAATGGCGTACATACATTGTTGAAGGCGCTCTGAGAACCAAGTCGGATTCAGATATACATCTCCATTGGCCTCTCGAATGGTGTTGCATTCAAAAACATGCTCTAAGCTTATTGCTCGACCTTTCTGCTGACCGAGGAGAGCTCCCACGATCGGGCCCTGCTGCTGTCTAACGACATGACGGGTAATGTGGTCTGAGATATTGAGGAGAACGAGCGGATGGAGGTAGGCTTGGAGCCCGGAGTCTGAAGACTTTTGAGAAACAAAAGGATTATGTGATTCTTCCATTGTGTATGTTGATATTGCTTCTCTCAAGATCTCCGTATCATAGTGAGGAGCAATGATGAGGTCGAGCTCGATGAGGCCGTGATGAGATGTTTGCTCTGTTTGCCCTGTTTGCTCGTGGGGTGGCTTGTTTGCTAGCTTATCGGCGGCCCCTCCCTCCACAGCTCCCCTTCGCGTCGTCAACACTCACCATCAATACATTACAAGCTTCCTTCGTCTTCTCCCTTGAACGAGCTAGCTTATTAATATCTACCAGCTAGTTTGAGCTGCAGCTTGAGGGAAACATGAGAACTCCAATGATGTACGATCAGGTGAAAGACCACCTCGATCAGATCTCCTCCGACCCCTCCACTCGCCTAGATGTCCGCTTGATCGAGAAGCTTCAGACGGAGCTATTCGCTTGTACTGACCTAGATGTTTTGGGGGCTCTTCTAGTGCAAATCTCCAGCGTTCTTCCTATCCTCCAGGAAGACCCTACGCCTCTCACGAATTTGGCCACGAAGGCAGCGACATACCTCACCTTTGATCAGATACAATCGATCGATCCTCCAATCAGTATTGTAGCCGGAATCAAAGCGCCTTCTCCTCCGATTAACTTGCTCGCGTTATCTCTTCTCCGAAAGGCCAGTGCCACGACTGGCGATGCTGCTGTTATTGCAGGCGACCCTACTCTGGTGACATCCTTGGTGGAAATATGGCTCACGACGAGCACAACTGCTGTGGCAGAGGCCGCGTTTGACGTCTTATGGTCCCTTCTTGAGGTCGATCACCCGAACCAGTCACAACCAAACGGAGACACAGAAGAGAAAGGTCAATCTGGGGGGCAGGGCTTGGTCTGGAGACGATTATTCGGGGATAAAAACGTGTATCGCCTTCTGTTTTCGATATGCAGTTTTGATACTGCCGGTCAAGCGGGGCAGCCAACGAAACGCGAAAAGTCAGTAGCCCAAGGAAGACTGATGGACCTCGTGGCCAAGATCGGAACCCTCGACTGGCAGGCAATCGCAACCTCGCATTTCTCAGATGTTGAACTTGAGTTCAAGAGCAACAGCTTACTGGAATTCGCAACTTGTCGAATGGTGGACACAGAAGATATTCTTCTACACATGACCCTCATTCACTTTCTTTCCGAACTCTTGAAGATCGGCGCTCCCGGGATCAGACAGCGCCATAGTACCGCTAGGGGCTCACATCCAGTGTTCTCTTCTCCATCTCTAGAGTTTCTGATCTCGTCCAAATTGCACACCATCATGAATTACTATTTGGAGCCCTCCGCACTGGACCCAGCCGAAGGTGCTTATCTTTCAGGGCCAATAATGGCGTATATCTCCCAATATGCGCTGCTTTATCCGAACCACTTGCTACAAAGCCAACAATCACTTTTGGACAAGCTTCTTTCTCGCATACTCCAATCTTTTGATATCCCGTCGGCACAGTGGGCCCATGGCCCGGTTCCAAGCGGTGATCTTAACATTCTGGCATCGCTTCCGCGAGTCATGCTCCTAGAGGCGGGAAAACGGTCTCTGAATCCATTGTTTTCCATCCCTTCAAAACCCCTCAATAAAGATACACTAGATACACTGGGGAGGATATTTCACGGACCGGTGCACCGTCAGGATGATGATGACTTGGAACGGCAGAAGACGTTAAATGCAAACCCAACAAATCCTCGCGCGGAAGCAGCTGCTGCGAGGGCGCTCTACTTCCAATACCTGAATGAGCACACAGATATCTGGAACAATGTCGTTGCGGCCGCGGAAATAGTCGCCATGACCGACACGGCTTTATCTGCCGTTGCGTTCATAAAGGCCGTTGCAACAGCAAACTGGGCGGTCGTAACACCAGGCTCCGGTGTTGAAACAGCCCCTGGCTCCAGATTTACCATCCCAGTTGAAGACGAAGTCGAGCGACTTGGACCAGCATCTCAAGGGAACCTTCCAACATATGGAGCTTGGGCTCTACTTGTCCCTCCAGCACTAACATACGTCCTACCTTACCTCTTCAAAGACCCACAAACGTACGCGAATTTTGTCGCAGGGGGTAGAGGGGATACCGAAAGTGCCGTATGGCGACTCGCAACTGCGAAATACGATGCGCTTGTTGCACTCGAATCGGCTATTGAACGGATTGGAGGAGGCACCAACGGGGTTGAAGACCTGATCAGGACTTTGAGACATCGTGTATCGCAGGGCCCTTGGGGAAATACCAGCCAGATTGGTAGCAGGGTGGATGCTTTGGAGATGTGATCGAAATGCACTATCATGCAGAAAGACTCGGATATAATTTCGAGCTCTGGGGAATCATTCTCGGAAGAGGAGCGTAGTTCTTGCATATGACGCTCTATCTTGTTTAGTCCTAATTTCTAGCTGCATTAATGAGCATATGTAGGGGTTACTAGTTAAGCGAAAACTCCCGATATGACATCTCAGAGAGAGACAACTTCAGTGATTGCACATTCGTTGTGAGAAAGCAGTTGAACTACAGTATGATAAGTTAAGGGGGTGCGGGAAGCGTCGGATTAGTCAGCGTGGTTAAAATGGCGAGGGGAAAATTGATAGCGGAAGTGCTTGAATGGAGCGAGTCATGAGCTTCGATTCACGTAAAAAGCCGTCAGACATCTCTTCTAATACTCAAACTACCTCATGTTCAGGCCATAACTTGCCTTTGAATAGCAGAATCCACCGAGAATGAATGATCACGAAACCATCCTTGCGACCCGTCCTGATACCGAAATCTTATAGCTTATCTTCCCCGCGCCTAACTCCGATAATTTGATATCCGCCAGCGAAGCTTGTCCCTATGTCACGCCGCGGCGGCGGTGGAGGAGGAGGAGCTCGAGGCAAGAGACCGCCCGGCGCAGAGTTCTCGTGGGGTGCTGAACCTGGAGCGGAAGCAGACACTGCGCCCACACCACTATTTCCTGTGAGATTCACTCTAGGGACACGGGTCACCTCTCTTTTTTAGGCACGCATTTGCTAACTCTCGGTCTACTGGGTAGAAATACAAAGTCCCCCGCGCAAAACCCCTCACGCCAATAGAAACTATACAAGTCGACTACTATCGCAAGTTGCGGGAGGAGATTCATGATGGACCCTTTTACGCCGTGCTCAGCGGTCCGCCGTCATACGGGAAGGGGCGGCCACCGTCTCGCGCACAGTTTGATCCTTTTCAAGGCATGGCGACGTACGGGCAGCGATACTTGAAGAAGGCGAGGACGCTTCCCAAGCTTAGTGGGATACCGTTTGGTGAGTTTAATCTGCTCTTCTCGGTCCTTTGGCGGATTTTTCCTCGGAGGGTGGTTACTAATGACGAATTGGTTACAGAGATGAATTTCTTTCCAAAAGAATTGTGGTCGACGCTTGATCCGAAATACGTTGGTTTGCCGAAGGGAATGGGCGGTGGTTTGGGAGCACTGTCACGGGCGGGGCAAAAGCGAGGCTTTGAGGATGATGAAGACGAAGAAGATGACGCTGCGGAGGCGGCTCGTAAACGACGAGCTGTCGGTGAAGATGAAGACGAAGGCTCCGATGTCGATAGGAGAAAAGATACGGATGACGAGGGTGGGTTAGAGGAGGAGGGCGAGGGCGAAGAAGAAATCGTGGACGATGACTTTGAAGACGATGAGGAGGATATGGGCGGAGATTACAATGCTGAGCAGTACTTTGACGGCGGTGACGAGGGCGACGATTATGGTGATGGTGATGGGGGAGACGGTGATGTGTTCTGATATAAAACTTGATACCCTCAGCACGAGAACCCGGAATGGTCGATGTGCATGTATTTTATGATTCTAAAACTCTATGAAATTTGAATGGCAATTCAAGACCTGACTCAAAGGTTAGCCCACTAAGAGCTGTTAAGGACCTGATCCAGGTGTCTAATATCCTCATTCATATTCCTCTTCAAGGGGTCACCAAACTGTAAGACTGATAATGAGTTCCTGATGTTTGCACTGTTTGCGTCTGAGTTCTGATGATGTCATCAGCCGACATCGGGAATATCTTTTTGTCAACACAGAAATTCTTCACCCCTCAGTCCCATGCAACTCAAGATGATATCAGGACGAATGCGCTGAAATGGCCGCCAGCGAAAATGGCACGTCAAGGGCCGCTTTGGTCATCTATGCGACTGAAACGGGAAACTCACAAGAGATAGCCGAGGAGCTAGGCCGTATAACAGAGCGATTGCATTTCGAAACACATGTGTCGGAATTAAACACCGTCAAGGCTGTAAGATACGAATGGAAAGCCTGCTGGGAACTAAATATGCAGTCATGTGCTGATGAGATGTGCAGGAGTCTCTAAACGACCATTCTCTCACGATCTTCGCAGTCTCGACGACCGGACAAGGTGATATTCCTGCTAGTGGACGGACGTTCTGGCGGTCCTTGCTCCTGAAACGGCTCACATCGACATATCTGGAAAATGTCAATTTTGCTCTATTTGGACTTGGAGACAGCTCTTATCCAAAGTATGCGTTTGGGAAGAAATCGTGATGCCAAAATACAATGCCTGACGGGGAAGAACAGATTCAATTGGGCGGCCCGGAAGCTGCACAAGCGACTCCTTCAGTTGGGAGCGAACGAGATATTCCCCAGTGGTGAAGCGGATGAGCAACACCCAGAAGGGTATGACGGTCTCTTAACACACGGCTCGCTATTAATTCTGGCTAATTGCTTGCTTCGCAGTATCGAGGGCACATTTGTCCCTTGGGCGGAGGGATTGAAGAAGTTTCTTTTGGATAAATTCCCGTTGGAACCTGGCCAACATCCAATTCCAGACGATGTTCGCCTGCCACCAAAATGGATTCTTGCTGCTCAAGATTCAAACGTCAATGGATCAACCCCGGGCATCAATGGCGATGAAGCTCAGCCTACGATGAACCAAGGTTTGGAGAAGCAAAGCAGAGAAAAGTACTCTGCTTTGCAGCCAGTGGATAATGATACACGGCCAATCCCAAACACCATCTCAGCAACTCTGACTGAAAATACCCGGGTTACCCCTCAAAGCCACTGGCAGGATGTCCGACGCCTTGTCCTAACGGTTCCTGGTTCCATACACTACGTGCCTGGAGACGTTCTTGATATACACCCAAAGAATTTTGCCAGCTATGTAGACACCCTTATATCGCTGATGGGATGGGAAGCCGATGCTGACATACCATTGTGCTTTGCTCCGGGAAATCCATCCCGGCCTTCAACAACGCCGCCTCCCATACCATTTTTACAAAACTTGCCCGGGTTCTCATTACGTGAACTGCTTACAAATTATCTTGATATAATGGCTATACCCCGCCGGTCTTTCTTTTCCCAGGTCGCTCATTTCACAGATGATAGCATGCATAAAGAAAGATTGCTTGAATTTACTGACCCGGAATATATTGACGAATATTATGATTATGCAACACGATCTAGACGAAGCATATTAGAGATTTTGTACGAATTCGACACTATCAAAATACCCTGGCAACATGCCTGCACTGTTTTTCCTACTTTGCGCGGACGACAATTCAGCATTGCGAGCGGTGGGAAGTTAAAGACGTCGCCAGATGGTGCGACAAGATTTGATCTGCTGGTGGCCATAGTCAAGTATCAAACAGTTATAAAAAGGGTTCGCGAGGGCATATGCACTAAATACCTTGCCATGCTCCAACCAGGGAGCAGTCTGAGGGTCCAGCTCCATCGTGGCGGCTTGAATCCATCCACCAAGCAGCTCCTCGAGCCATGCGTATTAATAGGGCCAGGGACCGGCGTTGCTCCGATCCGCTCACTTCTCTGGGAGAAAGCTGCCATAGCACAGGACTATCACGACAAGCACGGCCCAGACGCACCTTCACCAATTGGGCCCACCATCCTCCTATATGGTGGTCGCAATCGAGCTGCGGATTTCTTCTTTGAGAATGACTGGGAAGAGCTCAAAAAACTGCTTGATCTAACCGTTTTCACGGCATTTTCCAGGGACCAGAATCATAAGGTCTATGTTCAGGACGTGATCCGACAAAACCAAGAGCGGTTCTACCGGGTGCTGTATGAGAAAGCAGGGGCAGTCTTCATTTGTGGGTCATCTGGCCGGATGCCGCAAGCAGTGAGAGAGGCGTTGATAGAGACCTTTGAAAATGCTGGAGCAGATCCCGGCACCAGTCGCCAGGAAGCAGAAAAGTACCTATTGGATATGGAAAGGGTTGGACGGTATAAACAGGAGACATGGTGATAAGGATGATAGTTGGACACTATTCACAACACGGCATCTGTTTGCTTCAACCAGCCTGGCCATACTGTACATAGACGTTACTCCGCATGAAGCAGAGGATATTTGATGGATGAGTCTGCGATATCATGTGCATCAATATCCAAATCGTTCAAACAGTGCAAACACCCAAACATTTAAAGAAACAAATGAGACAAACATACCAAACTTTCATTGAACCCGATTTTCGGCTTTTCGGAAACCTTCGGCTACCGAGCTTAAAACAGTCACGTGCATGGGTAGAATCGGACATTTTTAATCGACTCTTGGCGCAGGAATTTAGTTGATCCGCTGCGTCATGGCTTGGCGGCGGTCCTCCGGTCCGAAAGGTCAAGAAGAATCAACTCCGCAAGGTCGACAAACAGCGCGATACTCCTCCGACCACGCAGAATACAGCTATAACACGTTGACGGGCAGCAGTACACAATCTCACAATGGCCAATGCACTTCGGATATTAGTGCCCGTGAAGCGGGTGATCGATTATGCGGTGAGTTCGACTCCAGATATCTTTACCGTTCACTCGGCATCATGGACCGACTAGGTCGAAATGTGATTACGCCGCGCAAGTTCCATGCTTCTGTGAAGAAGCAGCATAGTGCTTTCAGCTGCGCTGGGAGGAATGAGCATTGACTCAGTTGTGCATCTATGAAGCTAATTATGGATTTACCTCGACCTTTTAGATCAAGCCCCGCATTAACAAGACCCAAACCGGCGTCGAAACGGCTGGCGTAAAACACTCCCTAAACCCCTTCGATGAGCTCTCGATAGAAGAAGCCGTTCGTCTCCGCGAGCGCAAGGGCCCCATGGAAGTCGCGGACATCCTTGCCCTCTCCGCCGGCGGACCTAAATGCCAAGATACCCTCCGTACCGCGATGGCCATGGGTGCCGATCGCGGCATTCTAGTAGACGTTCCTGAAGGCAAGAGTGGTTCTGATGGTGGACTGGAGCCCTTGACGGTTGCGAAGTTGTTAAAGAACGTCGTTGAGAAGGAGAACATTAACCTCGTTTTCCTGGGGAAACAGGCCATTGATGGAGATCAAGGTCAGACGGGCCAGATGCTTGCGGGACTTTTGAACTGGCCTCAGGCGACACAGGCGAGCAAGGTCACTGTGAAAGATGCTGAAGGCACGGTTGAGGTTACAAGAGAGGTGGACGGTGGCGTGGAGACATTGAAGGCGAAATTGCCCATGGTCATCACGACGGATTTGCGATTGAACGAGCCCCGATATGCCAGCTTGCCAAACATCATGAAGGCGAAGAAGAAGCCGCTAGCAAAGAAGACCCTGGGCGACTTTGGTGTTGAAGATACGAAGAGATTGAAGACTTTGAAGGTTACCGGTAAGATTCACCCTTTATCTGTGATGTCAACTGAAGCTAACGCTGTTGATAGAGCCCCCGGCCAGACAGGGTGGAGGAAAGGTCGAAGACGTTGACGGCCTCATTAGCCGCTTGAAGGAGCTTGGTGCTTTGTAAAAGCGCTCCGTACTTGAATGCGGTTCTGTATGTCCTTTTTTGGCCTGGTTTCCGGAGGAAAGATTATTTTTGTATATGATATACGTGAAGAGAGCCTAGATGAGTTTTATTTGCTTGCGTTTTCGTTTCAAGGCTGTTGAACATGATGGGACCAAAATATACATATAGATACCTCGAATTCTGACTGATTTCACATGCGCCACTGTGTGAAACGCATAACCGTCCATTCATAGATCGGGCTCAGTGAGCAAATGCTTGGGTAGCCGTTCATGCGGTATGAAACCGATAGGATACTGTATGCATTATTAGTACTCTTATTATAAAATACTCCATTGAAACTGTTTTTGTGGCAGGTAAACATTGCTTCCAGGTGTATTGTACCCAAGGTCCTGGGCGGATAGCTACACTATAACGCGCGGAGTAAAGATCGAACACAACAATGGTTATGCACTGCCGTCAAGCAAGCGACCGCCAGGGGAAATCTCCCGGCCCTAATGCGAATCTCAATCTCCAGGACAATGGCGTAGAATACCACCGCTGTCAGTTTTGGGGTCCGAATCTGTTTCATATCCAAATAGTGCCCGGGAGGACCGGGGGGGCATTGTTTAGGGGAGGCCGTTTCATTTTGCGGGGGTAAGGAAAACGACAGTGCGCTTCTTCAGAGCCTCCTGTCAAACACAACTTCGACGCAGATGAAACCAATTTTCGGTTCGACTCCCATTTTTGTGATAGAATATTCCCTGTGCCTCTTTGGAAGTATTCTATGATATGCACGGCACGACTTCGTTCCTGTCTGCGCCACCCAACTACCTTGCGCCTGGATCAAACCCCGTCCTTTGACCGAAGAGGCCCAGGCCAAATTGTACTGGCTACGCTGGCGTTTGTATGCCGCTCTATACCACGTCGAAGTACCATATACTTCGGCTCCCGACCGCGATGACGCAGGGTACGGCCCATGGTCTTTCTTTTGCCCAGCAAAAAATGCACTGTGCCAGTGTGAATTGGGGTGCGCTGAGTACATTCGGTGACTGGGTTAAAATCACGGCGAACCCTGGTACGGGGGTGCTATTTGGTCCATTCTGGCCTTGATTGGCATGTGGTTCAGTGGTACGAGCAACACGAAAAAACGTTATGGGCGGGTTTATTTCGTCAGGATTCCTAATCAACTTTGCGTTCTGGTTGAAGTCTATCCCGAGTTTCGTTGCTGATGAGTATTTTTCTTTCTACTATTGCTGCTTCTTCACTATCCGGTTGCATTACCGCAGGTTGGAGAGCACGCATCTTTCCGGGATATCAATCTCTCTCTCTCTGGGAATGTGAGATGCCTGTTTGTTTCCTGGCCACCCTCAGCCTTGCACGGACGTCGGCGTATTGAGCTTTAGATTGAAATGGCGCCCCCAACTCGAAGAAAATGGGAGAGCGCCAAAGTCTACTCTAAACGGGGCTTCGATAAAGCGTGGAATACTCTCGACAAGCTCGGACGCCCGATCAACCGTCTATCGAATAAAGTCGGCGCTGAAGCGTTCTGGCCGACAACCCTAGACCTCGAAAGCGATAAGGCAGCGCGAATACTACGGAGCTTTTGCAAAGATGGGTTCTATGCGGAGCTGGATAAGGAAAATGGGGAACGGCCAAAGGAGGGAATTCCAAAGGGAAAACAGAGGGTTGTCAAGAAGATCCCGGAGTCTGTCATCAGAGAAGCAAAGGGGCTGGCTATTTTTACAACCATGAGGACGGGCCTTTGGATCAGCGGATCTGGGGGAAGTGGCGTCTTGCTGGGACGAATTAAGGAGACTGGTGAATGGAGCCCTCCATCAGGCATCATGACGCATACGGTTGGCATGGGATTTCTTGCGGGAGTGGACGTATACGATTGTGTGGTGGTGATCAATACTTATGAAGCTCTGGAAGCCTTCAAAGCTGTACGCTGCACTCTGGGAGGCGAAGTAGCCGCATCAGCTGGTCCCTTGGGTGCGGGTGGTAATTTGGAGACCGAGGTACACAAACGACGAGCTCCGGTTTGGACTTATATCAAAGGCAGAGGATTCTACGCCGGTGTCCAAATAGAGGGCACCATTGTGATTGAGCGATCCGACGAGAATGAACGATTCTATGGAGAGAGACTACCCGCGGTTGATATACTGGCAGGAAAGATCAAACGTCCGCCATCGTCAATCAACACGTTGATGCAAACGTTGAAGGCGGCTCAAGGCGATCCCGATGTAAAGGAAGAGCTACTACCTTCTCCCGGCGAAACTCCTGGGGACGCAGAGGTTGAACCTGCGAAACCCTTTGGCATTCCAGAAGCGGACGATCCTGACCCTTATGGCGTGAAAGCTCTGGAACGGGAGGGGGTCATGATCAGGGAAGCCGGCTCGCGTCGAATCCCCAGCTTAGATGTCTTTGAATTTCGACCAATATCGTTGAGTCCTCCAAACTCTTCGAAGCAGAGCACAATAGGCTCCAGACGATCTAGTTTACGAAACAGCATCCAGAGTTTTACAAGTGTCGATCGGGCCACTCAGACAGACAGCTATCAACATACCAGCCGTTCCTCTATCAGCGCAAGTTCCTCGGGCAGTCCTCGACATTATGCTCCTCCTCTGCGAATTCAGATACCAGAGGAAGTACAAGACTTTCATCACGAGGAGACTAGTCTCGACAAAAACGCTGAGCATGTTCCAGCACGACGAGTCAATCTCTCAGAACACAGCATTGCCAGTATCGGCGGATCTGCACCGGCACCGTTCGCAAAGGCCCGACTGGTTAATATTCTCAAACGCAGTCCGCCTACTCTGCCCAATCGTAACTCTGAGCGCATCATCTCTCCCATCTCTGCACACTCCGAAATCGACGATTCCGCGACACTGTCGTCTGTTTCCGCCGTCGACGAGGATGCCAGTATCATTGATATCCCGAGTCGGCTACGGAAGTTCCGATCTGAAGATTCGCAGACCGAAATCTGGGATTCCCGTGGGCCATCAATGGAACGAGACGAATTTAAGTCCGCACCAGCTTCGCCGCGCGCTCCTGGAAACGTGTACGATGAGTCTACGAACCAAAAAGAAGCCAAAAAATGAGCTTTATACCCTATCCTTCCCCGGCCCCGTCTATACATTTTAAGATTCTACACTGTTCTAAAATACATGAGCTTTTGATTGTTATAAATTTTATCTCTCTTCGCTTCGTTGTAAATATTAACACGGATCCTTTCGTCTTTTGTCGTTCTTTTGTTTCGGGTGTTTGTGCTCGGTGTGTTGGGAAGGATTGAATCTTGATGGGCTGGCGATAGTCGTATTCGCGCTTGATATCCCAGGAAAAAGGAATTTTGGTGATACGGATTGTTGTCAAGAGATGGATTATACTGATGAGTTCTGATATACATGTCTGATGATAAATTCCGGCATCAAGGTTGTTCACTTCTTCAAGATGGATTTAGTCCACGCGCTTCTAGACAGCTCAAAACCGCGAGTTTACCTTTTTTTTTCCTTTTCCATCTTCTCCTCTGATTTGCATCAAAGACAAGATTCCTTGAGCTGGCACCAGAAAATCGATTCTCGCAAACGATTGGAGACCTCTGCCTGGACGAACAACTTTGAGATGCGGCTCTGCCTGGTAGGTGCCTGAAAAGTGGAGCTCCGATAGGCGCTAAACCCAACTAGTGCGCTTACATAATAAAGTCCGGGACTCGGCGTTTCGTGATTAAGGGGCTAATCAGATTGACGCTAGCCCGGTACAGTTAGCCCAGTCAGCAGCAGCCGCCACGGCCAATCAACGGCCATGGTAGCCTGTTGTCGTCTGCCGTTCAACGGTTCGCTCCTCCGCAGAAACCGAGCTGTCGCGACAACAAGCTATAATTTAAAAGGAGCTAAGCACCTCGCTCTTCTCGCTCCCACACCTGGCATTCTCCAAGTACATTCTATTCGGGCAATGCGCGCTCTTTCATATGCTCAATTGAGTTAGTGGGCGGTGTCTCTCTTCAATTGCACTCTCATCTAAACTACATTAGATCTACTGCGTTTTGGCTTCTATCCACAATCGTTCTTACATACCATGTCGGGAATTTTGAAAGACAAGGTGGTGGCTTTGAGTGGCACCTTCCAGGAGTACAAACAGGGTCAGTGACAACCAGCCTAGCTTTGCTACACAGCTCCAGATTGACTAAGTTGCTTTACAGCTCAGCTGAAGGATTGGATTGAAACGAACGGCGGAACATATAGCGCGAAGGTTACAGATGACTGCACCCATCTCATCACTACTGAGAAGGACTTCAAGAGCCAGGCGACGAAGTGTAGGTGTTATTTCCTCCCAATTGGGTTCACGCACGCCTTAATTGCAGCTCGATCCTTGTGAATCAAACGCGTGAATAGACATTAACTGAGTGTGCGCCCCGTTAGGTAAACAAGCTGCTTCTGTGAAAGGGATCAACATTGTTTCAATAAATTGGATTGTAGACTCGATTGCGTCCAACAAATGCATGCAAGAGTCTGGCTATCTCCATGCCACCCCGCAGCAGAGTCCACCTGTTTCTTCCATGCCACCAAAACGGAGCACCCGATCGCAAACACAATCACAGGCCCAATCACAACCACAATCTCAACCCCCGGTCCAGCCTCAGTCACAGCCGCAGCCTCAGCCTCCTCCGACGAAAATGGCAAAGAAGAACAATAAGCGCGCTCTCAATTCCCCTGATGACGATGTTACCACAAAGAAATCAAAGGCTTCCAATGAGCCGTTCACGAAGAAGCAGAAAGATAGCAAAAAGGAAGAGAAAAAGTTGACCATTCCCGTTGACGAATGCTTTAGTAGTAAAGGTGCGTTTCCTGGATTACACACACTGAGAACGCGTGCTGACTTGTGTTTGATAGGTGATTATCACGTCTACGTTGACCCTGACGGTGTCATATATGATGCTGCATTGAACCAAACAAATCGCCAGCAGAACAACAATAAGTTCTACTTTATTCAGCTGCTTGAGCCAAACAAGCCAAATGGCCAATATGTGACCTGGACACGCTGGGGAAGAGTAGGAGAAAACGGCCAGTCCTCGGGTTTTAGCGGCCTAGATCTGAAAAAGGCCAAATCTACATTTGAGCAAAAATTCAGGGCCAAGTCCGGCCTGGCTTGGAAGGACCGATTCGATAACCCGATATCTGGCAAATATACGTTCCTTGAGCGTGACTACGAGGCCGATTCCGATGGCGAAAAGGAAGACAAACCGAAAAAGAAGTTGAAAGAGGAAGAATCAGGCGATGAAATGGAAGTCGAACCTCCAAAAAGCACCCTTCCGGAAGCAGTTCAACATGTTGTTGGCCTTATCTTCAATCAGACCTTTTGGGCGAATACTATGGCGACCATGGACTACGATGCGAATAAACTGCCGCTCGGAAAGTTGAGCAAACGCACCCTACAAAAGGGTTTCGAGCTTCTGAAACAGCTCTCAGATATGGTTAATAACATGCAGGCTGTGAGTAATGGGCTCAGACTGGACGACATCAACAACCAATACTTCACTGTGATACCCCATGCCATGGGCCGAGGCCGTATTCCCCTGATCAATCATCCCGATATGATCAAGAAGGAAATCGCGCTGCTGGAGGCATTGACGGACATGGAGATTGCAAACGAAATCTTGAAAGGCGCAAAGAACAAGAGTAACGTGGACACTGTTCACCCTCTCGATCGGCAATTTGCAGGCCTTGGTCTGCAAGAAATGACACCATGTAAGATTTGGCAGAGCCTTTCACTTGGACACTAGAAGCAACTGACATACTTCAACAGTGGATCCTAAATCCGTGGAGTATATGGAGTTGGCGGACTACCTCATCAAAACTCACGGCGATACGCACTACATGCAGTATAAGGTAAGAAAACTCCCATCACTTGTTATGTCGGGGTTGATGAAGACGAAGCTAATCCTTTGTAGTTAAAATACATTTTCCGGATTGAGCGTAATGGCGAAAATGATCGCTATCAAAAGTCGCCATATGCCAAAATCAAAAACAGCAATCGCCGTCTCTTATGGCACGGCTCGCGCACAACCAACTACGGTGGTATTTTGAGTCAAGGGTTGCGAATTGCACCCCCTGAAGCCCCAGTTAGCGGCTACATGTTTGGCAAAGGTGTCTACTTTGCAGACATCTCCAGTAAATCGGCCAACTACTGCAGTGCATATAACAGCGACAACACTGGTCTTCTCCTTCTTTGCGACGTCGAGCTCGGCGATCCCATGCTCGAACTCACCAATTCGGATTATCAAGCCGGCACACGTGCGAAGAAAGAGAATAAACTTGCCACTCTGGGTATGGGACGGACGGTTCCGCACGGGTGGAAAGACGCTGGGTGCGTTCATGAAGATCTCTCTGGGGTGATTATGCCGGATACAACTGGGCCCCCACGCGCAGTCGATGATGATGGTAAAAACCGATCTCTTTACTACAATGAGTACATCGTTTATGATGTGGCTCAGATCAGGCTAAAGTATCTCTTCTGCGTTGGTATGTAGTAATAGGGAGATGTGCCTTTATTTGAGCTGTGCTTTCCGGTTTTTGCTATTGGAGTTATTGCGGAGTATTGGGGCAGGAATGGTAATGGAATGATAATGGAAATTCGCTTGCATTGGTGCGCCTGGAGCATGTCTGGTCACTTGAAAAAAATTTTGGCTTGAGGAAAACACTCCGGACGGTGATTTTGGATCGCGTGTAACGCACCCGATGCTTTTTATGCAAGGCCACCGTTTTGGTGTGACTGGTGCTTGATGCTACCAACTCGATACGGAGTCCTATGGCCGTATGAGTTTGTCCTTCTTCGATCAATATTCCATTGAGATGGAATAAAGATTGCGGTTAGAACAACGCAGAGAACCGCTCTAGAAATCAAAGAGAAGCGACCAGGAAGCGACACCACTGCGAACTGATATAGGCCTCTTATTGCCAGGATTAAAACAAATCTTCCGAGCTTGAACGGGGTAGGCAGCTGGGATCCCTATGTGTCGAAGGACTCGCGAGATGGCAGAAGCGGAAGATGGAGATCTCGGAATGAAATGGATGGATGGATAAGGATCGCGATCAGGGGATCGTGGTGAAGCCATAAATACCCTGATCGGATCGGATCACCTATCTAGCTGGACTAGAGTCTACTCTACGGAGATGGACGTCTCGAGACTATGCAATGCGCAGCCCTTCTGAGATGCAGGATTGGAGAGGTTTCTCGAGAGATGTCGGTGGTCCGCATCAACAACCAGCAACGTTCCTTGATCGACCTACATATATTTTTGCAGCGGTACAACCTCACTTCTCGTCTCTTCGTTGATCAAGGACCGTGGGAGCCAATCTCGCATTCTCCTGAAACACCGCCCTTGCTAGCCACACCCTGCAAGCTACGCGCGATACAACTCTACGGCGGGGTCAAGCTTCGTGAAGCTTTCTTTGCCCAGGATTGACGGCTGTCATCCATGGCGATCCCTTCTCCAACTATCCATATGCTGGTAAACCACACCCGCATTGGCTTTCATCGAATTATCCGAAGGATTCCCCGCTGCGTTTCTGTGGATTTGAACGGTGTTGTCACCGGTTCCCTGGTGTTTTGGCTCTGGGACTTCAGGCATCATCGTACAGATTCTTCAACATGGATCGGCTACCTCTTGCCGGAGAGAGAGATGAGGATGCCAGGGGATTAAAAAGCAGACTGTCTCTCGTAGACAGCTGCTGTTTAGTGAATTGTTCCGTTTCTTTTCTTTTTTTTGGATTCCGGCCATTGCCCTGTCAGTGCTGGACTGGCAATTCTTCCTCGTTTAAGGTAAATTCGCTAGAAGGCGAAATTCAACGTTCACAATGCGCGTTCTTTCGCGCATTTCGCTTCCTTTCCTGTTGGCGCAGATTGCTGCAGGGAAGTATTTTCCACCAACGCCCCAAGGTGTTAAGGTGGTGGAATCCAAACTTCAGGAGGGTGTTAAGATTTCATACAAGGAGGCACGCCAGTCTACTCTGCTCCCTTCCGGGTTATAGCTTTGAGTTATATTGACTGAGAAACAGAACGATATCTGCGAAACCACCGAAGGCGTCAGGTCCTATACTGGCTACGTTCATCTGCGACCCAATAGCCTGGATGACGTGAACGTCGACCAGAATTACGATATCAATACGTTTTTCTGGTTCTTCGAATCTCGTAAAGACCCGGCAAACGCCCCATTGTCGATATGGATGAACGGCGGGCCTGGGTCGTCGTCCATGATCGGACTCTTCCAGGAGAACGGGCCTTGTTTCGTGCACAATGACTCCAGGTCAACCTATTCAAATCCCTGGTCTTGGAATAACGAAGTTAACATGCTCTACATCGACCAGCCGAATCAAGTTGGTTTCAGCTACGACAAATTGACCAATGTTACCCTCAACACTCTGACTGAGGACGGAAATGAATGGTCTGTTGCGAACTTTTCACAGGGGGTTCCAGAGCAAAACAACACATTCTTCATTGGCACGGCAAGTACCCAGAGCCCGCAGAGTTCTGCAAACACCACCTTGAATGCAGCCCGCTCCCTATGGCACTTTGCCCAGGTGTGGTTTCAGGAGTTTCCGGAATACAAACCTAACGACGATAGGATCAGTATCTGGACGGAATCTTATGGTGGCCGCTACGGACCAGCATTTACGGCCTTCTTCCAGGAACAAAACGAAAAGATCAAGAATGGCACGATCACAGGCGAGGGAGTCATGCATCCTATCCATCTGGATACACTGGGAATCATCAACGGATGTATTGATCTCCTCACGCAGGCGCTCTCCTACCCGCAGTTCGCATACAACAACACTTATGGGATCGAAGCAATCAACGAGACTATTTACGAAGCTTCAATTCACAACTTTGAAAAATCAGGTGGCTGTCGGGATTTGATCTACAGGTGCCACGAGCTCGCTGCAGAGGGAGATCCACACATGTACGGAAATAATGATACCGTCAACGAAGCGTGTCAAAAGGCAGACGAATACTGCGTCTCAGCCCTAGAAGGTCCATATACCGAGTATGCTGACAGAGGATACTACGACATCGGCCATCGACAGGCTGACCCCTTCCCACCAAACTACTACCTGGGATATCTGAGTCAGGCGCATGTGCAGGAGGCGATGGGTGTACCTGTGAATTTCAGCAGATCATCATACGGTACTTACAAAGGTTTCACAAAAACCGGAGACTACCCACGATCCGGATATCTTGAAGATATCGCTTATGTTCTCGATTCGGGCATCAAGGTTTCTCTGGTCTACGGAGACCGGGACTATGTCTGCAACTGGATTGGCGGAGAGGAAGTCAGTTTGGCCATCAACTATACCGACTCAGCAAAGTTCCGTGCTGCAGGGTATGCGGATATTCAGACGAACGACTCCTTTGTTGGTGGGCAAGTTCGACAGCATGGGAATTTCTCCTTTGTGAGAGTGTACCAGGCTGGTCACGAGGTGCCTTCCTATCAGCCGGAGACATCGCTGGAGATTTTCCGTCGTATCCAGTTCAACAAGGACATTGCCACGGGCAAGATCGACATTACGAGGGAGAGGGACTATAGCACCTCTGGCTCACCGACAACATTCCAAGTGAAGAATGAACCACCTGAGAACCCGTCGGTTGAATGTTACATTCTTGATCTGGGTACTTGTACGAAGGAGCAGAGATTGAAGGTTAAGAATGGGACGAGTCCAGTGAGGAACTATATCCTGGTTGAAGATGAGGTGATGCCGACGTCGACGCCAACCGGGACTGGCACTGCGCCTTCGAGTACGACCCCTAATGTGGGCGTTAGGACTGCTGGTGTTTCGATGGGTGTATTGAGCTTCGTTGTGATGGCTCTGAGCGCCTTTCTTTCATGAAGGCATTGCTTTGGCTAAACCATACGGAGCATTTGTGATATATATTCAGATTATGAATTGAGCCGCAATTGAACTTCCACCTTAGTTACAGTACTAGCTTTGACGGTACTGGTATTCCCTGAATCCTTTCTCATTGCTATAAACTTGCTTTCACAGTGATGGCCACAAACTTCTTTGCAGGACCATTGTTTGTTCGAGCTGCCAGCCAACCGCATCACGGGGGTAGTTTGTGAGGATTACCTATGAACAACTCAATGATTCTCTCCATGTCTGTCAGCACGACATGCCGTAGAGAGGCGGTATGAAGACGCCTACTTCATACACCGGTTACGGTGCATCCCATGCTGTCGTAACATGTATTCTGTAGCCAAGCTACGTTGTAACACATGTAGCCATAGTAAGTCAGAGAAACGAACAGCCCAACCCGCGCACGCAGTATGTCACGGCTCACCGCCAGATTCCATCATTCGGGCATACATATAGTATGGCGCGGAGCAGGATAGCGAAAAGATGACTGTGGCAACTTCTCAACGGAAGAGGCAGCAAAAATGCTCTCGGGACGATTGTGCCATGAGCTCCAGAGAACATTCTTCTGTTCGCGAAGAGGCAGGGAAAGGTGAAATTGATACATACTGTAGGGGACTCACAGGACCCCAGGAGCAAACTGACAGCGGTGGTCTTGCTGCCAAGCAGCCAGGGATCCCATGCCCGCCGCTTGGACCAAGGAGCTCAGGGCTCTCCAGGGATGAGCTGTCAGTCTCAACAGCGATTTCGGCCTGAGCTGCGATGTCTATTGCGTCCTCCAAAGGACTCAACATATCCCGTTTTATCTGCAAGCAAAATCACAATTTCGTCACCGTGCTTTTCACTGTGTGAGACGTCTGATAGAGAATAATTGACGTTGTGGCTGGCGTTGGGAAGCGAATATCAGCACGCTGCGATTGGCTGCTGGCCGATCTCGGGTGGTCCACTTTCAATACGTGACATTAATTATATATATGAACTGAATGATAAGCGTTGTATTTACGCATTCAGTACCATACTTCGCTGGCATTGATTGGTCAAGCAGGGTCTGAACCGGAAAAAATTCTCGTTAGCGGGTTTGTGACTCTTTAAAGGTGAATCTCTCGCTCTCCTGGCTCTCCGTCATTCTTCGTCCTTCTCTTCCAACATACAATTCCAACAAAACCACACGGTCTTCCAATCTCACACGACAGCTTCAAGTCTATCTTCCCTATCATACCACATAGATTGTTCATTCAGTGCTAGAGAGCACTGCTATTGCTTATGCGCGTGATACCTTCTGAATTCACCTCCCAGGTAAGATATCTCGTCCTTTGTTCACAGGGTTTACGCCCCTCCTTAAGTGCCCATTCTGATCACACATTGACTGACTTGCTGCTTGTAGGACTACATCTCGGGTACGATTTCATCTTCTGGACATGTGTTCCTTTTACCATGACGAATATGCACTAACTCGAAGCAGATCACCTCTGGAAAGCCTCAGTAAACTGAGCCATTTTCAATCGAGCCACCGAATCTTCTATCTACACAAACAAAGACAATTTTTGACACAATCATGTTTGCGCGAGCTTTCAAAACCCTCCCCGCCCGGGTTAATGGCGTCACGAACATGAAAGCCCCTGCCCTCCAGGCTCGATTCATGGCATCAGTTGCCAACGGCATTCCACAGCCGAATAACGCACTTCGCACTCCCGAACGTGCCACTTTCACGATCCGAGATGGTCCTGTCTTCCACGGCAAGTCCTTTGGAGCAAAGAAGAACATCTCCGGCGAAGCCGTCTTCACGACCTCGCTGGTTGGATACCCGGAGTCACTCAGTGACCCATCTTATCGTGGTCAGATCCTTGTCTTCACACAGCCTTTGATCGGAAACTACGGTGTTCCGTCGGCGGAGAAGGATCAGAATGGCCTTTTGAAATATTTTGAGTCTCCCAGCCTTCAGGCTGTTGGTGTCGTCGTTGCGGACGTTGCTGAGCAGTACAGCCATTGGACTGCTGTTGAGAGTCTGGCCGAATGGTGCGCCAGAGAAGGTGTGCCTGGCATTTCTGGTGTTGATACCCGTGAGATTGTGACCTATCTTCGAGAGCAGGGTTCCTCTTTGGCCAAGATCACAGTTGGAGAGGAATATGATGCCGACCAGGATGAGGCCTTTATCGATCCGGAGCAGATCAATCTGGTTGCCAAAGTCAGCACCAAGGCCCCCTTCCATATCAACCCAGGAAACAGCAACTCCCACGTTGCTGTCATTGACTGCGGCGTCAAGGAGAACATCCTTCGAAGCCTTGTCAACCGAGGTTCCAGCATCACTGTTTTCCCGTTCGATTTCCCAATTCAAAAGGTCGCCCATCACTTTGACGGAGTCTTCATTTCCAACGGCCCTGGTGACCCCACTCACTGCCAGCAGACCGTCTACAACCTTCGCAAATTGATGGAGACTTCTCAATTGCCGATCATGGGTATC
Organism: Aphanoascus verrucosus; assembly: GCA_014839905.1. Taxonomy (NCBI): domain Eukaryota; kingdom Fungi; phylum Ascomycota; class Eurotiomycetes; order Onygenales; family Onygenaceae; genus Aphanoascus; species Aphanoascus verrucosus. The sequence continues at coordinate 462,472 of MU089302.1, read as the reverse complement.
TGCTTGGGCCATCAGCTCCTCGCCCTTGCTGCTGGTGCCCGAACGATCAAGCTCAAGTACGGAAACCGAGCACACAATATTCCTGCCTTGGATTTGACCACTGGTCGCTGCCACATCACCAGCCAGAACCACGGTTATGCCGTTGATGCATCTACGCTTCCTAGCGAATGGAAGCCATACTTTGTGAATCTCAACGATTCGAGCAACGAAGGTATGTTTTACTCTCCTTGTATACTGTCAAATGCATACATTAACAATGGAACAGGAATGATCCACAAGAGTCGACCAATCTTCAGCACGCAGTTCCACCCTGAGGCAAAGGGAGGTCCTCTTGACTCTTCGTACCTCTTCGACATCTATCTCGATAGCGTCCAGAAGTACAAGCAGAGTCAAGCAGCCTTCCAGCCTGAGCGGGATAGCCGTCCTAGCCCCCTTCTTGCTGACCTTTTGGGCAATGAGCGTGTTGGTGTTCAGACTACCATTGGTGTTCAGGCCACTGAACCTGTTATTCCTGTGCCAGAGCACGCCGCGCCAATGAAGATTGCGGCCTCAGCCGGATGATTTACTTTTGATATCATGACTTTCTTTTCATACTGGGTTACACGGCAGGAGTTAGTGGTTGTCATTTTCTTCGTACTTCACTTCGATATCATCCTCGTTAGACAAATGAATACCAATGCATAACAACATCAATCATTTCCGCGTTGATACTTGAGATATATCACTCCCAAATCTCAAAAGGCTGTTCAAGCAATTCCACATTCTCACCGGGTCCTATCCACACGCGATCACCGGGAGTGATACTCGGCGTTCTTCATGGATGTGCGTTACATAATCCGGTGTCGTCATTTTTCGCTTCCGGCTAGCCCTTAGCGCGTGCTGAGTCAGCAACCCACACAACAAGCACCTACAAAGCTTCGCAGCACACGCTCGATCTTCTTCTCTTTCTTCCCTCAACCATTCCCTCATCAACAAAGGGTAAGTCAACTTTTCAGCATCTTGTCCTTCAAGCATGGCTCTGTTATTGAGTTATTGTGGCTAATTGAATCTCTGCAGTCTTTAATAACCTGCGAAGATGAGAGCTAAGTGGAGAAAGAAGCGAGTTCGACGTTTGAAGCGTAAGAGAAGAAAGGTTCGGGCTAGAAGGTCAGTGATTCCTTATCCTTTATGCTCTCTACATCTATTGCAGAGAAGAAGAATTGAACAGCATGCTGACTTCCATCACAGCAAGTAAACACCTTAACAGCTCTGTCTTAGTCGTTCCGTGACGAAGAACCTCGAGGAGCTAAAAACAATGCCTATTCATCAATGACTCCCTGAGTCGCGCGACGTATCGGTCATGGCTTTTTAGTATTCGATTCTTATTATCTCTCTCTTTGTTCTTCCCTCCCTCTTTTTACGCATACCAAGTCGATAATTCGACGAAGTGTTGAAAACGCACACTCCACGAAAACAAAATCGATCGAATTCGGCAGCTTCGAATTATTCTATTTTAACGACTCGGATCTTACGATGAGTTTTTACGTGCTACGAAAACGTTCGACGACCATGATCATGCTTTCTCTGTATGTTTTCGAGGAACTGTGATGCTGGGAGGGGTAAACAGGAGCAAGGAGTGTTTCGAGGTCTTATCATGGAAGGGCTAGTCAACACGCAAAGGACGGTGAAATATCTGTCCTTACGGAGCTGGACCTAGGGTTTACTATTTTTTGTCTGCTGGTTTTCTGAGATGTTGTATTTGATAGTTGTAACAATTTGTCTTGTTATGGCTTGCCGGTTAGAGCAGATCTCAGAAATGAAAGTGGACAGTCTTCAAAAGCAAGATAATCATCATCTCATTCCATTGCTATTTTTCATCTGAGTTAATTCGCTCTGGAATTTGAAGCCATGATATCTGGATGGATGTACCGTTAGTGTGCGTTTGGACAGCCCTAATCTCCTCAAACTACGGCGGACCATAGTTATCGGTCCGGGGGACTTTTTTTCTTCCGCAAAACTTCTACATCGACCGATATTCAATTAACAGCTTCAAGTCAATTGAAGCTCAAGTCCAACCTTTCGAACTGTTTAGTACCGTCCCCTACTATTCAAGATGGGCGTCGAATCCTCAGAAAAGAAAAGAAAGCGCGCATCCGAAAAACATGACCGACCCAGCAAAAAACCGGCCATCGAGCCCGTCAAACCACCGCTCAAAGTGCAGTTCCTCGAGAATAACGACGCTCCTGTTCCGGTGATCGGTATGCGAAACTCCCTTCTCAGATGAGATGAAGATCCATAGATGAATGTGAATACTAACAATGGCACCATTGTCAGCGTCCACACCGGGAATGCGTCTCCCCGAATCCGCCTCTCTCCGCGCCTACACCAAACCTCGCAACAGCAACAGCAAACGCACCTCGCGCACCGCAGCCACAAATTCCGCTCTCGTCTCGTCTGAGTTACTACTCCAATCGTCGACGCATCCGAAACTCGATTTTGTGGCGCGCGAGGGCGTCGAGCACCTAGATTCGTTGTGGAATCATTACGTTGCGATATACGATGCGAAGCGGAATGTGTTGCAGTTGGCGGAGGCGAGGAAGGTTACTGTACGAGGGTGTGTGAGGGAGGCGAGTCCGGATGTTGATGGGGAGGAGTCTGAGGAGGAGGTTGTAAGTGCCCCTCTTTTCCTCTCAGGGCAACTAGATAGATGGCTGACTCGAGGGATTTTCTGTTGTAGAAAACCGCATTCTCCAAACGCTCCGCGCTGGCGGAAGCCTTTGGCACCAAACAAGCGCGCAAGGCCGTCCAATCGCTCACTGAAAACGCACTGCTCTCCAACGAACCCAGCGGCGCACGCGCATCCGCTGCAGAATCCGCGCTGCTCTCGTCCATGCCTACGGAAGGCCAAATCTCTACAATTTCACCACAGGTTACCGCGCAGCAACAGATCCAAGCCGCCAAACCATTACCACAGCCCAATCTGGCCGCTACCCATCCATCAGACGTGTACTCGCTCGACTCTCTGGTCCCCGGCGGCCTCTCGACACTCCACTCCATCCCCGTCCGCGACTGGCAACAAGCCATCTCCACCTCCACCCCCATCCTCACCCACTCCCGCTTCGTCTCGCACCGCATCGAACCGATCGCTAAATCCGGCGACAAACACACACTCCAACTCCTCCGCTTCATCCTCATCCTTCTCGAACTCGCCGGTTCCCTCAAACCCTCTCGCGGGTCAGGTTCAGGTCCCGGAAGCAAAAAACTACCATTACGCGAAGACTTGCGCCGCAAACTGGCCGAAGCTGCCACTGCCCAATTCGCCACGGATCCGTTCATCGATTCTTTACGTCGCAAATTCGCTCCTCAGGGCTCCATCATGAGTCGCAACGACATCACTCTGCTGCACACGACCATCTGTGCCCTAACGTTGCACATCCCTCCCGCATCCGGCGCACCACACGCATCCAACGAACTTGCGACCGATTTGGCTGACTTGCGTGATGATTTGGGACTGGAGGGACGTGTGGTGGAGCATTATTTTAAAGAGTTGGGGTGTCGAATTGATAAACCGCGGGAGACGGAGTTTGTGAAATGGGGGGTGAGAGGGGGGAAGGCGGAGGCGAGTATGAGGAGGATCGCGAGGTTGAGGGTGCCGGTGGAGTTTCCGAAGGTTAGTCGGGGTGGTGGGAGGAGGTAGAAGAAGAATTTTGGGGATGGGTTGGGTGAAGTTAGGCTATGATACGATGTGATGTGATGTGGTGTGTGTATTGTTTTATGTCGGATGAGGAGTTGGTTGTTGAGTCTACGGAGTATGGTCACCAAAAATGGGATAGATACTACTACGGAGTATTCTTGCAGAATCGAATTATGTTTGATTTACCCCTGGATACCCAAGGGGTGCTTTGTGTATTACAAAAAGGCATTCAAAAAACATGGGTCCAAAATTCCTCCATATAGTCAAGATGGTTTGGATATCCAAGACATTGGACAGACGTTTGATATATCCCAGCAGGGATACCCCTATAACGCAAGGGCTATCATCCAGGCATATATGGACGTGTATATTAAGCCAAAACCAGCAAAGATCGTAGACAGCGCATTAAACTTCTGCAAGTCGACCACCGCACTTGTAAGGATCAAAAGGAGTGTATCAAGATAACGGAATCTATTACTCGTCCGCAAGCTCTTCGTAACTCTACGCAGCGACCTTCACAGCCGGAGCTGTCGCTGCCGCAAACGACGACGACGACGACACGGCACCAACCGTCTCAGCCTGCACATCATCATTCACCAACTCAGCCAGCATCCGCTGTTTATCAACAGCTTCCGCCTCCAGCTCACGCTGCAGTGCGACTTCGATATCTTCGCCCTCACCAAGACCTAACTGTGCATCGGTCCACATGGGCTGATTCTTAGCATCGACGACGGCTGTATCGTCTCCGACGCCCAGGAAGCCGCCGAGGGCTTTCCAGTCACTGGTTTTGCGGATGCCTAGACGCGACCAGACGGCTTGGAGAGAGGTGATGAGGTGGTCACGGAGTGGTTTCGTGTGGCCTGGGGTTGGGGTGACTCGCAGCCGTTCCTCGCCGCGGGGGACGGTGGGGTAGTTGATAGCCTGGACGTAGATGCCGTAATCTTCCAGGAGCATGTCGGAGGCACGTTTGGCGAGTTCAGCGTCGCCGACGAGAATGGGGATGATGTGAGAGGGGTTGGGGATGACGGGGATCTCGTTTGCGTTGAGCGCGGCTTTGACGGCGCGGGTGTGGAGTTGTTGGAGGGTGCGGTCACGGCCGTAGCTTGCTTGGTATTTGATGGAGGTGGCGGCGCCGGCCATGGTTGCTGGGGGCAGGGAGGTGGTGAAGATGAAACCTGGTGCGAGGGAGCGGATTGCGTCGACGAATTTGCTCGATCCGGCGATATAGCCGCCAACGCAGCCGTAGGCTTTTCCGAGAGTGCCAGTGATGATGTCGATACGGTCCATCACAGTGCCCTTGACGTTCTCAGGAGTGGATGCATTGGTGTCGAAATCCAGGTGCTCAGCAACACCAGCACCATGTGGGCCGTACATGCCAACGGCATGGACTTCGTCGAGGAAAGTAAGCGCACCATACTTGTCGGCCAAGTCACAGATATCTTCGATCGGCGCAATCGATCCGCACATGCTGTACACTGACTCGAAAGCAATGATCTTTGGAATGTTCGGAGGCAGAGAAGCCAGCTTACTCTCCAAATCCACGAGATCATTGTGCTTGAACACCATCTTCTTCGCTCCAGAGTGTCGTATACCCTGGATCATCGATGCGTGGTTCAAACTGTCAGAGAGGATCACACAGTCTGGCAGTTTAGATCCCAAGGTCGCCAGAGTGGCATCATTAGCCACATAACAGGAACTGAACACCAACGCAGCCTCCTTCCGATGCAGCGTGGCCAGAGTGTTCTCCAGGCCCACAGCATGCTGATTATGGCCAGAGATATTCCTCGTGCCTCCCGCACCAGCACCGTAGTTCTCGAGAGTCTCATGCATCGTTCGAAGCACGTACGGGTTGCGTCCCATGCCGAGGTAATCGTTGGCACACCAGACGGTCACCTTTTCCTCAGCAGAGGCCATATGCGCCTTGGGGAATTCGCGAGCCAGACGATTGATATTGTTGAAGTAGCGGTAGGTCTTGTCCTTGTGCTTCTTCTCGAGCTCGTTTGCGTAGAATCCTTCATAGTCGAACTTTCCAGTTGGTGGAACAGCAGGCTTGGGACCAGCATGGACGGCCTCGCGATTCATTGGAGTCGCAGGTCGAGCGTTCAGCTTTGACAGACCAGGAATGACTATATCACACTCGTCAGCAACAATCCCAATTCCAACCAAAAAGACGAGAAAAGAGTATCAATGGCACTACTACTCACCCCTCTCGGCCTTCTTATTAACCTCCGTCCTCACACTCGCCTGCCTGGCCGCACTCGTATGCAGTCCCCTCTTCCCACCACGACCAGGAGCCACAAACCCGCCCGCCAATCTGGAGCTCTGCACAGCCAGAGCCTTGCTCATGATCGGGCATCGTCTGGCAATGACCTGGAGGTTCGAAATCGTTCCACCACCAAGACTCGAAGTGTGCGGGCGAGTGCTGGTGGACAGCGAGCGGAGGGTGGCGGGCGACGTCTTCTTCAAGAACGGGCACAGGGAGCGGGATTGCTGAAGGAGGGCCTCCATGGTGAAATCAATTCCTTTCTCGTCGTCTTCTTCGTCTTCTCTATCTTCTTCTTCCTCTATCAAGTTCAAAATAACTAGAAAGTAGACTGTCAAAAGCAGAAAAGCAAAAACCTCAAGCAAAAGTCTGGGTTGTGGACAAGAGATAAAAACAGTCCAGTCCAACGTCCACCCATCAATCCCTCACCTCAGCACACAGGACAGGGTTTGACTCCGAAGCTTCCCACTCTCGGACGAATAAGCACCCGCTGATTGGCCAGCATCCCGGCCGCCGCACAAAAAACTGCACAATTTATTTCCCCTTTGGGACATGGCGTGCCCCACTTCCCCGGCCCCAGGGCGCAATCACGTGTCAGCGGTGGGCCGATGTACCTCGCCACGGGATTTCCGCGGAGGGGTACTTCCTGTGTCGTGTCAGTATCACCGAGTCCGACACGCTCGCCGTCTCATCATATCCATATATCCAGAGGTTGTTCAGCCGAGATACGAGAAGAACTTGCGACGAAGAGGCGAGGAGGGGAAACACCAAGGCGTATGTCAATCACCGAAGACGAGCTGAACCAAACTCTCAGCATCAGAGAAGTCTGGACCCTAGTTAAATGCCCCGGGAACCCTGTAACCGGGCGTGTTCGCAGTGATACGATTCACCGCTGAGAGCCATCATTTTCAGCAGCAGCTGAACAGTAAAATCAGCTACTATCTTAATCATATCAAGCGGTGAAGAAACCAGTAGAACAGTTGAACTCACGATAATTACCATGAAGGGAGGCCGTGTACTCATACAATCATACTCCATACAAAAGTATCGAAGTCCTACCTCACCAGCCTAGTGCACCACCCGCCGGTTCTCTATTGTTACATGCAATGGGCTTATTCAACAGAAAGAAACAACAAACAGGAAAGGAGAAAAGAAACAGCACTGTCCACACTGTGAAATAACAAGCCGGAAGAAAAGAAAAATAGAACCATAACAAAAGCGCACATCCATCCGTCCATCACACAACTCACTATCCTGCCCATGTTGTTATCCGTTTTTTTTTTAACAATAGAAGAAGAAAGTAAACAAAGCAACCAGAACAGTCAAAGAATAGAAAAAGTAAAAGGGGGGAAGAGACGCCAGATATACCCATACAAATGCCTCGAACTCTCCGCCAGCAACAATCAAATCAAGCCGTCATCCGGACAATGATAATCTTGACGGATCCGATCGTGATTGATGACTGCCCTAATCAACATCCCCATCAATCAACCTCAACCTCTCCTTCACCGTCTTCGCCTTCTTCGATCTCCCTCCCGCACCCGCAGCACCTCCACCACGACCACGACGCGCCTTACCCGCCGGCGCAACAGATACATCACCAGAAACAGGCGTCGCGGCTCCAGATGGTTTGGAACTATTATCTTCAAAGTGTCCCTCGCCTGTAGATTGGATCCGTCAGTGAAAGACCTTTTCCCCACCACACAACCACCAGGAGTTGGAGATCCAACATACCTTCATGATACATATCATCCAACGTAACATCCCTCTTCCTCTTCCCCGCTCCCGCCGCTGCACCTTTCTTCCCCTTCTTCCCTGCAGCGCCAGTATTCGCACCAGCACCCAACTCCTCCCCCTTCTCCATCGCCTCTTTCTCCTTCTTCTCCAAAATCTCCGCCTGCTCATCATCCGCCAACCACATCGCAATGTCCTTGGTCCGATTCTCCCTGCTCCTGGAATTAAAATCAACACCACCCGCCGCACCACCAGATATAACCACCCGCTGCACTTCTTCCTTCTGCAGCGCGCGCTTGCGGATACGTTCTTCAATCGTGCCGCGCGTAATGAGTCTGTAGACCGTGACCTGCCTTGTCTGGCCCAGACGATGAGCACGATCCATAGCCTGGCTATCGATAGTCGGATTCCAGTCCGAATCGTAAAAGATAACGGTATCAGCGGCAGTCAAATTGATGCCCAGACCACCAGCACGCGTAGACAGTAAAAAGACAAAGATGTCAGGCCGTTGTTGGAAATCAGCGACGGTGTCGCGACGGTCTTCGAGTTTGGTGCTCCCGTCGAGACGACAGTATTTGTAATTGCGGTAAGTGAGGTATTCTTCCATGAGGTCGATCATGCGGGTCATCTGGAAGTAGAGCAGGACACGGTGACCACCGTTCTTCAACTCGCGCAGAAGTTCATCGAGTTTCGCAAGTTTTCCAGAATCAGTGACGAACCGCCTCATCGACGGAACAGAGATATTCGTATACCGTGCCTTTGCAGAACCAGGCTCCGGCAACATGGGAGGTAGAGAGTACGGAGCCGGATCCAACTTCTTCTCCAGGATCTCCATCTCGAGAGCGCGCGTGGGAGTGCTAAAGAGCACATGTCGGACCGGAACATTAAACAGCGTCTCTCGCGCTTCCATAATCGCAGCTCGTCCAGAACAAGAGATCGCAATCGGTGGCGCAGACGCACCCGGTTTAGCGCAGGGCTCGATATTGCGAAGTCCCGAATCGTTGATAAGACTGTCACCGATATTCAACAATCCACGCATATATCCCGTAGCCGTCATAGCCGCGAGTGCTCGTCGGTCATTTCGCTCCACAATATTAAAAAGCGAATGCGCATGCACGAGGCTAGGATCAACACCGTCTTCCTCATCATAAACAATTTTTAACTGCGACAGCCGATTCTCACACCCCCGTCTCATCACCGCACGTTCAAACACCCCCTTATGAGAAAGCTCATACGCCTCACCAACCGACGTATCCGCAAACCGAAGCCACGAAAACGCATCAACACCACTCAGACTCTCTCGCACATTCTCCGGCGTCCAGATATTCATCATATGCTGCAGATACTTGCCCCTAAATCCTGCTTTGTCATTTCCAGGGCCCGCAACATCCAACCTCGCATCGGGACCACACAGGAGCCGCGGGAGATCATACTCGATCAAATTCCTCGTCGAATACCCCACATCCACAAACGCACCCTCCCTTACAAACGACGCCGTCTCCGCAAAATAACACGCCGAAAACGGTGATTTGGTCTCCGCCCGCTCAAACAAATCCGGGTGGTTACACACCTTACGGAACTGCATGACGAGATTCATCAACGTCGTGCTATCCGAATCATCGCCAATAGTAGCCTTTTCGATCAGATCCATGATGCTAACGCGATTCCGTAAGTTAGCATAGTACGCGCGTTGGCGGTAGGTGAGGTCGCAGAAGACGTCCTTTTCGACCTTATCCCCAAGTTCCTTTTGGACATGTTTCTTAATGCGGCGGAGCATGAACGGCTTGAGGATCATATGGAGTCGTCGGAGCTGGTCTTCGTTGAGCTTGGTGTTGCTCTGGGCGTGACTTTCAATATCCTTCGAGAACCATTCGCTGAACTCGTCATGGGAGTCGAAGAGAGTCGGCATGATGAAATGGAGCAAGGCCCAGAGTTCCTGCATGTTGTTCTGGATCGGGGTACCAGTGAGCAACAGTCTGTTTCGGCAATGCATACCAAGCAGACTCTTCCATCGCGAACTCTGCGACGATTTGATCGCCTGCGCTTCATCCAGGATCATATACTGCCACTTAATCTTCTGGAAATACTGCGCATCACCAACGACCAACTGGTACGAAGTCACCAGAACATGGAACTCCGACGACTTGCGGTAGGTAATATTCCTGCGATCCCAGAACTTCCGTAGCACCTTTCGATCCTTCGCAGAGCCCCAGTACGGCAGCACTTTAAGATCCGGCACGAACTTGACAATCTCCTGCTGCCAATTATGCAACGTCGAAGCCGGTGCAACAACAAGGAACGGGCCCCAGATATCATGCACCTCAGCAAGGTACGCCATCACCGAGATTGACTGCACAGTCTTACCAAGACCCATCTCATCAGCAAGGATACCATTGATACCCTGCTCATAAAGATTGACAAGCCAATTAAGTCCCTTGAGCTGATACTCCTTGAGTTGACAAGTCAACATCTTCGGCTGCGAAACCTCCACGTCACCAAAACTCGTCGGATTCTGGAAATTCATCTCGCCCTCATCAAACTCAGCCATCTTGTTTTCCTCCCCATTGAAAGCTCGAGCACGGTCCTGTGCTTCCTGGACAGCATTCTGGGCATTGGCCATGGCAGCCTGTCTCAAAGCCGTATCATCTTCCGCATCAAAGTCGAGGTCTTCAAAGTTTGTAACCTTGCCGGGCGCAGCACCCTCAGGCAGACCAACCAAGCTATCAGGAAGCTTCTCATCGCCAGCCCCAGCAATCGCAGGAACCGTCGTAGCATCACCAGTCCCCTGCGCCTCATCAGTCTTAATCTTCCTCCCAATAAAATGCGAATACAGCTCCGTCTGCGAGATCAAGAAATTCAGCTTGCGACGCTGTCGATTCGCTTCACGGTCCGCCTCCGCCTTCTTCGCCATCTCCAGCTCCTGTCGTTGTGCCAGACGCCGCATATCACGCTCCTCGCGCTCGTTTCGCTTCCAGAAAGTCATCATCTCGCGCATCGTCCGTTTGGCACGCGCCTGGGTATCCTTCATGCTTCGATTGGTCCGTTCCTGCCATTTCCGAGCCTGTTTGCTCGCCAACTGCGCCGTCTTTCGCGAGTTTTCTTGACGCGTGCTGAGCGAGAGCACCTTCATGCGGTGGACTTTTGGGATATCCTTTCGAGCGATATCGCGCCAGATCTGTTCGTAAAGCTGATTGTAGCCCTTGGAATCGTAAGGCGTAGTGGCAATGGTAGGCGCAGGAGTAGCGGGCGTCGACTCTTTGGAGCGTGCGGTTTTCGATTCTTTCTTGAGAGAGGTTTTTCGCGGGTCTTCCTTGGGAGCCAGGGGAACCAACTCTTCGTTATTCTCCATGGCGGCATAAGCAGCCTCAGCCGCGTCTTTCTCAGCCTGTTTCTTCTCTTTGGATTTTTTCGGACGCGACGAGGCACCTTTGGTGGGCTTTTTCTTTGGTGGGGGTGTTTTGGAGTGAATGTGAAAGGAGCTTGTTGTGCCGCCTTCAAGGTTTGGAGCGAGGGGGTTGACTTCGGAGATCTCCTGGGAGACCTCACCGCGTTCTAGGGCGAGCGTGGTGTCCTTGATCTTCTTCTTCGACCGCGCAATTTCTTTAGCCAGCCTCTGTTTTTCGGTCTCGTCATCGATCTTGTTGGCCTTTTTCTGCGCTGCGTTCAGCTTCTCAATCTCATGGCGGACCGTGTTTTCACGCCGGCGTTTTCTCTGCATGTCTTTCTTTCTCTCCTTCTCCTCCTGAACTTCCTTTTGTTGAACTTCCGTCTGAACCTCAGCTTCATGCACACGATTAAAACGCTCAACACCTTGCATGGCCTGCTTCTCAAACATTTTGGCAAGTTTACCCAGAAACTCCGTTCGACGTCGCTATGAAAATGTAAGCACATATTAACCAACAATAACGTGTAGTGTGAATGCAATTTATGCAACCTACCTTGCGCTTCCGTCCTTCAACCGCGTCTACCTCCAGAGCGCGCTTACGACTCTTCGCTGCATATCGTTCCATTTCCTCCTCGAACCCTTCCCCTTCAACGTCACTTTTCTCCATCGCCTCAATCCGTCTCAATTCCCTCTGAACCCTCCAAGGGCTACCTCTGTCAGGAACAAACTGTCGAATTACCGGAGCTTCCATCATCGCCACCGTCGGCTTAAACTTGTCAACAGTATATTGCTCTGTTCCAGGAGAAGTTGGTGGGACTTCGAGGGGGGGTGATATGCGCCGGCCTTCCCTGTCAAACGTCGGTACAAATAGTGGTCCTCTTTTGATATTCCGTGACAAAGGCCGACCAACTCTGGGTGCAACCGTCTGAGGGGGCGGTGATGCCTTAGGTGGTGGTGGTGGTTCGTCGGCTGGACCGGAGAGGATGTTGGCGAATGACATGGGGTTGGAACGGGCAGACTTCTAGTTCAACGGTCAGTTGCATTCCGGATACCAATAAGGGTACATTACACATACCGATTCCTTGGGAGAAGGTGCCCTCATGGGAGGCTGGGAGATATGTCCTCCATTGACAGACCTCATATCATACGACTCTGAGTCCCGCTGCGGTGATCGTGAAAAAGGATCAGACATGTTGGAAGCGTGTGAATGAGATCCGGGAGGATGACCATATGCCGGTGGCGGTGAATGAGACGCAGACGACATCAAAGGTCCGTTGAATGGCCTGGGCAACGCATACGCCGGAGCAGCAGAGGCTGAATGTCCGTGATATGGAGGCGAACCGTCTGCATTCACGACTGTCCCATTCAGCGGAGGCAAAGTATTCCTCGGCGATGCAGCACGAACGAAATGCGGACTGCGTGCGAGGGAGGACGGGGGTGGGAAGCTCGGTGGCGTACGAGGCGGATGCTGGTAAGGATCATTATTGTTGGAGTACGGCTGCCGTTCCCTGGTCGAAGGAGAGTATGAGGGATAACGCTGTTGCTGCGTGGGGGAGTGCATGTTATATGGCGGAACGCCCGCCATCGCGACGCGTTGACAGCAACCGCAGCAAGCTCACTCGTTTCGATCTGAACTGGGATCTTAACAACTGTAGTGTGATGCGAAGGCGACGCGGTCACAGCGTGCTCTATCAAGCTCCGGGCCTCAGGCAGATGCTGCCATCAACCCAGCTCTGCAACGATTGTTCCGGACCAGGCAAGCTCACGCAGAACCTGTGAAGAGCTCAAGCGTTAGCAACACGATCCGTAGACATTGGTTGTTGATGGGGTGAAGGTGGCAGAAGGAGGTGAGCGGCATCGTAATGTGGTCACCGTGTTGAGAGATCAACGATCAGTGGAAGGGGATTCCTTACAGAATCTGCTTGTTTCGCGTCTTAGGATAGCTCACAGACGAATTGTCTGCAGGCCAGGCGAGCTGAATTCACCAGCAGACGATCCAGACGCGACAGCAAGGTGAGGTTGTGAATCGTCGTGACCAGCAGCTGCAGCGAAACTACAATGGCGAGACTGCAGCAGAGAGCGTGGAGGAGGAGTAGGAGGGACGGGCACGAGCACGAGCAGAGATGGTGATGGTGGTGGTGATGGAGATGGTGGTGGTGAGGATGGAGAGGTGCGGTGGATGAAGGCGAGAGGCAGACGGACGCATGGCAGAGGGAGCGTGGTGGTCATGGTCTGGATTTGATGTGGTGTTCGTTTCCCTTTTTTTCGCCCTTTTGCTTGTTCGCTCGTGCAGGTCTGACTTTTGCCCGTTCGCTCCCCCCAAACAGCCCATCCGCCCATCCATGGCGTATCGATCTTTGGCAGCGGCGTGTCGTGCGCCGTTCTGCCCGTGACTGGGTCGGCGTATTGATACGGGATTTTTCACTGGCTACATTTATGTCCATCCGTCTTTTCTACCCAATCAGCACCCGCACCAGCCACATTGATTGCAGCTCGGGATCCGCTAGTAAAGTATTGGTATGGCCCTGACAGCTGCGCTTAGGCGTGTCATCGGCAAACCTAGCCAGCTCCAATACAGGCGGCCTGAGTAAATTACACCACCACTTCACTCGCACTGCTCGCTGCGGCTCAAATATTGCACTATTACTGTCAAGAAGGGCTCAAGACTGCAATTTCAAAGTGTCTGCGCCAGAGTGTTCAAGAGCTGAAGGTAGTTATTCACTGGACGATGAGAACAGAGTTGCCGATCCAGTACAGAGACATCGGAACATCCCATCCCAAACCGCAAAGCCCTCATCAACCAGATCATCCCGCAACAAAGGATCCCAGTTTACTGCAATACTACGGTGGTAGATGCGAGATATAACAACAAGATGAGCAGTGAATACAATAAGATTTTCGCAGCCGGAAGATCTATAATATTGGAGACAGACCAGGAGATGGTCGTTTGGCTGAAACAGCCTATTCTGCATCTTCGCATGGAGAGTCGTCCTGGTCAAGTTACGACTTCACTGCGGCTTCAGAGACGGCTTCGGGTAGGACGTCGCACGTCCAGCAGGCTGACCCAGTGCAAGTGACACCTCTGTGCCTGGGTCGTGCGATGGCAAACATTCTTACTGGCAGTCAGTTGGTCTGCAGATTCTGTACGGAGTATTAGCTCTCTTCGTAGTATCGAGACTTTCATCCATCGCGATGCTCATGAGCCATGCTTCTCTCATCCATCCCAGACGGCTAGATAGAGTACTCCAAATCAAGAATAGCAACTGCAGTAAGGCTATCAAAGTCATCATTTATTACTGTGACTACTACGAACAGTGCCGCAGACAAAAACCATCCCTCCGTCCCCCGCCCATACGCACGCCAACCAACATCGCCAACTCGTCCAAACAGCGAAATAACTCCGGCGGCCACTCTGACTTGCACCCATCATTGGTGCAGTCTGCAGAACACGGTTATTTTTAGCTGCAGACTGCAGTGCAGTTCGATCGGACCTCCTTCAACATCTCGCTTGAGTCCTATAAAAATCTAGGATGTGCTCCTCCAACTCCCGGCGGTTTACGGAATCCTCATCGTGATACATCCCATCCCATCCCATCAGCTAAGAGACACTGCAGACATTCTGTATTCTTCATTTGAGAGCAGAAACTAAATAACCTCCAGAATAGCATTGGAACCCGGAAACCCAATGCCAATCAGTGATCCACGCCTTTAAGCTCCATCATCAGTACTCTGATGTAATGCATGGAGAACAGAAATCCTGTCCCCGTTTCTTGTCTTGCAACTCTCATCCGCTGCCGTGCTCTTAACAAACATGTAGTATATGTAAGTACAGCTCGGGTGTATCTCTACAGGTCGTACCCGTGCTACTCCGCATTATCGCCACAGAGTTCTGCTTTTAATCCCCAATACGCAGCAGTTTGTGCTGCTTTCACTCAAAACTGTTGGCCGGAATGATACTCTTTATGATCCGCACATCCCGGGGCAAGACATGTTCGGGGTCTGGCCCGTTATCCAGCTTGCTTTATTGTCTGTGCTTGTAGAGTACTTCGCTTTAGCTCACCCTCTTGCTTCTCTTCCGTGGTGGTTCCACGCGTGCATAGATGACTTCCTGTGAATACCTCCTGCCATGGAGTGTATACGTACGTCCTTGCCTGGCCACGCCTTGAAGCCCGTGTACATAATAAATAGACATCAAGCTTCCCTTCCTTGAACCGTCATTGCCTCATCCTTCCTGCTTTACCTTGTCGTCGACTGTCCCTCATCACTCACCCTATATCATCAACATCTCCCTCCCTCACCAGAAGCAGAACCCCCAATTCCATCTCAATCCACTCGAAACCATCAGCCCATCGATCCATCATGGCAACCTCCACCCCCAACCTCCCCAAAGACCAATGGGCCCAAGTCTGCCCCAAAGTCGGCGGCCCCCTCGAATACAAAAAAATCCCCCTCCCCACCCCCGCCCCCGACCAAGCCCTCATCAACATCAAATACTCCGGCGTCTGCCACACCGACCTGCACGCCATGAACGGCGACTGGCCGCTGTCCGTCAAAATGCCCCTGGTCGGCGGCCACGAGGGCGTCGGCACGGTCGTGGCCAAGGGCGAGATGGCCACGAGCATCGAGCTGGGGCAGACGGTGGGCGTGAAATGGATCAACGGGACGTGTTTGAACTGTGATTTTTGTGAGAATAGTGATGAGCCGTTGTGTGCGGATGTGCAGTTGAGCGGGTACACGGTCAATGGCACGTTTCAGCAGTATTGTGTGGCGCAGGCGGCGCATCTGACGCCGATTCCCGAGGGGGTCAAGTTGGATGAGGTCGCGCCGATATTGTGTGCCGGGTTGACGGTGTATAAGGGGTTGAAGGAGTCGGAGGCACGGCCGGGACAGGTCGTTGCGATTGTGGGTGCGGGTGGTGGATTGGGGACGTTGGCGATTCAGTATGCGAAAGCCATGGGCTTGCGTGTCATTGGCATTGACGGCGGAGACGAGAAGAGAAAGGCGTGCGAAGAGCTAGGCTGCGAGGTATTATCCCAATACCTTTCCCAACTTCAAACTCAATTGGCAGGAATCCTGACCGGATATTGATATAGCACTTCATCGACTACACCAAATCCAAAGACCTCGTCGCCGACGTCAAAGCCGTCTCCCCCGACCACCTCGGCCCGCACGCCGTCCTGCTCGTCGCCGTCTCGGAAAAACCCTTCCAGCAAGCTGCCAGCTACGTGCGCGCCCGCGGCACCGTCGTGGCCATCGGCCTCCCCGCCCACGCCAAACTGAGCGCGCCCGTGTTCGACACGGTGGTCAAGATGATCGCCATCAAGGGGAGTTATGTGGGCAATCGACGGGATGCGAAGGAGGCGGTGGACTTCTTTGCGAGGGGGCAGGTCAAGTTTCCGTATAAGGTGGTGCCGTTGGAGGAGTTGCCGAAGGTGTTTGAGATGTTGGGTAAGTTAAAGAATATTGAAAAGAATCATGAGTTGCCTCATGATTGATTCTTGGAATCGTTTATGCTAACATTTTTATCTGTGATAGCGGAAGGAAAAGTCACGGGCAGGTATGTGCTCAAGATGCCAGAGACTGGATAGATGCTGGCGTTGCTCAAGTTGTGCGAACAACCTCAGACTGAAATAGGGGTATCTCATGGCCTGGGATTATGATCCTCCCATGGCATGTATTTAATTTATTTCTGCTAATCATGATATTAACATCAGTGCGAAGAAGATTCTGAGATCATTCAAATTTGTAGATTGGACGAGTGTAGTTGGTTGAGATGGAGTTGTGATGTTGGAGAGATTGAAGTTGTCGTCTCGTCTCCCAAGGTCCTTCGACGCCACAACAGCCACGACAACTACCATCGTGAGGCGTGAACTGCGTCTGAAGACCTGAACTCAAGTTCGACTCAAAAATCAACTGAAAGCAATTAATTTTGAAAAGAATTGGGCTCAATTCCTCAATATGAGTAAAGTAAATCTTCAATATAATAGTACTCCTTGTCTATCAAACAGCGATTCCACGCCATTAACTCCTCGATAAAATACACACAGAATAGAATCCTAGATCACATCAGCTCCCAGACTCCATGTCCCATATCTCATATGCACGCACAAGATACAGTAGCAGTACTAATTACACCGCCCCCGGCCCCTTCCTCCCACCACCATGCCCCCCTCCCTGATCCAGCAACAACGTCGGCTTAATATACTCCTCATCCAACTGCCGAAACCACTCTGTATGATCCTGCGTGCCCGCTCCAGAGAACAAATCTCGAAACCCTCTCGTTGCGCCAGCGAATGTAGACCGGCCTGGACCTGGACCTTGACTTGGTGCAGTCTGTGGTGATGGCTGTTGTCGTTGTTGTTGTGAAGTCGTGGTCGTGGGTGTAAACGCCAACCGCGACGGTGTCCGCGACGATGACGTCGCAGCGGGAGGAGGTAAATGATCATCATCCGATATCGCATCCAGCTCTAGATCGAAATCATCTTCCATATTCGGATCTGTTTCCGCCAACGCCCGCGCCGCAGAGCGCGACATGCCACGATTCCGGTTATGCACGGCTGCTTCGTCGGCGCTGCTGGTACCGCTGGCACTACCACTACCGCTACGGCTGCCACTGCCGGTTTGGTTTTCGCCGCCGTGGCTGCCGAGTAGGGCCTGTGTAGAGGCGCCGTCGCGAGTGCGTGCTTTGCGGTCGCGGTTGCTGTATGCGGTGTTCTTTCTAGGTATGATGCCTCCTCCTATTCCGTCACCGGTTCCTCCTGGTGTGCGTGGGGACGGACGGTCACGGCCATCGGTACTACTAGCGTAACTTCCACCTGTGAGCGGACCATTCGCATCAAGCCCATTAGTGACATGCACGGAGTCCAGTGGGATGGTGAATTCGCTACGGCGGCGGCGGGGAGGGATGTATCCCAGCCCCGTTCCGGAGCGTTTGTAGTATGTGCTTCCATTGGGGACTTCGATGTCGAATTCATCGTCTGAATCGGCTTCGTCGACCACACCCGTGCGGATTTCCATGATTTCGAGCATGCGCGCGGTGGTGCCGCCGAAGATGATCACCGTCAGGACGACCACGACAAGTACTGTGGCGCGTAATGCGGGGGCGTTGGTGCCCTCGAGGCCGGCGGCGAGTGCGACGCCAACGGCGCCGCGGAGACCGGCCCAGTAGAGCATGGCCTGGTAGGAGAAGGGGAGCTCGTCTGCGACATCCTTGCCGCGTCGTCGAGCTCGATATCGGATGAACCAGTTGATTAGTTTGGAGAGCGGGAAGACGGACATGTATCTGGCGATGCAGATAGCGACGACAGTCACCATGATGAACAGCGGCTTGAATTGGAGATGGTCCTCCGTGAACAGGTCTAATCCAAGGTAAATAAAGATAAAATTCTCGGAGAGCTGAGCCAGGATCTGGAAGATGTATTTCGTCGTAAGCTGCGTTCTCCTCGACATGTTGTAATATGCATAATGTTTGAGCGTGATACCGCAGAAGAGCAGCGATACAATGCCTAAAGACCGTTAGACCCTTCACCTTCCATGTACCAATATTAGAAAACATACCAGACATATGCACTCCATTCGAAAAGAAATAGCTCGCGTACGCAATCAGTACGATCAAACAGCTCTCAATCTTCGGTTCCCGGCGAACATGAGTATACTTCAAGGCCAGCGCAGTCATGACACCCACAGCCACCCCAATCAACAAGCTGCCAAAGAACACCAGCAAGAAAATGCCAATGGCCTCGAACAAGCTCAGGATCGTCAACGACCCGGCCGTGCTGCCCGGTTTGTACCTCTGAGCAGTCTCAAACAGGACGATGGCAATGGCATCGTTGAGAATCGACTCTCCAAAGATCACAGTATAGAGTTTCGGTTCGACTTTGTACACGTTAAAGATGGCGAGGATTGTGACTGGATCCGTTGCGGACAGTGTGGCGCCGACTGAGATTGCTTCAACAAAGGAGATGTTGAGACCGTCCAGGGGGATTCGCGTCCACGCGTATAGTATCACTCCTAGTACCAACGCCGAAATGAAAGTCCCGGCAAATGCAAAGGTAAGAATCGTCCCTATATTCCTGAAGAAATTGGCCTGCGATACCCGGATCAGCATAATCCTTTCAAACACCCAGCCGCAGCAGGAGATATGCCCGGTCCGTTCAACGTGGACTAACCTGATGTAACTCATACCCTGACGCCAATATAATCGGAGGAAGAAGAAGGTTGAAGAAAAACTGATAATTGAAGCTGACAGATTTCTGAATCAACGTCCCGGGACTTATGCGAATAATCAGCCCGACAATCATGCCTATCCATCTCAGATTATTAGCAAAAGAATTCTTCCCAACACCACATAACCCAGCAAAGTACGAGAACGAACAAAAGGGTCGTACCGGCGAAGATCGAAAGCACCGTCTCATGCACCGCCTGAATCCGCTTCTGCTTCAATATATAGCTCGTAAACAGCGCCGCGATCAGCAGGAGGATGAGGATCAGGAGCGCCCATGACGTCCAGAACTCCTTCTCGCCGGCTTCGGGTGATTCTGCATTATATCGTCCCGGTTAGCTCTCATAACCTTTTCCGGTGAAGAGAGGGCGTTGAGGTGTGTATATGTTGAAGTGTAGGTAGAAACAAAGACCGCACGGAAGCGAACGCAATCGAACCATCGGGATCAGTTTCATCCTCCAGTCTCTTTCCTGCAGCGTAGTAAAAGTAATAGTTAGCATCCACTCAAATACCTTATTCCTCATGAAAGTGAAATAAAACATACGTAAAGACCCCCAAGCCAAATCTTGAAGCATCGACGCCATCACAGCAGCGGCGGCGGACGACAGGTATGACGGCGCGGTATGGATGCGGACACTGACACTGACGATCAGGACAAGCACAAACGGCGAGTCGATTCGAGCAAGGGACTGCACTCATAATCCCCAATGTGTCAAACCCGGATAGGTGAGAAGGACAAAATTCGCAAGCTGTCACAGTAATATCCAACGCGTGACGGTGTTCGTCGTTATTCGGGGAAGCCTAGCCGCCCCTGGGGTTTGGGTGAGGTCGGGGCCCCGGACGGGCCTTGTCACGTGCAAGGTATCACCTGTGGCCACATTGGGGAATGCTTTGGAGTGAGCTGATGCAAGGGATTCAAGATTCAGATACTGTACTTAGAGACAAGTTGATTGGATATTAGAGACTGCGAAAGCTGCAAATCAACATCGATTCGCGCTAGATAGATGTACTGTAACTACCGATATAAACATCGAAGAGCATCATTAAACCATTAGACTACCCGGGATATATTCCACACAAAACACCAAACCAGAACCCATATAAGCATAGTATCTAAACAGCATCTCCTCCCTCCTCAGCACCCTTCTTCCCAGTCCCCTCCCCCAACTTCGCCGCAAAATACGCAGCACCAAGCGTCGCACACCCGCCAAACCGCAGCACCCATCCAACACTATCATCCCACGGTTCACCCCTCGGTTTCTGCAGCGCTTTGAAGATCACGCTGCTAATCAGCGTCGACACGATCTGGGGGAAGGAGACGGCGACGTTGTGGATTCCTAGAATCACGCCGGCTTGGTCGACCGTTTCGTCGTCGGGGTTCTTGGTGGTGGTTTCGTCGCTTGTTGCGATTGACGACTCGTCACCGTCTGCGTACTCATGAGGATTAGATGCTTGTCTCGACGCCCCATGGCTAGGTCTGGACATGGTCCGCCGAAGTCGATGTTTCTGACGTCTATGTTCCGCATCACGCTCAGCAACTTCCGCTGAGATAAACGCAAATGGAGCCCAGAGCGTGAGCGCCCAGGATAGACCAACTATGGCAATAACCACAGTCCCAGCCCCAGGAGAATAGATGAAAAATGTGCTAAACATGCATAGGGAAAATAGGATATGTGAAAAGAACCATAATCGGCGAAGTGTGAGACCAGGTATCTGGAGCTTAGATAAGAAGTTTTGTTTCTGTCCAGGGGTCTGCACAGATTCATATTGCGGCTCGTAGGCTGGACCGGCGGAGGCAGTGAACGAGAGTGTCGAGGTTGATGGATGGCGCATTAGATATGGATGATTGTTGGTGGAGACGTCTGTGTCTGACTCCTTTGCGAGATTGGGACGGTAGGTCGGGACGACAAGTACGGGAAGTACCATACTCGCGATGAAGGATGTGATTGCATACACTAAGAGAGCAAAGGTGCCTACTCGTGTCGCTTGCTCCCAAATAGCGGATATCGCATCCTCTGAGAGATTTGGGTGCTCATCGAAAATCGGATTGACGTAGAGTTGCCCGATGTAAGTCGTGGAGTAGAACAAGAAAGGAAACCATCCCACCCACGCGCAAAGTTGGACTTCGCATACTTTGCGGACTTGCGGTGGCAGTCTTTTGATAGACTTGAACACTTGTTTGAAGAACTCAATAACGCCTGGATTATCACCAGCAGGAGGGCCTTCCAACCGGGGATCCCTTTCTTTGATATATGAGCAGCTGGCAAGTAGAGTACTGCTCAGTGCGATGGAGGCAATAACGCATAGGACTTTGAACTGCGTATTCCCAAAAAATGGGAGAATCTTAGGTAGATCCAAGTAGCCTGAAATGTACCCAAGAATGTTGCCTATACCGGTAAGACGACTCGCCCAAGCATTCGCAGATTCCTGTTGATGTGCAGGTGCATTGTCAACAATAAATGCTCGTATAGCTGCTTGGACTACATATTCTGTAAGTTAGCCGACTATCTGACGGAGGCTGAGCGGAATCATACTAACCCGTATTAATCGCAAAGTCCAGACAAAACATGAACAACGTCGCCACCACAATCGTAGTCACCTTGACCCCCTCGGAACGAGGAGCAGCTCCAAAGATTCCCAGGATCCCACTGATCATCTCACGAACCCAAGCCAATGCCAACAGGGACGCAATCGTCGCAATGCCGCCTCCGATCATGAACGGTTTCCGTTTTCCCCATGAGATTCGACAGTTATCGCTGCGGATGCCGACGTATGGCTGGACTAACGTCCCTGTTAGTGGACCAGCAATCCATACGAATGCAAGCAGCGACTTATTCATCCCCAGAGATAGTAGATATGGCTATTCACACGGTCAGCAATCACAGAATATACATAACATGCCGCCCCGGTAGCACAAAAAACGGTTGACACTCACGGATCCATTCGACAACTCTACAGACCAAACAATCTGCAATCTATCACCAGCACAAAATACATCAGCACACAACCCTTATTCCTCACCAAATCCGAAACAGATTCTTACTCACCCGCCTATACTCAACGTCAGCAAAAACAAATACCAACTACTCTTCGACTCGCCCTCCTTATCCGACTGCTTCGCGATGGCATCTTCATCATCGTGCCATGTATCTCGCGATAGTCGTGGACTCTCCGTTAGGAGCGGAGACCGGTCATTTTCTCTTTCTGGCACTGACGACGGCATCGGGTGCGAAAAAAAATAGACACCGCAAGCTTGCGTATTTGCAAGATAACGGCCGGTCTGGTCCGATTGTTATTGTTGTTGGTATAATGTATCGAGTTCCCAAGTGTAGCACAAGATCGCACTGGTATATAGCAAACGTCCCGTCTTAATACAACAGCGCAAATATCATGAAAAATGGAGATATATAACCAGCATTAATAGATCAACAACGGGTGCTGCACGTTTTCCAACGGTCGACACTCGTCGTAACGGGATTCGATGCACAAAAATGCAAGATTACCGGGTATCGCTCAACATTCAGATGAAAAAATACTATCGTTCTGCAGATTAAAGCTTAAGGGTAATAAATATCAAGAGAAGCTCTTTCATCGCAATATCGTTGCGGTCGCCATTCCCAACGTCGAAGAGCACGAAGAAGTAGTAGTTCGCAACGTCGATTATCAGTTAAGATGATTCAAACCACACCATCCCCTCCCTTGACAGCTGCAGTGATCAAACGGGGTCACTTGTACCGGACAAATAAGTCACAAGGTGCGTTTACGGGATGCAAAAGCGTGGTGGTGCAGTCGGTATCAATTCAAGTTTCCTTGAATCCGACTTGGAGATGGGTCGAGGCTCGAGAGTTCTGGGGAACGGTGGCTTACATAATCAGCGACCGGCAGAGCCGCCATGTGACGCAATCCCATCGCCCGGGGCAAGCTCGGTTGCCACCAGTGACCAGCGAGTCCTCGACGTTTACGATACTGTGATAGATCTGTTTGGACGATGAATAGTGGAAAGCACACTATGGAAAGGAGGTTCATGTCATATAACATCAATTCAATATGCTCCACACAAGTCTATATAGCTAGCTAAAAACCATCGCGTTCATAAAAGAATAAGAGCACCACACAGCGGAGGAAAAACGGAAACAATATAAAAGCCAGACCAGTTACACAAATACAGAAGGGAGGGCTACATGAAAACAGAAAGATAAAGATGGAACCCAAGCGAATCTCAGGAAAAATGTCCCTCCAGACACGCAAATCAGAGAAATACACCAGGAGAACAATAAGGAAAAATATAGAGGCAGAAGGTAGTACTGGCGGTTGGCCAAATACACCTATAGACGTGGGTTTCGAGACATGATATCCAGTAATCATCCAGAAGTAAAGACCGTATTCCATATCGCTTCCGCTCGTCGTTCCGTCCAGCCTCTGTCGAGGACCGCGCGCCCTCGAGGGAGTAATGTCTGATGACAGAAATGCCACAAGAAACGCCGTGCTGTGGAAAGTTTGTATTAAAAAATGATATTCGGGGAAAAGGTGGGGAAGGAGGTGCATGTCTCTGGCCCGGACAAAGAGATTGAGCGCCCATGCACATGCTCGACTCTGTGCAACCAAAGGAGCAAAAGACAAGAGCAATTCCCACGGATGTTTTCTAGAAAGTGAAGGAATCCAGCGTGATATGCTCAGCAACTCATATCCTCATTGCAGAAAAGACAACAGCAACGAAGAGAAACATCGCGGCGAGTTAAAAACAAATATATCAGAGCTTACAGCCAAACCACGATAGAGTGAATGGCATGGGAAAAAATATGAAGACATCTAGCGCCGTAAATTGCAGAATGATGCATAGTAAGTGAGAAAACCGGTGTGATAACGGGTATCCAAGAGGGAAAACGGGGAAGATGCAACGCGTTTTTTATATGCCCCTCAGATAGAAATAAGTACTCCAGCCAGCAAGAGCTTCATGGCATGCTGTCCTGTGATGTGTTTTTTTATGTGATAGCGCAAATGCTTTAAATGTGTTGCTGCAAGAGCTGTGGGCTGATCATCTGCGGGGCCACCATGGACGGCAGGTTGGGGATGGACATTGATGACGACATGCTAACATGCGCCATGTTGACGGTGGCGGGCAAGTAGCTTGGTTCGGGAGTCGCTTGCTCATGATCTGCGGCTTCCGAATCTCCTTCATGATGTTCGCGGTCGTCTTCATGGGAAGCGTTTTGGTGCTGCTGGCCGGCCTGAGCGCCGTGGGTTCGACGGTGTCTATTTCGGAGAAGATTAGTAAAGGCAACTAAGTAATAATGCAGTTCAGACGCGGGATTGTACATACTGTGCAAGGTTATCCGACCGGGAAAACGCTCTGTTACAGTACGGGCATGGGTATGGCCGCTCTTGGGTATGAGTCCGCACGTGCCTGGATGCCAAGAGATGGTCAGCGGTTACAGAAAGTGAAACCAACTCTGACGACGGCGGCTCATCCAATAACAAGGCGGCAGGGAAAATCTAGGGGCAACATCAAAGGGGAACTAAAAATAAAAACATACCGTTTCAGATGTTCTAAACGCTTGAACAACCGTCCGCATGACGGGATTGGGCATGAATGGGATTTCTGCGGATACGGTCCAAGCTCCATCATTGTTGCGCTTCTCGCTCGACGAACGGGGCCGGGGGCATTTGATCGGCCGTTTGATGAACCAGAGCTCTCGAGGGAATCACCGCTGGTCAACATTGGCATTTCGTTCTGCGAGCCCATCATGGACAGCTGATCATCCGCGTGGGATTCGTCCAAAGTTGGCAATGGTGTGCCCAACCTGGAGTTCTCATGCGAATGGGTTTTGTGGCCTTCATCAGTTTTGTAACCATGGGTCAAGCCAGGAGGAGAATCGTGGTTCGACTCGTCCCCTTCTGCAACTGTCATAGAGTGGTGGAGGTCGCTTGGGCGATGTGCGGCATGTGGATTGGAATGCGCTTGCGCATTGCCATTGGCAGCAGCGATCGCATTAGTGATTCCTGGAGGGATTGAAGACCGTCGTCTTCGCTGTTTGTATGTTGGCGATCCCTCAATGACCGAGTAGACATTTGGAGAAGGAAATGTGCGAGACGCGGTAGAATACTGAGGTGGAGCGAAGTTTGACGGAGGCAACTGCATCATAGCGTTGAACGCAGCCGTAGCACCAATGTCAGGAATAGCAGTGTAAAGCCCAGTGTCCTCGTTGGCGATATATGCAGGCTCTGAGCCCAGTTGAACAGAGTGTTGTGGCGGAGTGATGGGCTCAAAGCTGATACCGCGATGGCCATAATCGTCATAATGGGACGAAACAAACGAGGGAGCTGGTGAATATTCCATATAAGTAGGCATCGACGTATGGCGTTGGTGGATCCTCGAGACCGGAACGCCGTTACGATCGTACTGAATCTGACCATAGTCTTGTTCAGCTTTGACACCGCCAGGTCCCATGGTAGCAGTTGCATTGGTAAGGCCTACTGAATTATAGATACCTTGATCATGATGTGTCTCTTCGTGAACAACGGGCATCGCGGGAGGGAGCTGGGGAGGAGGCATGGAATCGGTGTTTCGGATCATGGGGGACGCAGAGTGATAAGCCGTGCTCGCGTGTGCTGAGAACGAAGACGAATTTGCTTGTTGCGCTTTGGTCAGTTGCTCGTAGAGAGACTGTGACGAGTCAAACTGGAATGACAAGGCTGGCTCATTCACGGCCACAGTGGTGGCTTCTTGACCCATCTTTTCCCTCTTGAGATCACGTTCCAGCGCATCGAGGAAGAGACGATCGTGGGGAACGCTGTACCAGTAGAAAACCTTTTGTTTCTTCTGTGTGCGGATACAGTTGTTCTTGTAGAGGAAATCGAGAAAGGGACTTTTGGGCTCCTCGAGGGAGGCGTCTGTCCCCGCCTTGAGGTTTCGAAGGTCGGAAAAAATTCCTTCTTCAAACTTCTTCGTGTTCTTGACTGGACGGCCAAACGCCTGGAAACGGAAGGAAAGGCATCGCACGATATCGGTTCCCGAAATGTGGAAAAGATTGTTCCTAGTCCGCGTTAGAGTCGCTCTTGTTCAAGGAGAGAGCTGCACATACCATAGAACGCAGGAGACATAGTCACCCGTAGGAAGGAGAAACCGTCTGATGAGCTGATCGGGGGCCCAATCGACGGGAGCAGAGATTAAAAAGTATTTTACTGAATCAAACAGGTGGTAAGCGAATCGATGCTCGTCGTGTTCCAGGTGTCAAGCGCATGCTGAGGCCGTGCGAGAAGGAACTTACAGTTGTCAACCTGTTGGAGCGCAACCTGTGCATCCTGAGGGAGACTCTGCTGTGCTTCATTCGAGAGCATAAAAGTTTCGGGTTTCTGAGGCGGCGCCATTGAGGCACCATGCTGAGAATACATCACGGACAAGGGCAACCGACTCTGAGACAACTGTCAGAATCAAGGGCATCGGTTTCATTGGGATGAACAACACAGCGAAGCACTCGATGTGACACAACCACAAAAAGGCCAGCAACGGGAGCAGCAATGGGATTCTGAATACGAACCTGTTAGAGACAGAGAGAGTTGCGAATTATTAGAAGATGCTGCGGCAGCCACACGTCGCGGTGACTAGAGAAGGTAGAGTGACGAGGCGGCAAGAAACGAAGGGAGCAGCAGAGAGTGGTGAACGGCCACACAGCACAGCGCAGCGCAAAGAACGGTGACGGTTTGAAGAACCGGTACGAGAGATGTGTGAGAAAGGACCAGCCTCAACGATGACCAGACACAGATGATGCGACTGACGTCGAGCAAGGAGAGCAAAAGAAGGAATTGGGCCTGCCCGGTGAGATTATTACCCTAAGTTCGGTGTTGATGAAGCACGAAACGAAGGAGGGAAAAGAGATACAGAAGAGTAACAGAAAGATGGGATGGCGGAAACAAATTTGAATGATGAGAATGATGGATAATAGTTGATGGGAAGGGATGTGTCAGACAGGATCATAGACGGGGAGGGGTGTGTGTGTGTGTGTTGTGTGGTGTGTTATTGAAGGAGAGTCGTAGTTGTAGGGCGGGAGGGGGAGAAAATGGCCGCGCTGGCTTGGGGGGGAGAGAAGGGAGGGATGTGAGGTTTCGACGGGCACGAAGCAAGAGGAAATTGGGGTGGTGAACAGCGATGTTAAAGAGCGATTTCGACCCCCCCGGCTTGCGTCTGATGAACAAGTTATATTTACCGCGCGCGCGTTACAATTACATACACACACCGTTACCGTACGCTTCTTACGCGGCCAGATGCACGGGCACTACCGCACGCTGGGCGGTATCCAGCCGCCGTATTTCTGTTTCCCGCCTGTAAGGTCGCCCACAAGTAACTTCCCTCCCCCCCGATCCCTGCACTAAGCAGCAGAAGGGCACGGGGGGGAGAGAGATACATACATACAACAAGAGACCCGAACCGGGCATCCACGGAGGATTAAGAGGCGGTCTCCCATGACGATTTGGAAGAGCAAAAAGACTCCATCGCCAGACGCTACCAAGACCGCACGCTTGCTCGGAGATCTGCTTCTAGAACCGCGTAAAGTGCGACTAGCAACAACCCACTGCCTCCTAGCTGCTTATCAGACAGGATGAGATGCGCGAGTCACCGCCATCGGTGTGCTCTCTTGCTCTGCTTTTTGAGACTGTCTCTCTGTTCTACCCGTTATTTAACTTTGCCCTTGATATTGATCTATCCTGGAGGCTAGCCAGCACGGTGTTTTTCCATGCTTGATGGCGGCTTCAGGGATGATGCTGACTTCGTTTCCTAGCGCGGACCTGGCCAGAGGGTCGACGGTCAAGGAAGAGGGAAGAAGAGGCGGGACAAGTCAAATACGAACCCGCCATGGGGATGGTCCAAGCAGCAGCAGCAGCAGCAGCAGCAGCATCAACATCTTCATCACGTCTGTCTGTTATGCTGAGTATCGAGAGATGGACAGGACAAGAGACCTGTCTGGATCCCGAACATCTCATGACTTCTCTAGATGTATTCTGCCGACACGTATAGACCTACAAAACTTACATATGTGTGGTTCAACGACGCCTTGATGGCTTCGTGGATTACCAGAGTTGCATTCTCATCCCCCAAATCACAGATTATTACTGAAATTGCGATTCCGAGGAACAGCGCATCATTGGAACATCTCTTCCCCCTCCGCCAGAATATGCCCATCCTGACGAGCCCGATAGCTGGCGCGCCAGTCTCGCACTCCTTACGCCTTTCTGAGGTTGGGCAAGCGGTGCTGCTGGACGCAGCCAACCACCGGACCAGACTCGATCCACGGGCTCTCATTGGCGGTGACGACGTGGCTGCATGCATGCATTTTTTTGAATTTTATTTTTGTCGGCTGTTTGGAGGGTCATCTCAAACGAGAGAGGGGCGGGTAACAGGGGGCTTGTCACTGTTTCAGGTTTTCCGCTTCTGGACTTAGCGCTGAAGGTGTGCCAAAGCCAAAAGCCAGAAGCCAAAAAAGCCAAAAGCCCAAAAAGAGGGGAGACGAAGAAAGACGATGTTGTTGTTGGCCCCATTCACCGTCCATTCCATATCGTGAAATTTCTCCCGAGTATTTTTGACCCTTCATTGGCCAGCCTTGGGGAATGGGGGGACAAGCCTCTGAACAACTGACATGACAGGAATATGCGCGGGATAAATTTTTCGTGAGAGACGTGGTTCGGCGGACCCCGTTCCCAAGAGTGGATGCTGCTGTGTAGCGGTCACAACATCGACGAGTAGACGAGTCTTTCTTGCGGCCATATGACTACTGCGCTGCACAATATTCCTTCAGCAGCGCCTTCGTCGCCGGCTCTTTGACATGCTCAATGAAGTAATCAATTCTTCCCGGGGGCCTGGCGATCAGGATTGAATTCTCCGTAGCTTGGTATTTTGGTCATCGATGACATTGGACAGTATGACAGTATAGCGCCCGGACTCCTGTCCTCCCCTTTCGACTAAAAGAATCGCATCAACTCCCCAAGAGTCCAAGACGGCCCCTCTGCAGCCAAAGCACGTCCTACCACTCTGTCCCCTTGATCACATCTGGCAGCTCCAAGCACAATAGTCACATCACATCCAGCACGGCCCGTTCAATAACGTTGAAGACGCTGCCCAAAAAAAAAGGGACAGAGAACCTACAGTAAGAACTGCAGCACCCTCTCTGAAACGCGCTCTCTGCACATCATCGAGGGTTTAGACTAGACTACAGTACATACCATACCCACACCAGGCGCTTGCATGATCATCATCCTGAGACACTTCCCCATCAACCCACTTCCCATGCCTCCGTATCTTTACCTTTTTTTCTTTTTTATCCCCGTTCTTCCACCCTGACTGGTTGGAGAATCCTATCACAAAATCACTTTGATGCATGCATCTAGATAATAATAAATAGTGGGAGTAGGATACTTGACAGCGGCATCTCAAGCTACCACATGTGGATAATGGTACTGTACAGTATGTTAATGACGGCATATGTGGGTAGGTTATCATAGTAGTGATCGGAGGCGCAAAGAAATCACAACAGCAGCAGCATCAACAACAAAAACGAGTCAGGCCTGCAAACTATGCTAAACATAGCATCATCAAGCGCACGCACGCACCGCAGTGCCACAGTACCATAATCTACTCCTCCCACCCACGATGATATGGGATATGGAATCCTGTAACAATGGAACGTCCTTCCCCCGGGGACCGGATCTCTTTCTTCTTCATCGTCGTGCCTTGGGGTCGGGTTAGGTTTGGTTTGGTTAGGTTAGGTTGGATTTGGGGCCAGGCCAGGGGGCTAACTACTAGTCTACTGGACCGAACCGGGTAAGGTAACGATGTCAGTCAGGAACACCCGGAGAAAGAAGAGGACCGCTGGACGGACTTGCGATTGGGCGTGACGCCGCATTTTGGTGATGGGGATGGCTGATTGGTTGGGTGGGACGGCGGTAAGGGGAGGACGTAGATTGGGGAGATGTACAGAGACTATAGAGTATGGATCTGTGGTATGAATGGGGGTTTCTATGAGTATGGGCTGTGCTGGATGTGTGTGCTGCTGGTATGGATGATGGCTGAACTTTTGTTGCGCAAAGGGTGCGAAGTTTCTAATTAGTTCTTGAGATGATATCTTTCTGGGCGGGTTTGCGCCTGGTGGATGCTGGGATTTCTGGAAGCGATGAGATAGTGAACCCGTTGATCACGACATCGATGTATCTCCGTCCGCGCGACTAAACTAGGCTGGAAGGAGAAGTTTAGCCGAACATCTGCGTTGAAGGCTTTCGATAGCTCTGAAGCTAAGGAGAGGCTACCAGTAAGGCACAGAGTTTAGTGCGAGAACACGATGATGGAAGTATGTCATGAGATGTCATGAGATGCAGCTCCACGAGTCTCCGCCGTCGACCACAACGCCATTTTGTGGGGCGGGGAGAAGCAATCTTCAGGGCAGAGTTTCGTCAAAGTTCAGAGGGAGAAGAATGGGTCGTTGTGATCTAGAAAATCGCATTATCAACGGTTGAATTGTGCAGTCGACAATGAATGCCCAGAGCCGTTGACTACTGTCGCAAAGCTTTTGCGCAGAGGTCACCTTGCAGCAGCCTCCCACCGTCGCTAAGGACACCACCCCGTCACGACACAACAAGCGTTATCCTCAACAACAACGGACACGAAAAACATAACATACGGCGGATCCCTCTTTTGCAACGTAAAATACAAAACTAAAAAGCCCGCGTGGCAGCCGCCTGAACCGGTCAAAACCTTGCTCTCCTCTCAGCTAACTAACTTAGTCGAGCTTCCTCGCATAAGAAACCATACTTGTCGCCTTGTCTCACAACCTTCCAGAATCAGGGCATCGCTTCCGCCACGGGCGCTGCGTCTCTTCTGCTCGGGCACAGCACCTTCTTTTGCGGGGGAAGCTGAATTCTTAGCGTCGTCATGTAGCGTCGTTGTTGATTTTAGGCCCCGAGCTAAACACATCTTCTGCAGGTCTGCGACACGCCGGAAGCCAGGAACGGACTTCTGAAACCGGGCCCTTTTTGGGCTCCCTTTCCCATTTTTGCCCCTTTATCATCATATCGCAAGTATGTAATACGGTACGGAGCACGGTGCACATCATCGTCATGTACTCCGTACTCCGTATGTATGTCTTGATTCGAAGCGGCGGCTTGAAGCTTCTGATACACCAAGGTCCCACCGATGATAGCTAGGCGACAGATAGCTCGACCACCACCACACGTGGGATCAGCGGCCAGAAACCGCAGGGCAGCAGCGTGGGCCTAAGAAAGAAATAATAATTGTCATCAAAATAATGCGCTCCTTGGCAGAATCTCGACCTCGCCGGTTCTCTCCCTTTGCAGCTCGAGTTGGAGGCGAAATGCTCGCGATATCTTTCTCGAAATTGAAAAGATAACCACACCCGGGATTAACAAAATGCTGGGTGGCCAAGCTGAATCACCTGCGACTCTTCTTTTTCGCCTTGCCGAATGTCCGTCGAGGCCCCTGGATATCCATGACATCCCGCTGGCTAAGCCTTAACGTACCGCCAGCAAATTTTCCGACGGCTGGTCCGCCAATGCCCCGTTCTCTCCTGGAGCCGCGTTTCTTTCGTTTGAGCGTCGGTTTCTCGAGAATGATCCCATTCTCTCTCGCCTCCCGGCGCCGCGTCTCGTCCTTTTTCACCGTCTTGGTCTCCATGCCCTTCCGGTGAGACATGGGCATTTTCTTCTGTGCGTATATCGAGTCCGATGCGCCGATGCTTTGCATGCGGATGTCGATTGCGCGAAGTCTATTTTTGCCAGTTGGGTTCAAATCTTCGGCGGATTCGAGAAGGTGGGATTCCTTCAGGAGGCGTTGTAACGCGAGATCATGCTTCAGATTCATGGCATCGTTGGCCTCGTCTTCGTCGTCAGCGGGCGTAGACTTGTTTTTCGTTTTTGCCTTGCCTCCCACCTGAGACGTGGACGGGGGTTTGGTCGACTGGAGATAAACAACGGATCAGGTTAGATCGAGAACAGGTAACTGTGTGATGCTGAAACGTGAACACTGACCATGAACTGCTTCCGGAGCTCTTTTTCAAGCTCGTCTCTGGTCAACTCATGGGTCATGCTGTAGTCAATCACCTCCGGCGTCCATCTCGAAGCTTGGGCGTCATCGCTCTCATCCTCGTCCGAGATTCCATCCCATTCTAAGTCGGCACTCTCGTCTTCAGATTGTGAATCTGAGATATTCCCTGTAGAAGCTTTTGTTTTCTGGAATTCCTCCAGCGGTTCAAACCGAGCTTCAAAATATTTTCGAAGCAAGTCGTGTGAGTCAACCGGGGGAGCAGCAGGGACTTCTTCTGATTCAGTAGGCCGGGAGACCACGACGGCCTCCCGCTTCCTTTTGCCCAGCATTTTTGTTCCCAGAGCCATTCCTTTCGCTGCCCGTACGGCCTGAAGCAAACAATCGTGCTCCATTGAAAAGTCGAAAATGCGATGCTTGCAGCTTGCTTATGTCACACTTTCTTATCGCAATCACGTGCTTCTTATCAAAATGCCTCTATGACTCGGTAGTGAAAACACCGGGCCGCAAGTTCTGAACGAACTGGAACGAACTGTTCGATTTCTTTCTTCTAAGAGGAAAAAGAAGAGGATGACACGGTTTCGTCCTTGCATTGACCTCCATGCAGGTCAAGTGAAACAAATCGTTGGTGGCACATTGACTGCCGAACCAGGAGAATTGAAAACGAATTATGTCTCCGCGCTCCCCGCGGGGCACTTTGCGAAGCTGTACAGGGACCACAACTTGACCGGTGGACATGTGGTGATGCTGGGGCCGGGCAATGATGATGCGGCAAAGGAAGCTTTGAGCGCCT
Source organism: Aphanoascus verrucosus (assembly GCA_014839905.1). NCBI lineage: Eukaryota > Fungi > Ascomycota > Eurotiomycetes > Onygenales > Onygenaceae > Aphanoascus > Aphanoascus verrucosus. The sequence continues at coordinate 429,361 of MU089302.1, read as the reverse complement.
GGCCGGATGGGCTGCATGTTGCGGGTGGGATTACGGATCGGAATGCGAAGTATTGGATTGATGCGGGCGCTGAAAAGGTGGGTTGTTTTACGCCGTTTCTTTCTCTTTCATAACAACGAGTTGATGTCATTGTATGGGTTGCGTGAAAGGTTGCTTACATGGGACGAATGAGAACAGTAGGTTGTTATCACGTCCTACCTTTTCCCGGAGGGAAGATTCTCTATGGAGCGGCTCCGGGCAATCCTTGCTGCACTTGACAATGATAAGTCGAAATTGGTTCTAGATCTGAGCTGTCGGAGAAAGGACAATACTTGGTTTGTCGCTATGAATAGATGGCAGACCATTACGGAAATGGAGATCACGCAAGGTATGCATGACCGGACCTTTCACTCTGCGTATCTTTCCAAGCTAACCGTTCATGTTCTGCGTATAGAAACGATCAAGATGCTCGAGCCATACTGCTCCGAATTCCTGATCCATGCCGCCGATGTCGAGGGCTTGCAGCAAGGGATCGACGAGGAATTGGTCTCGAAGCTCGCAGAATGGTGCTCGATCCCAGTGACGTACGCTGGAGGCGGAAGAGGTCTTGCGGATCTTGATCGCGTCAAGTCGAGCAGCAATGGAAAGGTTGATCTCACCATCGGAAGTGCGCTGGATATTTTTGGCGGTAGCGGCGTAACTTTCGCGGAATGCGTGGAGTGGAATAACGTCCATGGCAGCTAGCCTTGGAACAAGGTGATATCGCGGTTGAACGCTGTCTTAGCAGGTTATGGCGGTTAGAGCCTTGAAATGCCTGGCGGTAGCATATCCAGCAATGTCCATATGTCTCTAAGTTGAGCTTCGGAGACTCGGTTGACCACACGCTTCCTGTATCCAGCAAAAAGGCGACCGATATAGAGTGCTCTAGGAATAAATTACATCTGAAACATATACAATCTCCCCAAAAGATATCCAATATTCCGTAGCTGATGTTGGTTGTTGAGGTAAGAAGAAAGGCTGCTTGGTATTTCGCAAGCAACGAAGTCATCATCATCATCACCGGCCTCACTAGCTCACCTCATCCAACATCTCCAATTCCAGGCCATCACGAACCTCGCTGCCTCCCATCAACCGTCTAATCCAGGCCAAACGAAATTTCTACCATTAAAGAACACACATCTATATTTTTAACCAACCTTTCCCTCGTTCCCCCTCACGCATCCTCCAAAATGAAGCCCGTCGTCTCCGCGCTGAATGCGTGGAGTTGGTAAGAGCTTCCATCCAACCCTCCATCGAAGCACAGACGACATACGTATAGAAACATTGCTAACACGTCCCTTTGCTTCTCCTCTTTAGCTTGGTTATCTCCATCTTTGCAATGGTGATCCTATCCGTCATCGGGACTCTGTTCAAAGTACGTCTTCCCGTCCTCCGAACGCTCTCCGCAATGGCCGTGCTCGTGGCCTACCTACCTCACTCCCGCGACTCCCGGAGGAGTGGTTAGTTTATATACTCGGAAGCTAATGGCTTATTATAAAACTACAGAAAAATCACCACTCATTTATGGGCTCGACAAACGATCCCAAAGACGGTGCCGCGGTTGCAGGGTCGATTTTCACAGCGGTTCTGATATATGCGGTACGTCACCCACATATTCCTCGATATACACAGCAGGTCCCTCGAGATGGTAGCATTGAGAAGATTTTGTCAGCACCGCCTAATCAGGAATATAGGCCTTTGCGGCATTCTGCGGCGTACAAGCATACCTCCACGTCCGGGCGAGTCGGCGAGGGGCGATTACGTTGAGCTAAATGGAATACAAAAACGTAACGAACGTCAAGAGAGTTCATCAGCACTGATCTGATTTGTCTCTTTTTACTGTGTGGTCATTTTCAAGAGGGAACACCGGAGTATTTGGTCTTTTCCTGGGCATCTGCATTTTTATGTCCCTCTTTCTTCGTTTTCTTATCTCGCAGGGAGCCGGGCAGGATTCACAGACGCGTGGACATGCGATGAGCGCTGGCTACGATGTGTATATCTAGGAAGAGAAATCCTGCGTGGTTGCTTGGAGATTTTTGTACTACAACAAGGCACTTGTCCATACGTTAGGCGTCGTGATCTCCTTTCGAGAGTATGTAGATCGGATCTTCTGGGTCTGTTATGAATAGAACTACTAATGTGTCCATCTGACATCTATCCTTTTACGTCTGACTTATGTTGACTCTCAAATATTTGCGACCACAGAAAAGGCAGTGGGTTAAATCCAGGCAAACCCTCAAGATTATCTCGGAGTCTGAGCATGCGCATCATACTGTTGCACTATGGGACATACGGAGTAGGAAGGCATCATATACAGAATAGATTGTATGTATTGTAGGCTGGCAGGAATCCATCTTAATCACATAGGGCTCTTATACGCCCAAGCCTGAGCACTGCAAGATATCATGATCGTCTCGTTACCCGTCAACGCCTCTAAACTTTTGATATCAAACCAAAATCCACCATGACCACCTCGTCTCAATGAAGCAAGCCGACGCCAGTGAACAGCCAGTGAACAGCCAATAAACCGACATAATATCAAGCAGTCTTCCACCCAAAAACGCCATCCGACAAATGCGATTATACCTGCTCATGCGTCATCATCATCCGGCTCCACCGGATCCAGCATCTTGCTCATATACGGCCCATCAAGCCAATATCCAAGCTTCGCGTAGTAACTCCTCACACCAACTCCCGAAATCACACTAATCTTCCGACTCCCATGCTCTTCTCTAGCTATCCTCTCCGCCTCCTCCATCAACAGCGTTCCAAACCCACGATGCTGGAATTTGCGCGGGTCACGTCCATGCACGGGCACAGCCGAACCATAAACATGCAACTCGCGCACCAAACTCGTCTGCTGACCCGTGAGTTCCGGGCGGAATGTATGCGTTGCGCTACATTTGCGGAGACGAAGTAGGCCGATGAGGATGTCTTGTTTGGGGTCCTCGTAGGCTAGAAATGTTTCCCATCCACCGTTGGCGACGTAATCGCGCCGTATCAGCTCGATTTGACTTGGTCGGATTTTGTTCTTGACTTCGTTGATTCCGACTTCTCGCGTGCGGACGTCGCGGCAGGTGGTGCCGAAATCTTTCATGCGGCTGAGAGCTAGTTCGCGGAGGTTGCCGTTTTCGACGCCGGATGTCACGAGAGGCATGGGGATATCGCGCTGTACGCGGTAGATGCGAGTCCATGGGGGAACGAGGGCGAGGATTCGGGCCACGATGTCAATAAGAGCGTTTGGAGTGTAGTTCTTGTAACGGCCTGTTCGCCACAGCTCATAAAGGCCAGTACCTCGAATGACAAGTGTGGGGTAAATTTTCAGACCGTCTGTGCGGAAATCTGGGTTCTCAAAGTACTCCTGGAACTGGAATAGGTCTCGCTCCATTCCCACGTTGGGAAGATCTGGCATCATGTGGCTGACGACCTTGAAACCTGCGTCCTTAGACAACTTGAAGGTCTCTGCCACGGCGGCTACAGTGTGTCCTCGGTTTGTATCTCGTGCAACGTCTTCATAGAGACTTTGCACACCAATCTCTAGCCGTGTGCATCCATATCTAAGCATGGCACTCAGATGTGTATCCAAGCAGTAATCTGGACGTGTCTCAATAGTGATGCCCACGCATTTAATGTTGCTCATCTCTCCAGCCTGAACCGCTTCGTCAACATTATTGGTCTGATAACCACTGAGAGCATTATGTAGCTGTGAGATGAACTCGTTTCTGTAATCTTCTGGCAAGGACATAAACGTGCCTCCCATGATAATATATTCCACTTTATCCACGCTGTGGCCAAGGGATTTGATCTGATCCACCCGTCCTCGTGCTTGTTCGAAGGGATCATAACGGGCACGAATCGCACGCATCGATGTGGGTTCGTATCCCGTATATGACTGTGTGGAATACTCGAAATCAGAGTCAGGACCGCCTGGACAATAGACACAGATGTTTCCGGTGTATGCGATATGGGGACATCGATGAGGCTTGCACATCACAGCAACGACTGCAATACCGGAGGAAGTTCCTGCGAAAACGAGCGAGTCAGCCCAGTCCACGTCTGTTTGAGAGCCTTATACTTACTGATCGGCTTTGCAATCAGCTTTGGCAAGATATATTTCTTATAATGCTCCGGGACGGCTGCGATAATGGCCGTCAGCGGCGGTTGAGTGCTCAAGGCATGCTTCTTCGAGATTTGACCCCGCAGCTTGTTCAAGTTGAGATCCTTCTTGGGCTTTGTAGAATCACGCTGCGCTTCATAGTCCTGGATCAAGGCATTTGCTATGTCTGAGCACGCTCTCATATAGCGTTCATTCTCCGGAGGGAGCTTTGCACCCTTTGGCAGCTTGCGCTGCTGGGTGGCGGGACGCAGAGTCAGTGTCTCCGTCGCCATATTGACAGCTTCTCCAGCTGGGACAAAAGGGTATCTGCTGCAGATAAACCGTATCGCGTAGTACTCGTCTCACAAATCCACGACGAACAGCCGAGACAACAGGCGTAGCGGCAAGCTGTGGGGAAGCGTATCTGAAGTTCTCGTCGACAGAGTTTGGAGTGGGAGGAACCGCAAAAACACACTTCCACCCCCAAACGGAGCCAAGACCCGTCAGAGATTGGTCCGGAAGCCATCCCGAAGTCAACAAGAACGTCGTCTGAAGTGCAACTTCACGGGCGATTCGGCAGCTCTCTGTTCCCTTTACCATTTCTATTTCTCTTCTCTCGTTTTTGTTTTCTTTTCGCATATTCTCCCGTCCTCACACAATGCAGTCCTTCAAACGCAGTACACTCTCTGCCTTGCAGACTGCCGTCCGCACCCAGCAGCGCGGATATATTAAATCTACTTCTGGCTACGCTGCGACAGTCAACAATCTTCGAATCAACGGCGACACGAAGGTCCTCTTCCAGGGATTTACTGGTAAACAGGGAACGTGAGTGTGCATTGCTCTTGAAAGCGCAATTCAATAGAGATCGTTGTGCTGATATGTGTCCTCAAATGTCCAGGTTTCACGCCCAACAAGCCATTGACTACGGTACGGTCGCTCCGTTGTGTCGATTTAGCGAACGTCGCGAGCTAGGATCTGATATAATCTAGGTACCAATGTCGTTGGTGGCACAAATCCCAAAAAGGCGGGGGAGACACATCTCGATCGCCCCGTGTTCGCTACCGTGAAGGATGCCATAAAAGAAACCGGCGCCAATGCTTCAGCTATCTTCGTTCCGTAAGCGTTCAGGCTCTTTAGGGTTCTACTCCCGTCGCTAACAGTATACAGTCCTCCAGTCGCTGCTAAGAGTATAGAAGAAGCAATTGAGGCTGAGATGCCTCTTGTTGTCTGGTACGTAACTCCAATTGCTACTGCCACGTACAATTGCTAATCGTTTGCGCAGCATCACTGAAGGAATTCCCCAACACGGTACGACATATATTGAGCTTAATACCACTACAGGACCTGACTAATTCTCTCAGATATGGTCCGCATTACGGATATTCTCAAGACACAAAACAAGACCAGATTAGTTGGCCCCAACTGCCCTGGAATTATCGCTCCCGTGAGCTATCACCTCTTGTTTGACTGATCGTTGAGAACCAGACTAATCGAATCATCCAGGGACAATGCAAAATCGGTATCATGCCCGGCTTCATCCACAAGAGAGGCCGTATCGGAATTGTCTCCAGATCCGGAACCCTCACATACGAGGCCGTGAACCAAACCACCCAAGCCGGCCTTGGCCAATCTCTCGTCGTCGGTATTGGCGGTGACCCATTCTCCGGCACCAACTTCATCGACTGCCTTCGCGTCTTCCTCGAAGACGAGGAGACCGACGGTATCATCATGATTGGTGAAATCGGTGGTAGCGCTGAGGAAGATGCCGCAGAATTCTTGAAGTCTGCAAACAAGGCCAACAAGCCAGCTGTTGGTTTCATTGCGGGTATCAGTGCGCCTCCAGGCCGACGCATGGGTCACGCAGGTGCCATCGTTAGCGGAGGCAAGGGAGGAGCTGATTCGAAGATTTCGGCCCTTGAGGCGGCGGGTGTCATCGTGGAGCGAAGCCCAGCGTCGCTTGGCAAGACTCTGCATGCCGAGTTCGTGAAGAGAGATTTGATCTAGGTTGGACTCGTCTGAGCTCTCTGATGTCTCCCTTCCTTGAATACTCCTGAGCACTTTAAAAAAAACACACCTTGGCTACCACTCTCAGCAAATGTATTCCATACCTGTATGCCTCCAAAGTCCATTGATTCCCTCTTTTGCATTTACCATATTGCCCCTGTGACATATTATTCTCTCTGTACCGGTGCAGCCTGCGACTATCTTGGTTTATTAGATCTGTCCTTTTCCAAAGCAAAAAATTTCAATTTGTTTGAACTTGCATGTTTGAACCTGCTCCCAGACTGGTTTGGGATTCCCGTGTGGAAACGGCTAGTGAAGGGAGTCTAGATTGGTGCATCGCAGAGGGTTAGGAGCACTTCTATGGTCTCCTACATAGGCTTACTTCTTTGCACTGCATGTTTCAGACGTGGTATTCTCTTCCTGAAATGATCAGGGCACTTCTTCCTAGTCTCTGTGCCCGCATGGTTCCGTATAGACAGTAACCGCGAACCTTTACAGTGCTTAAGCAAGTAAGTACGGAGTAATATCGAGCTAACTAACCCGAACTGCTCAAGATTACCTCGATGTCAGATAAGGATGCATGGTTGATAGGAATTCCCCCATGGTTCCGGGGTTTCGCGCATTCAACCGCTTGACCATCCATTCTGCTCGAAGCCAAATGATTCAAGATCAAGTTGACCCAAAGAATGCCATCAACCTAGTGATAAGGCATGTTATCTCTGATATTGCTGTAAGATGTGACTGCGGCCCGGTAAGATCGGGTGCATCTTCGCGATATAGCCGAACTATCTGTTATTTAGTCCCGTTTCCTGCCGATGAATGCTTCACAGAGCCGCAACCCCTGTAGCACGATGATTATATATCGCCAATTCACCAGTTCAAGCGACTAATAGGCAGTAATTATCACTGTGCAAGCCTCTGCCTCCAACTTGACCAATTGCTTTCACTGCGTCTTCCAGTCGTTACCAACTAACCAGTGACACACTTCAGACAATATGGCGCTCACGCAAAGGGGCCTCCTCTCGCTACAGAGATGTATGACTGTCCTTTCTCTCGAATACCTTCACGATTCCGCTGACAATATATCTAGTCTCATCCCCATTGCTACGACGCGCTGTCGGCCAGAATGCCACTACTAATCTCCTAGCGACCGTCGTCGCATTCCAACAAGTCAGGTAACTATACCTTGAAAGCCCCTATCCTCAATCCTGCAACGGATAGCTCATCGCAAGCCGTCCTCCCCATCACAAGATCCCAAACCACCCTCGAAATCAAAACCCCGGAGCAAGGCCAACAAGAACTCGCCCGCCAACGCCTCCAGCGTCCCGTCTCCCCACACATCGCCATCTACCGCCCACAAGTCCACTACCTCAGTTCCGGCCTCGAGCGTCTCACAGGCATGTTCTTCGCCGGCGGCCTCTACCTATACGGCGCCGCATACCTCGCCGCGCCCCTGCTAGGCTGGGATCTCTCCTCTGCGTCGCTGGTCGCGGCGTTTGGAGGGTTGCCGTTGGCGGTGAAGATTGCGGCGAAGTTTTGTGTGACGTGGCCGTTTACGTTTCATTGTTTGAATGGGGTACGGTATTTGGCGACGTCGACGGGGAGGACGTTGAATGATAAGAGGGTGGTGGTGAAGATTGCGTGGGGGGTTATTGTGGTGAGTTTGTTGAGTGCGGTGGGTTTGGTGGCTTTGGTATGATGGAGGTATGTGAGAGGAGAGAGAGAGCGCCTGTTTTTACGAACCCTGTGAAGGGTAGGGGGAGATGATTTTCATTGTTAAGAGCAGAGCAGTATACCCAGTATCAATTGAAAGTTATGGCAAAGCGATATGACATAAATTTAATAGTAGTGTGATTGATCGATATCATTCTGGGACCGATGCATCCCACTGGACTGATATTCTCATTGGCCAGAGAACTTGCTCCAGCAGTTTAATATCCCAACGTTATCGCAAGCCTTACCTTGGATAAATTCAACTCAGAATCACACGTACTTCTGCACCCTTCCTCCATACCCAAACAGCTGACAAGGTTCCATAATAACCACCGACACATTCCGACCCAACCCGATCCCATCCCCCACCTCGGCTATCAGATTTTACCACCCCACCTCACCCACAAGCAGGCCGAGTGGTGTAGTTGGTTATCACGTTTCGTTAACACCGAAAAGGTCCTGAGTTCGAGTCTCAGCTTGGTCAGTTCCTTTTTTGCTCGTTTCGTCTACGATCGTTGAGCTAGGAGTGTCGTGCGGTGGGGGAGGAACATTTGGCGGATAATTTTTTTGTTTCCATTAACTACATGCTCGAATCATCAAAGAGCCTGAGGTACGGAGTATTATCATTGCAACTTTCTCATTGTTCTTCTCATCACCTGTTAAATATCTAAATTGGAAACTGTACCGCAACCGCGCAAAGAAGATTCGAATAAAGGACCAAATTCCAGTAATACGAAGAATCAAAGCAACCCAGCACGTCACATCGCAGCACTGGGAGAGGGGTAATAGTATGAAGGTACGTTGGCGACTCCAAAGAGACAACAAGATGTTCAACAGAGAAAAAAAACGAGAAAACAGAACAAAGATAAAACGTCGCAAGCAAAGGAATAGCACAAAGGAGGAAAAGACAAATTGTCAGGCGGAAAAAAAAAAGGATTGAAAATCACTTCTTCCCACCAGCCCCCTTGGTACTGTATGTCACAAAGTTCTGGATATTCGTTTCATTTCCGCCATCCACAGAATAATGATGTTTGCCCGCCTGCACCCGCACCCGGAACCACTTCGCCAAAATAATCACAAAAAGCAACCGTTGATAGTTTTTTCAGATAGGGAAATTTCAAACGCCGACTTCGTGTGTTAGAGAGTAGTGTAGAGGGAGAAGGAAGGAGGTAAAGAGGAGCAACAAAGCTCGCATAGATGGGGTACATTAAAACACAAAAGCCGAATCGAAAAAGGTGGGAATGGTCATTAGAACACGTTTAGAAAGAAGAAACCTGCAATCACTCATCATCACTGACGGCCGCGCTATCAGTCCCATTAACCTTGGAACTATTGAACGTCAGCTTGAGCTTCTGCGACGGCGTAGCCCCAGACGACGCGAGAGGAGTTCCAGCGCTCGAAACAGCGGCCGTGGATCCATCAACGGAGTCGTCAAAGTCGGCAAAGTCGGGATATTTTTCCGTTTCTTTTCGCAGGGCGGCGACGCAGGCAGCCTATGGTGTGTACTGTTAGTAAAGGACCTTACTTTGATGAGTAGGGATGTGATGTGACCGTTGCGTAGCTTACCTCAATCTGATTCGCATCCTGGAAGAGCATGCTGCCATCCTCGTTATAAGTTTTGGCATTATTGCAAAGAAGACGGATATCATCCCGGAACTCCCGCAAATTCTGATAATCTTCGCGATTGATCTTCCTCTTGATAGCATCCATGGCAATCGGGTTCTGAATAATCACGTAGTAGTCTGGATACAGCGTCTTGGATGGTGGCTTCATGAACGGGTCGATGATTGGACGGGTGCTGGGCTCATCATCATCATCAGACGAATCGGCGGGGACTTCTGCCTGCAAGCCTAGGAGTCCTTTGTAGACTTTGTTGAGGATGGTCTGTAGGATCTCACGTTCAGAGCTGCTGAGTGTTTCTGTCGACGCGGCTGCTGCTGATATCGACGCTTTGCTCTGTCTGCCTCTACGGCGTTTGGACGGAACCTCTTCAACAGCCTCTTCAGCCTTGCGCTTAGGCGGTGGTACCTTGCGGCGTCCCTTGCCTCGTTGTGGTGTGGCTGAGGGTTCTCTGGAGGGTTCTGGTGAAGACTCCGCGCCTTGGCTCTTTTTGCCTCGCTTCTCTTTATTATGTTTCCTTCGCTCCATCTTCGCTTCATTTCTGGCAATTGCATCTTCGATGGTATCGTCTTCTGCATCGACCGCCATGAGCCATTGCTCTTCAGTCAGACCATCGTCGTATTTCATGACCTTGCGCTCACGAGCACCGCGCCCAGTAACCTCCTCAGGCTCTTCAGCAACAGGATTATCTTCAGCCAGATAGATATCAGGAAGTTCATCCTCGCCCATAAGACGTGGATATTTATGTCCAGGACCATATCGACCGGTCTTCATCCTCTCCTGATCAAGCTTCTGGAACAGCGCAATCTCCCCTTCCGACCGAGCCATGATATCATTCAGATCATCATCATCCATTTCATCCTCATTACCCGCCTGATCCGCCGAGTCCGCAGTTTCCAAGAGCGTACGCAGCAACGCATCACGTTCCTCGTTCGTGGATTTGTTATCGAACTTTCCAGCCTGAATGACTTTGCCGTCCATGTCCAACTTGAACTGCGCTCGTTCGAGAATGCGTTCTTCGACGGAGTTGGAACTGATCAGTCGCAGGATGCGGACCTCGTTCTTCTGACCGATACGATGCGCTCGATCCTGGGCCTGCAGATCCTGATGGGGATTCCAATCGGAGTCGTAGATGATAACCGTATCGGCAGTCTGCAAGTTCAAACCTAAACCACCGGCACGTGTAGAAAGAAGGAAGCAAAAGTACTCCGATCCAGGCGCATTGAAGAGTCTCAACAGTTCCGATCGATCATCTGATTTGGTCGAACCGTCCAGACGCAGATACTTGAGACCACGGAACCGCAGAAAGTCCTCCATGATGTTCATAATCTGCGTCATCTGGAAGAACATCAAGACACGATGACCCGACGCCTTGAACTTGGGCAGAATTCGATCGAGCAATTCGAATTTACCAGCCGTACGCCAGATAAGATCGTTCGTGCCCTTTCCAGGATTCATCTCCTCCTCGACGGATTCAAACACGAACGGATGATTACACAGCTTTCGCAGCTGCATCAGCATGTTGCTCAATCCACGCATACCAGTCTTGCCGCCTTTGCCATCGCTGACCACCAATTTGTTGTGAGTGACCAGTTGTTTGTACAATTTGGCCTGCAATGCGGAGAAGCGACATTTGATAACACGCTCTTGTTTGTCGGGAAGATCTTTTTCGACATCCTTTTTCAAACGACGGAGGAGGAATGGTCGAAGAACCTTGTGCAAGCGTCGAATAACGAGCAGCTGTTCTTCTTCGGTGAGTTCCATACGATCGCCACCACCGGTGTTGGCAAATGGAGTGTTAAACCATTCGTCAAACGATTTGACGGACTTGAAGATGTTAGGAAGGACAAAGTTCAGCAATGCCCAGAGCTCAGGCAGATTGTTCTGCAGGGGAGTACCAGTGAGGATAAGTCGGTAGCGTGAGACATAGTATGTCGTTAGAGTCTGTGTCAGTTTCGACTGGGTATTCTTCATTCGATGACCTTCATCGACAATCATATGAACCCACTTGACCTTGCTCAAAACAGGCCGGTCCTTAATGATATATTCATATGTCGTGAGCAGTACCTGGAACTGGCCCCAGCGAATAGCTTGCTGTTGCGCCTTGCGAGTGTTGGGTGGTCCCTTGTACACAATGCGACTCACTGATGGCGCCCATTTCTCAAATTCGAGTGTCCAGTTAGTCAGCGTACTGAGCGGGACAATGACGAGGAAGGGCCCATTCTGCTTCTTCTTCTCGATCAAATAAGTGATCAAACTGATAGTCTGAATGGTCTTGCCGAGACCCATCTCGTCTGCCAAAATACCGTTGAGATTGTTGTTGTAAAGCGAAATCATCCATTGCAGACCCCTGAGTTGGTATTCCTTAAGGGTACCGCCGACCAGGATGGATGGCTGCGCCGTAACATCTTCCTTGATTCGATGGGCCACAGCGTAGTAATCGACTTTCCGACTCTCACCATCCTCGTCCTCATCACCCGATTCAATCTCAGAATCCTCGTACATATGCTCATCACCGCCATATCTTTCAGCCTGAGCCTTTTGCTGTTCTCTTACTGAGTGAGTAAGCTGTTTGAGGAAACCATCTGTCTGTTTCAACAAATGCGAAATACGAGAATCCTTCGCTTGACCAAGCAATTTCAAATATGTCTCTTCATCGTTAGCCTTCAACGCTTGCAGACGCTGCTTGGCCGTTCTCTCAACACGTTTCTGCTCCTCACGTTCCATATCATGGTGATGTCGAAGCATCAACTGTCCAAGTTTCTGTGAACGGGCTCGTTGCTGAATACCAGCATTGATGACTTCGCGACCATGGGTAAGGATCGCTTGTAGCTGATCGTATTGCTTTTTCTTTTCCTTGGATTCGCGGGCGTCCCGTTGTTGCTTCTCGAGTTTCTCTGTGACTCTTGCCTCTCGCAAAGACTGTTTCTTCATGCGTCGATGGCTGCTGCGATTAGCCGACATGATCAGGTTGTCGTAATGAATCATCTCATATTGAATTTTCTTGCGCAGAAGCCGCTGCTTGGGAAGAAGGTTCAACATTTTATGTTCGATTAACGCCTTCATTTTGAGAGTATCATCAACCATCTCGGGAGCGTCGCTTTTGCTGGTATCCCACACACTCAGATTTGCTGGGAGCCTAGCAAGTTCAGCTTTGCGCGCAGCGATACGATTGTAAAGAACCATCTCTCTCTCTTCCCGCAATTTGTCCAAATCGGCACCCACAGGCATGAGACTAGGTATTCTCAATCTATATTTGCGCATTGAATGGCTGCCATAGCTGATGGTATCTGGAAGCGCATCGTATGGCGATTGGAAGCTCTGGTACATGGTCCTTGCAGTAGCAGTCGATGCATCATCACCCTTTGCGCCAGCTTCACGGCTCGTCGCATCGGAGGTTCCATCGATCGAAACGGCGCCGTCACCACCTCCAACGGACTGACTCTTCTTGTTTGCGAAAAGCTGTAGCTGTACTCGTGGTGGGACCGGCAGGTTCTTCGAGAGCATCTTGAACGCAAGGATCTGGTTCTTGAGAATGGTCAACTGTTCTGGAGTGAAGCTTGCCATCGCTGCGGTCGCACCCTTCTGGTTAGAGGGAGTTGCAGCTGTTTGGCCAGGCGCAGAGTCGGGGGCTGTAGAGCTGTGGGAAGCGACAGATCCATTTCGGCCTACAGAGTTAAGCAAAGAAGTATGTTAGTTCAAAGCTTGCACTGTTGATTTGTTCTAAGCACAGAAATCAAGAGGCTAGTTTACCATCGACCCCATTGGGGACGTTGTCAACAGAGATCCCATTTGGTTGTTGCTGCTGCTGAGCTTGCTGCTGCTGTTGATTTTGCTGTACCCGTTGCGCTTGTAATTGGTGTAGCTGTCGTTGCTTTTGGAAATTTTGTTGGCGCTGAACGGCGGAGAGGAGGTTATGAGCTTTGAGGAATTCAGGGTCGTCAGATCGTACGCCTTGATCTTGCATCTGACGATATTTCTGTTGACATGTTAGTATGTCTATTGAAACAATCTTCGCAATTATGCTGGGGAGTTGAGAAGGTAAAGAATAAAGGGTCGCTGGAGGTAGAGTGAAGGGGGTGCGAAGGAGAGGCAGTCGAGCTCACCTGATAGACTTCCTGAATATGTTGTTGGGTGAGGTTGGGAGGAAGGCCTTGCTGCATGGCGGCCATATTTGGCCCTGCCTGAATAGAAGCCATTGTCTATTCGCGCGAGGGAATCATATAAGCTGGGGAGTGGGCGAGAACTGGCGAAAGAATGCGCCGTGCGGAGTTTGCCGGTGAGCGCGAACGTGAGAGAGGGTCGTGAATCGCAAGGGTTTACAGGAGCTATTGTACAGATATCCGATTGTTATCAGACGGAACGTGACCGTCCAGGCTTGTATGCGGCGCGGGAGACTAAAGGCCGATATTCTTTGATGCTTGGCGGATGGGAATCCGTCTTAAGCTCTGGCGGAACGACAGCGAACCAACAGGAGGCAAAATAGAAAATACATGCGAGGCGCAGCCAAAGGGAATGGCAGCAGGGAGAGAGGGCGCTGTCACGGTGGTGAACGGGGAGGAAACGCGTGATGTGGATGGGACAGGGACTCTGTTTGATGGAAGAATGATGGGGGATGGAGGGAACTCAGCCGTCGCGAAAACTGCCGTGGAGAGTCTGTGAACTTGGGCTGAGGCGTGATGGGAGAAGGAAAACAAGCAGCAAATCTCGTCGAAGAGGGCCGGTCACATGATAGGCTGAGTCAGCGGGTTGCTCGACCCGGACTAGTGTGTTTCACTCTGCTGATTCATCATCTCCCGACTTCACGCACATCGAACAGCTCACATCGACGGACACGGACACACGGACGGGATATCAAGTACGAAGTAGATTCTCATTGACACGACCATGCAGAGGACGTTACAGTTACTATGATAATGGCATTTGGTCTTGCGAGTAACAGTGTACAGAATCTACTACTATCAGCTATCACGACATGCACAAGACGCATACCTCATCTACAGTACAGTACATCCAGCCACTTCAAGCTGTCAACACTCCAGAGCCAGTGTATAGTATCAAATTCATCCTTAAACCCGTGTACGTTTCGATGAGCACACTGAGATGCGGGTGTCACTTGCTGTGAAAGCAAAATGCTGCTGACAATGCCACTTCCTCCTGCATTGTGTTCCTCTTTCCCTGCCGCTTTTCTTTCTTCACTCCCGCTCTGTGGCAGGGACTCATCTCTGTCCCGTTCTCCCAGTGTTTGTTCATATTTGCTTTTTTCCTCTAAGAGAAGAGTTCTTTTCTGCATAACTTCTTCCTTTAATTCCATCATTTTTGAACCATCCTCACCGTCAACATGAGTAGCAATGACCTACATCTCCACACCACGCCCGCCATGGCTCACAACCTAGAGCTGGAATCAAAACGTCTAATCGACGTTCTTGAGCAGCTAGGTGTCAGAGATCTTCCCAAAACCGTGCTCAATACCACAGCCGGGTTGTGGATTGATACTCGCGCGTTTATGATAAGCCTGCTCCGACGGGCTATTTGTCCCGAAGCTGTCACCGAAGAGCTCCTAACGAAGTTGGAGAAGGAGGGCTGGAAACGATCTTTGAAACATGCCAATGAAGTGGCGCTACAGTTCAAAAACAACGAGAACTATCAGCGTGTCATAGTCGAGTTTGTGCGCGAATGGGTCATGCAGTTTGTCTTGCCGTGTACGACTGTTCTTTACTTTTCGATGCTTATCGACTTCCTGCTGACGAACATTGCTAGTAATGGACAAGAACCAAAAGTCAGCCGCACTTATCGACACAGAGGCCGAAACCAGACTAGATTTGAACGTGAGCCCCTTAGACATTCCCTAATACCCAAGAACCCGCTGGAGCTAACCCAGAGGCAGGTAACAACCCGAGAAATGGACCGCTGCGCCATCACCGGCATCTACGACCTCCACGCCATCAACCAAAGCATCGGCCCCTTCGGCAAACTCTCCGTCGTGCGCATCATCCCCGAAAGTCTCCGCAACAACGATCAAGCAGAGCACCTCATCCAAGTCTTTACCGGCGGCCGCATCGCCGCCATCCGCCCCATCATCGACAAGCCCGAAAATGCACTCCTCATGGCTGATGCGATCTCCCACAGTTTCCGCGAGTTCTTTTAGTCCGTCAAACAGGTGTCCTCTACCAGCCACGCGAGCACCAGGTCCACGCTCGTTGTGGAACGGTTTGCGCCACGACAGGTCCATGATATTCAAGTACTGCCAGAGAATTCTCATGTTATTCTAGGCGACAACGACGATAGTCTGAGCATCGCTCCTCCTGGTCTAGCGGTGTGCCAGTTGCACCGTGCCGTGTCGCAGCTGCTTCATGAAAGTGGTGCGCATGCCATGATACTACGGTACTGTAGACCGTGGTATGCCAATCGAGTACCGTCGGGTAGCGAGCATCAACCCAGGAAGGTTGTGGCAGACGGTACCGGTCACAAATGATGCGTTGGTGGTGACCATCACCGCCACTCCGTCAACTACGGCCCATTAACGGGACGTTCATTCCGTCGACAACGACCTTTGATAGCGCTGTTACCTGATAGCTACGTGGTGGTCTCCCACTGTGTATTCTAGCTATACTGTTACAAATCAAGATAATAGAGAATAAGTCGTTCTCTGTCAAAGTTGTGGGGAAACGAATAATCACATGCTCTCCGTAGCGACGAGGCAGGACAGCATCAGCGCATTTTGAAGTAAGTACTGTCCTGCACATACCCTGATAGGGAGGATCTGTCTTTGATCCAGCTCATAGTAGTTAAGCAGTTTTTTTAGTACGCGACCTTTGGAGACAAAACACCAATGGTATTTCAATGACTCGCTCCGTGCCCTCAAAATTAATTAGGGTGCAGGTGAGTTGAATATCTCCAGAACAAGCGGTATAAGATTCGTCGGCTAAATTCAACTTCTGGATGGGTGGCGGCGGCTCCCAGCCGCTTTGTAGCACCTTCCTAGACGTTGACCAAGGTCAAGCTGACCATAACAGCTGAATCGAGTTGCGACATTGCCGCGTATAATACTTCCTTCCGGTTGTTGAGGATTCAACAAATCGAGAGCCGGGCCATTGACGGTCTGGGTATTGTCTTTCTTCTTCCCCTTTTCATCTTTTTCCTTATGTCCTTTCTGATGGACTTTCCACTCCTTGGGTGCCTTGTCGGGGAAGAGAAAACAGCAACTGCTGGTGTTGTGGCTCGTCATCTTGCAGTTCTGACAATATTTTCCACCAGTCATTTTCTTATATGTTTTTTCTTTTCCCTTTCCCTATTGATTCAAAAAAATCTTATGGTCTTCTTTACCTCTTGCTCCGTCGACGAGGCTGGAGAAAAGGGTCTCAAGGGCGTAGGCAAATGATTCGCGACGGAGAGCTTTAATGATATTGGAAACAAAACTCCCATATCCGGGTTGAAATGGGTCGAGATTTATGCCATCACCACCTTGTTGGGAAGATGGGTTCCTTCTGCCGGTAGATCGTCAACCAGGGTCTTGACTCCAGCTTTCTGGAGGTACTATATTCCTCCATTGAGCCAAATTCGTCCGAAGTGGTGACTGGGAGGGACTTACCTAGATAGGGGGTCTATGCCACTCGTACCTTCACCCTATGCTCCCTCCCCAACATGGCCAGCGCGACTGCCTGAATATCACTATTCACTTGGGATTGCAGTGGCAGGAGCAATGGACACCGTTCTTTCCGCTTCACATATCATACAAGCACAAAGATCAGTTCATATATGACGTTACCATGGGAAGCTGACCGTCCACGTTGCATTTGCTCAGTTCAGTACATGTGTACTGTACCACTTCACATAGGCTATGAGACCGCAGGAAAGGTTTATAGTCTACGGAGTATAATAACAATAAGAAAAGAAAAAGGATGAAAATCCCCCGGCCCAGTCTTGATACAAAACAATTACCATTAAAAACGCCCTATCCGATCATCCCTATGCAATCAACCCCTCCTGCCAGGGCACCTACATATCCACCGCCCTCAACGCATTCCTCTTCGGCGGCGGCGGCGGTGGAGGAGGTTTCTTCGCGCGAATAGGAGTCGGCGGAGCTTGCGATTGCGATTGAGATTGAGATTGGGCATACGAATGTGATGAAGACACACCGTTATGATTACCATTAGAATGATACGAGCCCGCGCCCAAGCTGACACTCACGGGTCGAGCGAGCGGATAACCATTGTTGTTGGAAGAACTGAGTGGAGAGCCGGAGATGTAACGATCTGGACTATGTTTGCCGCCGTAGGAAGATGACATGCCATCGTCGGCGTAGTAGCTGTCACCGTAGTGGCCGTCGTAGTTTCT
The DNA here is from genome assembly GCA_014839905.1 of Aphanoascus verrucosus. Classification (NCBI taxonomy): domain Eukaryota; kingdom Fungi; phylum Ascomycota; class Eurotiomycetes; order Onygenales; family Onygenaceae; genus Aphanoascus; species Aphanoascus verrucosus. The sequence continues at coordinate 411,573 of MU089302.1, read as the reverse complement.
GCCACCACCACCACCACCACCACCACCACCGCCGTTGGCGAGGCGCGGTTGGTAGCGGTTGCCGTTACTGCTGTCGCTGACGGCGCGGGAGGAGTTGGGAGGGGAGACGCGGCCGCGGAGTTGGGTGGGGCCTTCGAAGGTAGGGGTGCGGCTTAGGGGTGGTTTTTGGAATGAGGAGTCGAGACATGAGGAGGCGGCGCGGTTGGAGCGGATGGGTAGACGAGGTTCAGGGGAGAATTCCGGGGGTTCGTATCGTTCTCGGATGGAGGAATGTGCAGTTGTGCTTCGAGAGAGGGCGGGTAGTCGAGTAGGGCTTTGTCTGGAAGAGTATGTCAGTTTTGTGAGGTGCAATAAATAGGAAATGAGGAGTATCAATCATACCCTGCTGGCCACTCGTCTCTCAATTGCAAAAGAACCTCTCTGCACTGGTCATGGTAGGTGAGCTGAGCTTCGAAGAACGCTCGCAGGTCGCAGGTATTATCCGCCTCTGCATCTCTGATGTCTTGCATCCGGCGGTGTACATCCTCTGTGGCCTCTTCGTACTTTACTTTTTGCAAACGCAGCTCCTCTTCCACACGGAAATCCTCTCGTTTTGCCTTTTGCATCTTTGCAAGCGATGTGTCGTACGCGAGACGGCGACTCTCAAGCTTCTTCCTAGCAGCCTACCAGGAGATACGTATTAGACATGTCCAGATATAGTCCCTGGAGCTTCAATATGAAAACCATACCTGATACTCTTTCATCTGAGAAAGCGATCTGTCCAGTGATTCCAGCCAGCTGGACGTTGCATCCGCCACATACTGTTCCTGAATCCTAGCACAGCGCTCATTCGTTCTTCCAAAGCCTACAATTCAATCAGTTAGATATCGCATTGTAACAGCCCATTCTCCCAAGCTCAATAGTACTCACTGGTAAGACACTGCCCAAACTCCGAGTTACTCTCAAATTCTTGCCCATGGTTCACCATCGTGACGCCCAGATATCCAATCGGGAACATCTTCCCACCCTCAGTGCCCTCGCTGCGTTTGGATATCGCCCGCACATAGGCCGTCATGGACTTGTGAATACGCTCCAGACCTGTACATCAAAGTCAGCATTCAATGTCCACTGAGCAAGCACACTCATCAGGTATCGGGATCGAGAGACAAACCATCCTGCCTCACGGTCATCTCCGCCTCCAACGCCTTGAAGTCGTCAGAGGTGTTGGTCTTCACTTCGCCGCCCATGCGCTCTCCGGCCCATTGCTTGAAGCGACCGAGTTTCTTGTTGACGTTCATGATGGCTGTGTAGTATAGATATCGATTGCTGAGAAGATGTGTTTAAGAAGTTGGTGGTAAAGAATGTCCGGTAATAATGATGGTTTGTGATGATGAATGCAGCGGGAAACCCGGGATATTTGAAGGATCGACAGGGTAAGCCTTTTATGTGGTGATGGATGACCGCATCACAAAGAGAAGCCGGAAGATTGCTGTGGTCTGGGGGAGAAGAGCGAGTGAACGAACGCTTGAAGAGAGCGTGTGAAATGAGAATGAAGGTGAGAGATGTGAATAGCGGTGACTATCCAGGGAAAGAGAAGGTGGAGGAGAGACAACAAGGATATCTCCTCACGTATTAATAACAGGCACAAGCAGTCAAGGGGAGCACAACGTGAAGACAGCACAGGACGAAGAGTATAGCGACTCGACCACCGTTTAAAATAGTTGTAGTATTTTCACAATGCGCATCGTTCGAGTTAATTTACCCGCCCTGATCAACACAGAAGCTTGGACAATCCTCAACTCTCTTCTTCTTTTTCACTTCTAAAAAAGGTACCATCATCAAGAACCATGGCACACCACATCTTCACTTCACCAACCAAATCAACCGCCCTCCCTTCAGGGCCAGAATTGTGGAGAGGGGGTTGCGCGGCTGCAGCCCATGTTGCACTGCTGTTTGAGATTTTTGCTTCCACGGTGGTTTGATTGCCCGTGCTCGCTCCCCTCAGAAGTTACCGTAACTCAACCTGACCTGGGTCCCGGGCCTGGCTCAACTTCCAAGGGCGCGCGCAGATCGAGACCGTCGGCTCAGCAACCCTGTCGAGCCATCCACCACTGATCTGTGGATTGTCTGGTCGGTGGAGCACAGGATGTTGCCGCTGCCCAGCCAAGATGAAACGGGCGCTCTGGTCAACGTCAAAAAGGGTCCTTGTCTTGGACTCTGGAGCACGCACGTCTCACCAGCACTCGACTGCGCCCGCGGTTTACATAATTATATTTGACTGGAGGTTTACAACAGATGATTGACGGATGCCGGAGGATGGATGCGAGAAGCTTGTTGCTTGAACTTTTTGCTTTTTTCCATATTCTTTATTTAGCTGCGTTTACTTCATAGGGCTGGCTGGTGGTCCCGCTCCTGATCCACGCCGTGCTTTTTAACAATCTTCACTTTATCAACTCGTCTTCCAGAAGACACAAGGACCTGGGCTTGAACACGTGCTACATAGTACAGTACGGTAAGTTGCTCGCTCTCGGAGAATTGAAGGACCACAGACACATGCACAGACCGGAGTGATTGAGACTGTGCGGTGTGCCATGGTAAGACGATCTTGCTCCATCGACACTGGTGAAACATACGCAGCACTTGATACAATTCTCCCATTGGAAGGTCCGTTCATTCCAGATGGTTCAGCTTTCTGGATGTTCGACGACAGAAATAGATTTGGAAACCCAACTGGCGGAACTGATTAGCCGCCTTGATGCGGTTATCTTGTCGGGACATCCACGATGGGATTCTAGAGTCCAACAAGCATCAGCGTCCCCGTATGAAAAGAACAAGAACTTCTCAAATCATAATTTCATTATCGCTATGTATGTATGCAACATGCCATTGGGGGGTATCAACTATGATGATAATTATACACAACACAGTACTCCATATACACTTTGTATGCTCATCCGTCCTCAACTCCGAAGACCCGACCCGACCCGACCCCAGCGGCTAATTTTTAGACCCATTTTCTCTTAAGAAGCTCTCAAAGCTTACTTTCTTTTTCTAGAAACAATCTCCCCACTCCCCCTTACGGACAAGGTATCGTATGTATGATGTATGATGTACGATGTTAATGTGTTACGAATAACTCGGAAACAACCCCGGATTCTTCATCCAATCAACATCCTCAAACAACAACGGCGAATCACAAGAATCAAACAGCGGCGGCGAATCCGTCGGCGAAAACGACTGCTGCGACGACGGCACCGAGGTCGGTCGCGTCGTCAACGCCGGTGAGTCGAAGAGTGGTGTGCCCAGTGAGAAATCAACCGTGTCGTTGACGTATGATGGGAACCCGAGCTGTGCTGCGGATGAGAACATGGATCCGTCCATCATGGGGCCGCTGTGGCCAAGGGAGTTGTGGTAGTCAGGAGTGGCCGGTATGCAGAACCCGCCGTTGGAGAGGTAGTCTAGTTGTGGTTGTGGTAGTTGTTGCTGTGTTGCGGGTCTCGTGCCGCCTCCCGTTGTGGCGGCTAGCATGAGATCGAACTCGTTCCAGTCGATGCCCGTGTTGTTTGAGTCGTGGCATGTTGGATTTGAAAAGTCTAGCCCTACTCCTGATAACGTACCAGGTAGCGTCGTGGGCATGGAAGAGACTGTCGTTTGTGACTGAGCCTGGCTATGTGCCGGAAGCTGTTGCGTCGACGTCGTGTTCGTCGTCGTGGTTGAGTTGTTCGTGGTACCAATAGGAGCCACGGGAGGCCACCCGATGATCGTCCCATCAGGCAATTTCTTCTGAAAGGTTTTCCCTTCCAGCAAGTCCCGTGCATATTTCCCCGGCGTCACTCCAACCACCTTCTTAAACACTCGATGAAAATGACTGGGAGTCAACCCCGCCTCCGACGCCAGATCTTGCAGCGTGGGCCGTTGCCGTTCCCCCGCAGCCATCGCGGCCAGCGTCATGGTCTCGCATGCCTTTTGAGCCAAGCGCACATGGGGATCTGTCGGGGCGCGCAGGTCCTCTGGCTTGCATCGCTTGCATGGGCGGTAACCTGCCTTTTCCGCTTGGGGCGGGGTGTCATAGAAGATGACGTTCGCCCGACGTGCCAAGCGCGCTGGACATCGGGGTCGACAGTAGATCTTGGTGGTCCGCACGCCATACACGAAGCAGGTCGCGGCTGCATCACGATTGACGATGGCGCGCCATCGTTGGGATGGGGTGGCGTAGTCCGCCTTGTTGTCAACTGGTTGAGACATCTTGGATAGGTAAAGAGAGAGAGGTATGCGGAATGGTGAGGCGGAGACTTCCTGCTGATTGTTCGATGGGGTGGGCGCGCGGAGCGGAATTGTAGAATCGTCCTCGGGCGGAATCGTGGCGGGAGGTAGGTAGGTAGGACGGAAGGGGCGGAGTGTCTGTTTTTGCTAACTCTATGCTCCCCAGTTGGGTTGTTGGTCTAGGTTGGTCTATTGAGACGAGTATACAGCAGGAAGTACGTAGGAGGTCGGCCTATATCGGTGACAAAGTTGCCTTGTTCTTCTTGTTATGTCCATTCGGAAGCAGCAATCCAATCCCGCTCTTTTTGGTTCTCCTGATCTTGCCTTTCTTTTCTTCCTCTTCTTGTTGGTAGTTCTCCTTCTTCTTCTTCTTTGCGCTCACCACTCGTGCTGCGGCAAACAGGACAGAGAGAAAGGTGTGTCTACTGCTTGGTGTTTTGGTTGGATTCTTTGCAATTGGGTTCTAGATGGAAAAAGGAGACAAGCAGTTCTTGATGAACTTGAAGGAACAGATGGCCTGGCCTTGTCTTGAGAAATGTTTTGTGTGTTCTTTTGATACCAACAACAGCACACCAAGGTAGAGGTGGAGAGGCGGGGAGAGAGATATAAAACTGGGGTAATCGTGGATATCGTCCAAGAGAAATCCGTACAGGTTCCAAGACTTGCTAGAACTGGAAAGGGAAAAGGGTGGTGTCAAGGGTGTGTGGGTTGCTGGACGGACGAAGAGATTGAGGGAAGCCACAGAAGGCAGGAGATAGGGCAGCCCAGGCGAGATATATAGGCCCGCGAACAGTCTTTGCACGCGGCGGACTGCGCGATGTCCGTCGTGGCTCCTGGATGATGAAATGGACCAGACGGGTGTGTGGCGGGGCTCTAATTGGCCAGTTTGGGAGCAAGACTGGGGCCTCTGGCGTGTGTCGGGGAGCCGCTTAGTCAGGCCTGTCAAGCCTCACCCAGGGGGCGAGTCTAAGCCGGTTTGGGTCGATGTCACATGTTTGCTTTATGACGAATACGGAATGGTGGCCAAGGTTACCCTTGGCACGGCTAGATGTGGGATGAATTGTGGCTGAAAAGCGCGGTTACATGAAGTTCTGATTGGCTCGCCGGTGACTCGGAGCAGCATGTTGGGCGGCGTTCCGTGCTCCGAGAGACCCAAGTCACCAAACCTTCGCTCTTGGTGACCTTTCCGCCGTGGCTTGGCTGGGCTTGGGAGGGAGGGAGGAATCTCTTGGGAGTCGGCTCAACTCCCACCACTGGCCTACTTGGCGTCCCGCGGAGGGCCTACACGTGGGACTCTTCTAGGGTCGAAATAGGTGAGGGCGTCTAGGCCCTTTGACTTGGCGGACGGCGGAACCCTATGAGATGCATGGATTATTATATAGCGTCCCGCAGACATCAAGTTTCTCCCATCCATCGTCACTGTTTACACGACCGCGGAGATACATCGGAGTATTCACGGCCACAGTGGAAAATGGGCGGAAAACGGCTCCGGACTCGATGAGAAACAAGTAGGTAGCGTGATGAGAGGGACAGAGACAAAAAGGGCCCGAGGTCTGGACGTAGAAGCACTCTCCTCACACGTCATTATCCGCTTGCTCACCCCTCCATCGGGCTCTGCGCTCGCCTAGCAGCGGGCCCCGCTAGTTAAATAATATGACTCCATGTCATGCAACTCGCCAGATGTTCGGTTCAGGCTGATGAAGTGTCTACCTATACACAGTAGACATCTTTGGCTTGACCGCCCGGGGGATACTTAGTCCGCGGATATGACGGGTGCTCTCCCTGGGAGTTGATGAAGTGTGTGAATATCTGCGTCCTCATATGGCATTGCACGACTGGGGAGAGAGCTTGTCACCACATGCATTGGTGCTTATGTATACTGTCTCTGCTGTAGTTCTTACGTAGTGCGTTGCAAGAAATACTTTATCCCAGAGAAGAACTGCGGAGCAGGTTATAATGGGGGAAAAACAACATGACGCTCCGCAGTATATCAGCATCACGGCAATTTGAAGAAGCCCTCGCCCTCAAGACATATCAATGCCAGCACTACAAGAAAACACATGGCTAGAACCTAGTCATTGTGACATCGTAAAACCTCGTCATTCGGCCACATGATAGATTTGTTCATTTCGTGCACTATGGCAGCTGCCCATCAAATACATGTATGCCTTTGAAAAGAAGAAAAGCATTCCCACGCATCCTATCATAATCGAACCGAATGAAATACGCCATCCAATTAAGTCTACTCCTTTGTCTTTTGAGTACCACGAAGCAAACCGGTTCTTCGGGCAGCGATGAGACCGGCTTTTTGACCCTGTGCAGCGTATCTGGAGATTGTGGAAGCTTTACCGATATGTTGATGGTTACCACCACCGTGAGGCTGTTGAAGAACACTATTGTCAGAGATTGGGGGTTTGTTGTATGGTAGGGCAGTGGACTTACATGGTCGACAGGATTCATGGCAACACCACGAGTCTTGGGCCATGAGTTGCGCTTGACGGCGAACTTGTGTTTGGCTCGGGAAGCCTCTGTAGGATACATTAGCGGACCGCAAAATAACAATCATCCCCTGGGAAAGTGCAAGTCACGTACTCAACAACGGCTTGTCTGTACGTCCACCACCAGCAACGATACCAACCATTCCTCGGGAACGGCTCTTCACGACCTTCTTGGCACCAGAGGGGAGCTTGATACGGGTCTTGCCCTCCTCAGGGTTGTGGCCAATGACCGTAACATAGTTTCCTGATGTCCGGCCGAGCGCACCTCTGTCTCCAACCTTCTCCTCGACGTTGGTGACAACAGTACCTTCAGGCACGGAGCCCAGAGGAAGCACGTTTCCGACCGTCAACGCAGCATTCTTTCCGGCGTAGATGAACTGGCCGGTGTACATGCCCTCGTTGGCAATGAACGTCTCGGTGACATCCTTGAACTTGTACGGGTGACGGAAGGAAACTTGGGCGAGGGGAGCACCGCGGCCAGGGTCGTGGATGATCTTCTTCACCACTCCGCGAATGTATCCGTGTCTCTCAGCATAGTCGAGGGTTCTGAACTGAGCTGGGGCCTTGTTGAGACGGGTGTTGGCCGCTATTTACAATCAATTAACCATCGTATTCCCATATTCCCCAATTCAAACATCCGCTTCTTTGGATTTATGAAGGAATCGTAGCTTTCACGTACTGAAGATGGAGCCACGGCCCTTTCTCTGATTGCGGATCACGCGACCCATGGCGTCTGACTATCGAGCAGAAAGATGTCAGTAAGGCGATGATTGATATTGGAGAGATGTCGAAGGGGAAGATAAATGGCCTTTTCGTACCTCTTCGCAAAAATTGTCGGTTGGTCGGTGAAGTTGCGAATTCGCACTCGAAAAGCGAAACCAAAATTGTGTGGTTGATTTGTGTAGGGTGCGGGCGGTCGCTAATCTAGCTGGTTTGGGACTAGCGCAGTTTTCCACCTCTTGAACTCAAACGCGTCGACGATCAACAGCCTCGACCTCTTTCATTTTGCAAGCCCGCCGTATCTCCCGCGGTTCACTTCAGAGATAAACGAGAGTTGCTGAGAAGAGTGCTTTTGAGATGCATTTCAGTTACTCAGTACTATCACTGTCGCCTGTGCTGGCACGGCGACGATGCATGACCTTTCCTGGAACCCTATGAGCATTCTGCAGTGCTATTTATTTGCTTATCAGCGCGAAAGACCACGGACTTGAAAGTCCTCTTTTGCCAGAGATACCTGTACGCGTTTGTTGGCATGCAGTTTTCTCTGCACCAGTTCTCTCCCCAGCGTGGGCACATGTTGTTATCGTTTTTGACTGCAATGCACCTCAATCTTGTCTGGAGAATGCGACTTTGTCCAGTGACTTTCCTGCTTACACTTCGAATATATTTGCTTCGTTTTATACGGGTTTACGTGCAACAGCCCTGCTTCGTCCTAAAGCTAATCTGATACAGCCGCCATGACTTATCCCTTCTACTTTAATTCCTTGCACATTGTATTTGTTCTTTTCTTCGTTCTCAACATATTGCTGGATTCAACTCCGGTCCCTATGGTTGACTGCTAGTCAGTTGGCTGTCTCAAAAGCCTGAATTGCTGCTTGGGGGGCTGGAACTCCCTATATACCCAACTGGCTTGAGGGGCGCCTCGTTAACATCCTCTTTTGATTGTGCGGAGAATTTAACTCTGGCGTCCGTCACCCACGCAGCCAAGACCATCGTCTGAGCGTTGAACCGGCTTCGAGAAAGGAAAATGGCCTATAGCAGTGGTGGACTCTCCCAGATCTGTCTAGCAGATATCTATGCTGCAAAATGGCGGTTGGAGTGATGATATTGGGCGTGATTTTGTTCAGCCAACGGTACCGGTTGACGTGGCGGCCTTCCTGGTGACCTCTGCGTTGTGACAGTCAATGTGACGGTGTCTACAGAATACGGATATTGTTCAGGAAACAAAGCGAATTTCTCCTCATTAGATAGTTGTTAGCTGACACTGTGGCTTAATCTCAATTGAATCTCTGTCCTGAATGGCGGCCCTAAACGGGCGAAGCGCGCTCCACTCACGCTTGCTGTCATAGCTTTCCCAGTCACCTTAGAATCTTGTGCCCTTGCCAGACTTTACCCAAACATCTCCCGCCAACTTTCAACACATCAACCCCCAACACCGTCCAACAACACCATGTCTCAATCGGACTCAGACACATCTTCGCTGTCGTCCGCTGTGTCTGTAGATGATGAGGTGGTTGCGTCGATAAATACGGCGGTTGGCATCCAAAAATATTTCAAACGCGAGAAGCCCTCCGAGTCGCCTCCGCCAAAACGTGCTCCGTCGCCGCCGCACGAATATGTGCTGGCGGACAATCCAGACATTGCGGTTAGTATCTTTTTTTGAGCATTTCCACTTTCCTGGCTGTTGAGACGCGTCCTGGGAAACGCGTTGGTTGTCAGTTAAACGCGCTGCTAACGTCCTCCGTTCCTCCTAGTTCATCGTGATGTTCCGCGCGAGATTCACCGACGTCTTCCCCAAATCACTCCCCAACTACGGTCCGCAAGATATAGAGAGGGGTGTTGCGGATACAGTGCCTGGAGATCATATTGAGAGGCTGTTATGCGCGTTAATTGGTCTGGTGTTGAACCGGAAGAAGGACGTTGAGTACGTTTTCCGTTCCCCCGCGAGAAATATGGACTCGAGCCGCGCGGACTCGACCTTTTTCCCTTGAATACCGTGTTGTACAAAAGAATGATGCGCTGACCCTTACGATATGTGCGTGTAGGAGAGGACATTACCAACGCGCCCTCGAGGAAGCTGTGCACACGCATCAAAACCAATGGCCCAAGGCGTGGGAGGGCAAGAACCCACTCCATGGAGGACGCAATTTTACAACCATGTCGCCGGAGGAGCGCGTAAGTACTGGTGCTTCGCGTTACATTACGAGTGGCCAATTGCTGAATTGTATACGTCTAGTTGTCTTTCCTCAAAACGTTGATCCTCTGGGCCCTATCCTCCTCCGAAGCCGTCCAAACCAAACTTAAGGAGAGCTACAAGCAGCAAAGACAAGAAGGGGATCGCAATCAGCCGCTGTCCGTTCAGCCGTGGGGAAGTGATAGCTACAAACGGCGTTATTGGCTTATAGAGGGTCGTGACGATACCCATTTCAGACTGTATAGGGAGAGCAACCCTGCACTCAAGACAAATACGTGGTGGAGCGTCGCGGGCACCATTGACGAGCTGAAATCGTTTGCTGAGACTCTTGGGACGGAGAAATCACGCGCTGCGAAGGAATTGAGTGAACGGATCCGGAACAGTATCCCGCGATTTGAGGCATCCGAAGAGGTACCCTCTCTATCAAAACCGTCCATATATTTACCTGGTCGGCTAACCATTTCATAGAAGCGGAAACGTCGCGATTACCGCCTGGCGCGGAAAGCGGCATTCACGCGCCCTGAACCTGGATTTTCTCTGTACGAGGGCCGCACACGTGGCAAAAGAATCAGGTATACTTTTTCAGACGACGAAGATACTTCGGATGGATTGACCTCCAGGAAATCTACACGACAACACACTCGAGCTTCATCACCTGCACCTGGGCCGACCTTTACTGCCAGTGGTCGTCAAGTAAAAGCTCGAGTTGGAGGTATATATGGAGAAACGTTGTCGACTCGCCAACGTGCCGACATGGCACCGGATGCGGACACTACCACCGGCAGACCGCAGAGAAGCACACGATTGAATGGATCGGGGCGGAATGGCCATATCGAAGGCTACAATTCTGTGGATGCCATGGAAGAAGACGACGAGCCGGATGCGGCTTCAAGCGGACAGGAATGGGATAGTGGCGATGGGAATTCTGCCGACGAAGACGAGGCTATGAGTGACGTGGGTTCTCTGGATGAGGATGATGCTGTTCGTCCAAGTCTGGTTGTTCAGTTGAGATATGGCAAAGGAAACGAGGCTCCGCAACCTGACTTGGATACTACCACAACCAGTTCTACAAAGGATACGGCTGCTGGAGCGAAACCACCACCTACAGATGCTATTGCTGCGCCAAATGGCTCGGTTACGGCCAACGTGAATCACTACTCGTCGGCTGGTGCTGTTCCCGCCAAGAGCATAGAACCAACCGGTTTCACCTCAGCTATCAAACCAGTTCAACTCACCATGAGTGAAGGTCAAAATCTACACTCTGGCCAAAACGGCACACATGAGAGTTCCGTCTAATCAAGTTGTTAAAGCATTGTCGTCATACATCATGTTCTTTTTTCTTTGTTTGTCTGAAAGACTGGAGCACCATGGCATGCGTTTATTCAAAGATTTTCACATTTTTATGGGTTGTCATATGGGTATATTGAATGCATCTAACATTAGTAATATAGAGGGTGATGGTATCATTGAAATCATCTCTATTTAACTTGATGATACGTGCCTGGTCATAGAAAAGACCAATCCAATGATTGCTTTGGGTATAATGCATATATTGTACTGTACATTCAATATTTCCAGCCCTCAACGCCGTCCCTCAGCGCTGAAAAAGAAAAAAAGGGACTATCTGGGGTCATCATGGCAGCGCAGCTATGCGTATAACGTGAAGTCGGGCGGTTAGTTGTAACTTCGTAGATGTTCTACAAGGAAGTCTGACCGTCCATTTGAAATTATGGCGTCAATGTAAACGTCGTATCTCTTCGACGAGGCGTCGTTGGATTCGCTCCAGCTCATGCAGCTTGAAGGGTATTTCACCTCGTCCATTAAAGGCTGTAGCCCCTAGTACCGGCGCTGCTGCGAATGCAGGGTCACAAAAAGGTGCAGTGCCTTTCTTCATTCCCCATCGCCCCTGGAACAAAGTGCTTTGGCGCCGCCGTTATAGGACGCGTTGACCTGCGAGGTGCCTGGCCCAAATCATAGCCTGGATACATCCCAGTTGTTGAACTGCCACCACCACCGCCGGATGCTAAATCCAAGTGTTCTCCCCGTAATGCTCGCTCCACGGTGCCAATACTTCCAACCACAGAGCGCGAGAGTCCATAACGTGCCTTGCATTAACGGTAGAAGTAGCTAGACAGTAAAGAACCCAGCATCAGTAACAAATGTAAAAAGCTGGCAAAGCCATTGAGCTTAACCATATTCCAGTATGCGAATTGTCCGTACCTGATCCCGAATAGTAATCCACGCGATACGACCCCAGGTATCCGCCGCGCTGATGCTCGCCAGATAGCTCTGCTCGAACCGTAGGTCTGGCAAGGGTGGCAGATTTCCTCGACGGTGGTGAGGCTTGATCATACGGTTAGGATCAACGATCCCCGTTGATAAGCTGTCTGCATCAGATGGGACTCGTTCGAGGTGTGCTTGCTGGCGGTGGGAAGAGGTGAATGGAGTGTTGACGCTGGATAAGGGCTGTGCCTGAAGGGCTTCGGTGACCTGTCGCATGTGGTCCGGCATTTTGTGTGGACTTGAGGTGATAGAATGTGAAGACTGAGCAGCTGAACGGGTATATGGTCGTTTGTTGGAGGCTGTTCGGAGTTGGATGGTTTGACGTTGGCGTTGGCGGCCGGGCTTGGACGACGATGACCGAAGCGCATCTCCGTCCAACATCAGCTCAGATCCCCCACCAAAAATCATCACTTTCACCCCTCACCACCTCCGAACAGACACGAAACAACCAATTGCCTTTTACATATCGACATAATGGCTGCTTCAGAAGGATACCCTCTTCTCTGCTTAGAGAATCCTCTTCTGGGTAAATTTTCTGAAGTTTCCCTCACGCAGCGCAGTTACTAACCCGCTCGATAGATATCCAGGGCGTTGGGTAATTCCCTCTTCGGACAATTACAACGATCTTTTGCTAATACACCATCAACGCAGAAATGAAGCAATGCTGGAGAAATATGCGCTAAAGGAAAACGATGCCATCCTTGCTGAAGAGAAGCACATGGGCCTCTATGAGGATCTCTTGCAAAATTGCGATGCCAAATTGATTGCAGGAGGGGCCGCTCAAAACACTGCCCGTGGTGCTCAGGTACGCGACTCCTTCTGTCTTTCTACATAACATATGTAGGACTAGAAAGACATGTTAGTGATTATACGCTGACCACTCTTTAGTACATGCTCCCCGACAACTCCGTGGTCTACCTTGGATGTGTTGGAAAGGACAAATACGCCGAGACTCTTCGTGAAGCCGGAGAAAAGGCCGGCATTCGCACAGAATACAGAGTGGATGATGTTCAGCCGACCGGCCGCTGCGGTGTCATCATCACTGGCTACAATCGATCTCTCGTGACTCATTTGGCTGCCGCCAATGAGTACAAGCTGGACCATCTCAAGCAGCCTGAGGTTTGGTCTTTAGCCGAGAAGGCTCGCGTCTTTTTTGTCGGTGGATTCCACTTGACTGTCTGTGTGCCAGCTATTATGGCGCTCGCTGAGGAGGCCGCCGAGAAGAACAAGGTGCGTAAAATATGCTCTCCTGTTTGTCTGAAGTCGTGATATGCTAATCACAAACAATTCTCCAGATCTTCATGCTCTCCCTCTCCGCCCCTTTTATCCCAGCCTTTTTCAAGGATCCCCTCGACCAAGTGATCCCGTATACCGACTACATCGTCGGCAATGAATCAGAGGCACTTGCCTTTGCCGAATCCCATGAATGGAAAACCACCAACCTTCATGAAATCGCCCAGAAGATGGCCAATCTCCCCAAGAAAAACACCCAGCGTTCCAGAATTGTAATCATCACCCATGGCACCGAGCCCACTATCTCTGCTGTCTCTGATGGCAAGGGTGGTGCTGAAGTGAAGACGACCCCTATCAAGAAGATTGCACAGGAGGAGATCTATGATACTAACGGTGCTGGGTGAGTCTCAATGCGGACTGTTGTTGGTTTTGTGGTATGAAGTTTTTAAGAGCGGTTCTAACTGATATCTCTAGTGATGCGTTCGCCGGTGGATTCTGCGCTGGCGTTGTTCAAGGAAAGACCTTGGACGAATCTATCGATATGGGCCACTGGCTGGCCAACTTGAGCATCAGAGAATTGGGACCACAGTAAGTTACCTCGCCCCTTTCAAATCAGCTTGTCGCAGTCCCTGGCTTTGATCACTGACATGATAAAACTCCAATTAGATTCCCATTCCCAAAGAAGACTTATTCATCCTAATCTAAAGGTCGAGACATGATCATTTCAACCCCCAACACTGAATAACGACCTCCTTAAAACTCCGTTCAACCACTTATGACCTTCCTACTTACCCGAGCCCTGTCTCCTTTCTCTCGGCTCAAATTTTCACTTTATGTCATTGAACCCTTCCAGTTACTTTATGATTTAGTTGACCCCGGAACGGGTATCAACTTGGAAACTAGGTGACATTTCCCACAAAATTACCCCTTTTAGAACCTCTTGATGGCAAAAAGAAAAATTCAAAAAGCTACGTTCTCAACAACGAAGAGACTTCTACGATCAGTGGAATGTTGCGATAATACTACTAGAGGAAAACGATGGAAGAGAATACCACTTGATATTAATTGATTAAAAGACATATTATTGAATACAGAGCCTTCCTCGACTGATTCAGATTGATCTCGTCAGCCCACCCTTGAAAAGAAGAAAAAGACATTAGAAACTAGAGTTCCGTAAACGATGATAGCGGGACGGGTGGAAGAGCAGTCGAAACGTAAGTTGCAATGGAAGAATAGAATAATACATCATGATTGGCCCTAAACTCTGCTACCGAGTGTTTTAGCGATGTTGTCGTTGCAAAAAGTGCGTGCGAGTGAATATCAGTTAGTGAAGGAAGGCCAGGCGGAAACTGAGGCCGACAATGGTGGACTGAAACTGAGCGGATTGAGGCCATGCGTGCCTGGATATTTGGTGTCGTGGTCCCTTCTCGACATAGGTGCCTTTTCTCAGCTAGACATCCGAGCAATAACAGCCCAGATCGACAAGGTAAGACAGTACTTTGAGCGGTAAAAAATCAACTCTAGAAATGCGAATCGTTGCTGCCTGCTCCCGGTCTTGCTACTTGGGACTCTTCCAAGCAGACAGACGTCACTAAAATAGTGATTGGAACGGACAAAGAGTCGTTCTTCTCCCGCTATTTCACAGAAGGAAGAGACCACCTGCGAGACAAATCACTGTCAATCAGAATAGTGTTGGAGATGACATCCTCCGCTTCATTTGTGTGCGAAATACTGATCATCAAATCACGATTCAACCGCCCTGGCCACTTGGAGGCGTCTGACCCACAGCCCTAACAGCTCTCGCTGAGGACGTCGCATAGCTTCCATTAGGAGAATAATACGAGAAGGATGACGCGTTCACAGGAGACGAGACCGGGCGCTGATAATACGCATTTGGAATACCGATGCAGTCGATTCGTTCAGTGAAGGACCTTGCGGGTTGCCAGTAATCCGAATCCACGTTTGAGACTTGCGTTGGCGTATACCCGTTACTGTTGCTGTCCTGGGTCATCATCATGGGCATAGTGCATAAGTTCGATTGTTGGAAGGGTGCATGGTTTGGGCGAGCCGCAGGAAGAGAAAAGTCATCGCTTCCTGAAGACATGTGCATGCTTGTACGGTTTGCAGTTGATGGCCTACTTCCGGGGGAAACCACTAGCAATGACGGCGAGGGCGATTTCAGGGGACGCAGCGCAAATGGCGAATTCATGATGCTTGGGAGTGGACCAACTGGTGAATACGGCTGCACGGGTTCTGGCGCTACCGTTGCGGCGTGAGGCCATCCTGACGCCTCTAATGATTGATGCTGAAATGTACTGGGTCCTCCGTTGGTGTCAATTTCCGAAATCCATGGCTTCAAGTTTATTACCATCCTGGCGCGCGAAAGGTTCTCAGCGGGATCTTCTTCGGAGCTGACAAGGTTTTCAACCATTTGGTTCATCTGTTCATACGGCGGGAGCGAGTCTTGTTCCGAAACCGAGTTTAACGCCTGGCCTTCCAAGCAATCATCGTCTTGCTGTTGCAGATGCATATTATTTTGTGCAGTGCTCGTGCGAGGAGCACTTTCTGCCCCTTGGCCTTGTGGCTCTTCGTCTCCATTATAAAGGAATATTACTGTACCTCCATCAGGAGCCAGACGGATTGGAATTTTCTAATACTTGTTAGGGGTTTAGTAGCCGCAGAAGGGGAGAGTGAAAACTTACTCTACGGTCATATAAGTCAAGGCCGTCAACGACGAACTCTCGTACTCGAAAGAACGGTTCTGCTCTCACCTGTTCGTCACTGATGTGTTTTGGTCTTTTGGGCATCACGTTCCCATCCTTATCAAAATGCCGCCGAGATTTGCCATTGTGCATCAAAGGGAGGAACCCCAGAGTGTCAAGATCTTCTGGAAGAAGGTAGTTCAAATCCGGTATATCGTGGAGACGGAATTTCGAGTTGATTAGATTCAATGCGCTTGCATAGATCCTCCAAAACTCCTCAAGCTGCGCACCAAAAGGGCACTCTTGCGGCTCAGAAGGGAGAGAGATGCTGTTGATGACCAACCAGGCGCTGTAGTTCCGAAGTGCTGGTAAAATGGTATGGAAGACCTGAGAAAGTGAAGCTTTTTCGGCAAGGAAGACCTGCAAAAGCATAAAGAACGTCTTCAGATTCAGTCGCTGGAAGAGTTCGGGAGCCTTTCCATTGGTTTCTGGCTTGGTCCGCGCATGGGCTTCAGCAGCAATGTTGACCAAGAAAAGCTTCTGGAGGAGGTCACTATCGAGAGAGTTTGCTTTCACGCGAATGGACAACTGGTCGAGAATATCATCCTCAAGTTCATCGTGTTCGGCAAAATCGACACCCTTGTATAACATCGCATGGAGATACGTGAAGCGTGCAATCAATGACTCCAACTCATCTTTGTCTTCGATAAGCTTTCCATTCTTCCATGCATTGAAGATCTTCCGAAATTCGATCCGTAGGTTGCCATCTGCCGTTGGATGTGGTTCCGTAGCGCAAAGAGCACGATAGAGGTAGTATGTCGCTTGCAGATGATCAGCTTCAGCGAGTGAGATGATGGCTAACTGATTGTGGAATATTCCTGAGTAGGGTTTGATAGAGCCGGCCAGACGGTAATAATTAACGACGTGGTTCCACTCGCGCTTCTGGGCATCTGAAACCAATTCCGTCTGGAAGTATCTGGAGAGATCTCCCAGGCGGATGAAGGTAGAGTAACATGACTCGAGAATGGCCTTTCGTAGCTCCTTGGTGATTTCAGGTGCACTCTCACGCGCCTCTGGAGAAGGTGTAATCTGTAAGTTGGCTGCGGCTTCTGCAATCTCTGGCATATCAATTATTCGCCCGAGAATATACTCGAGGTATCCATTGTAGAGTTGCTGAGCGCCGCTAATAAACCGCTGGTACTGTTGCTTGACTTTGCGTTCTTCCACGGGACGCTCTTTACGAGTTTGCTCATTGCGAAACTGAGAGAGTAGCTTTCGGAATCGAGAGTTGATCTTCAGATACGCATCCCATATCCGAGCTTCATGGTCCAGAATCGCCGGATCAAGTACCGTCACAGGGTGCTTTACGATGTGGGAACATGAATGTTGGAACCTAGATGAACGCACCATGACTATCAACACCTTGAATAAACAACACCGGGAGAAGACCACAAGGCAGAAAAGAAACTCACAACTTCAAACAACTGGATATCCTCCCAAGCACAGGCTTCTTTGCTGAAAGCTCTTCCAGAAGCTCCCTCTCGCCTTCAATTTCGATCCTAAACAACAGCATCAGCCTCTGTAGTAATAATTTCCATATATAGGAGGTCCCGCAAACTTACCCTTTCTCACGGTTCTGAGAATCTGATGCCATACTTCAACACCACCTTCTAGTAACTACCCGAGCGGATGCGACGGGTACTTTTGCTGAAGAACAAGGGCACGAAGTTGTGATATCAACCGTTTGCGACGGAGACGGACGGGCTCGCGCTTGCCAGGTTATCCGAGCGAAGACTGCAGAGAACTGACGGGAAGCTGGAATCCATGGAGGAGGACGAGGCGGCCGGTCTGCATTGATATAATCTCGCCGACTCCAGAGGATCGCGGTACGCGATACCGACGTACCGTGGAGTGTGCACTCAGCAGTGAACATGACGATAAAATGATTGTAGCAAGTCAACTACCAAAGCTCGTCACGTGCGAAGCATCTTCACAGTGTTATCGCGACAAGAGGGTGTCACTGACGGCAGAGACTCAACGGTCTCATCGGATGCGCTGGAGACGAGACAGCTGTTTCCGAAACTTCCTTGAGCTTCATTCTGTGTTAGGACGAGCAACGTTCAGTTCTCTTGTTCACATCTGCGTGCTCGTTTGACTTTCTTGGGTCGACAAGCCTTTTCTGAAGCTCTTGACCAGCATCAAGCTCCGCGCGCAACCCATTCTACACCTTCACAACCATTCACCGACTCACATCACCTCTTGATCTGCTCGTCAACCACCCAAAGAAGCGACTTCTAGCACCCAGAAATTGTTGCGACAGTGCCTCCGACTCTCACCCCTCCAGCATGTCCTTCTACGTCTCCTCCGGCCAGCAGCGCACTCTCCGCGCCTGCATGGTCTGCTCCATCGTTCAACTCCACAGCGTACGCTTACTCCCATATCTCTACCTCCCACACTTTTCTCTACATATGATCTCTAACATTCCTCTTACCAGAAATTCATGCGCGACGGCTGTCCCAACTGCGAGCCCTTCCTCAACCTCCGTGGCAACTCCGAATCCATCCAAGAATGCACATCACAAGTCTTCGAGGGCCTAATCGCACTCGCCAACGAACGGATATCATGGGTAGCACGGTGGCAAAGACTGGACGGATACGTCAATGGGACGTATGCGGTTAAAGTTGTTGGGACGGTATGCGCGGCCTTCCACGCTGTTTGGGATAAGACACGGGACGAAATATAAGGTTGTAGCGATGCTGACGGCAATATGATTATAGCTACCACACGAGATTCTTGCGACGCTTGAGGACGCCGGAGTCAAGTATTTTCCGTACGTATTCTCGTGCCTTTGCCTTGGTTAGGGGAGATTGGCTAAAGTTTGATTTAGGAGAGATGGAAGCGCCGTCGAGGAGGAGGGTTGAGATTCTTCGTTCCTCTTGACTCGATTTGTCCGTTGGTCTCACAGGTATTGGCGTTTTATAACGATTCTACGGAAGCTCATTTAGATTTTTTTCGATTTGACGTGCATAAGGGAAAAGGAAGTATGGCGTTGGGCTACATGAATTTTGATATCCAGTATGAAATAACATAACATGCATGACCACATCACTAACCGTTTTCGAATGTCTATTGAAGTTGTATCGGCATGACAGATTTGCGCTTCGTCAGTGGTATTTTGCTATAGTGACTCGAGATTACAGCTTATTCTCGTCTCTCCGCACGGTGCGGGATTCCAACCCGAAACCATGAAAAATGAAGAACAGGAGTGAAGCCAATCATGAACATAGCATTTCATTACACAATGAAGCCCTAAAAGAAGGATATATAGAGATTAAACATGCAAAAATTTTACAGACGAGACTCGGTACCGAAGCCATTGGCCATCAGTAATCTCTCAGTCTCCTGCTTCTGCCACGCCAACTTGGCAGTTGCCTCCTGCTCTCGCTTCTTGTTCTCGCGTCTGCCCATCTGATTCAAGTGCACCTCATCAGGTCCGTCAGCCAGTCTCAATGTGCGGGTATGAGCCCACATCGCCGCCAATGGTGTATCCTGGCACACACCCATACCACCGTACGCCTGGATAGCACGATCAATAACATCCAGAGCAACCTTGGGCACGAGCACCTTGGCCTCAGCGATCTCCTTGAGAGCAGCCTTGGCATCGGCATTGTCGATGGCCACGGCAGCGTTGAGCACGATGAGACGGGCGGCATCGATCTCCATGCGGGATCGGGCAATCCATTCGAGGATGACGCCGTGCGAGGAGAGCTTGACGCCAAAGGGCTTCTTCTTCTCGTCGTTGGCACGGACGATCAACCACTCGAGAGCACGCTCGGCGGCACCGATGGCGCGCATGCAGTGGTGGATACGGCCGGGACCGAGACGGCCCTGGATGATCTCGAAACCGCGGCCCTCGCCCAAGACGATGTTGGAGACGGGAACGCGGACGTTCTTGAAGGTGATTTGGCCGTGGCCGTGGGGAGCGTCATCGTAACCGTAGACGCTCAACATGCGGTGAATGGTGATTCCGGGGGTGTCAGCTGGGACGAGGACGACGGATTGTTGTTTGTAGGTATCTGCGTTGTTGGGATCACTCTTGCCCATGACGATGTAGATGCTGCATCGTGGGTCCCCGGCACCAGAGGACCACCATTTCTATCCCTTTTGTCAACCGAAGTGGCTCGCACAATACGTAGATGATCATCATACCTGTCCATTGAGCACATATTCGTTACCCTCTCGCTTGATGCTCAGTTGGATGTTGGTAGCATCACTGGAGGCAATTTCGGGCTCAGTCATGAGGAAGGCAGAGCGGATCTTTCCCTCCAACAAAGGCGCAAGCCATTGCTTCTTCTGTGCCTCGTTTCCGTACTTGGCAATGACTTCCATGTTGCCGGTATCAGGAGCAGCGTTGTTGGTGGCCTAATATCACTTCGCCGTCAGCGTTCTGATACCACCATGGAATCAATATCAACCAGCTCAGCGTAGCACGTACCTCACTGGCAACATGGCTCTTGCCAAGGATTTCAGCCATCAAGCCGTACTCGACGTTGCTGAATCCAGCGCCCTCCTTGAAATGGCTCTTTGGCAAGAACATGTTCCATAGGCCGAGCTTCTTAGCCTTGGCCTTGAGTTGCTCAACGATGGCTGGCGTCCGCTTCCATCTCTGCTCGCCGTGGCCGAGCTGTGCCTGGTAGAGAGCATCTGCTGGGATACATTCCTTCTCGACGAACTCCTCGACCTAGATTGATGCAGCACGTTAGCTTCGGTCTTGCCATCCGCTTCCGCTCCAATGTCTCGTTGCGAGGCGCAGAATACGGTGAGACTTACAAGGTCAAGGGTCTTCTTAGCCCGATCACTGACGAACGGGACAGCAACTGGTGGGATTCTCGTAGAGGCAGCCATGGTGACAAAGGTTGTGTGAAAATGTGAGGTTCAACAGAGAGCTCGAGTGCAGAGACGATCTGATCCCGAATGAGTGCACTTGTTGGGGAATGTGGCTTGCCGATAAGAAAGACACGAACAACCACCAGAATTTCAGACCACTCAAAGCAGAACCGGACTCTTGTTCGTCTTTATATATTGCGATAGTACCAAGGTAAGATCGCAAGCAAAATCATACGACGGGTTGAAGCTGAACCTAGAATGAGTTGCTGTCGTTGATTTACCGGAGCGTGGACCTCGGCTGTTTCCCCGCCACGGCAGGGTTGGGGCCAGCCCGACGGTTGAGCTGCTTCGATGCTAACCTTCAAGCCTAGGGTCCTGGGCTCTAGGCGTCTCACTGGTCGGTTTCCCCGGCTGTCCCAGCGTCTTGGGCCTAAAGCTCCTGGGCATCAAAGCCCCCAAGAGCCCGAGCTTGTTCTGAAGACTCATCAATTTGCATACCCAGAGGCCGACGGAATGTCTTTGTACTTGGACAAACTACAACATCTGGATAGCACTTCTAATCTTCTGGAAATACTCCGTACAAATGCATTTCTCGCTAGTGCACGTCCTTACTAACCTCCTGAGAGATCCTAGGCTCATGGACCATTCGCTGTGAGTATCATCTACTCCGCGTTTTGATAGCACGGAAGTCGGCAACGCTGCGATCTAATGAACTCACAGTCCGGTGGACCACCGGCTGGGCATCTAAATATAGTCCACAAGCTTTGGCTTAGCGGACTTCGTTCCAATCATGGATCAGTCGAAAGCCATGTGGATTTCTGACTTGTTAACGGTGCCAGGATGCATCTGAATATCTGTTGAGATACGGATTCTGCGAGACACGATTTCTGGTGTCCATGGCGGTGGTTTGTCCTCGAATTCTCGAGACTGATGCCAAATGGATATCAGTTAAGGCGAAGAGATATTCTTCATTTAAGGCATAATGGACCTTTTTCTCTCTCTTTCTCAGCACTCTGGAATCTCCCCATTCATGGAAGAAACTGAAGAAACTATATCAAGTTCCATCAATGGACGCAATAATAAGTGCATGCCCTAATCGAATGCTGCGGGAACAGACATTTTGATATCTCCGTGGAATTGGTCCGAAGACTGGCCCTGGATCTCGACTGAAAAAGGTGAAATGAAGGAACCTTTTTGGCCGGAAAAACCGGGTATTCACTTTCAACAATGATCCTGGATTCAAAATCGAATTGTTTGATACCACGACGGTTGACAAGATGATTGTTAGAGCCTTGTTGTTGCCGCCCATGAACCCGTTCGAGATCTATGAAATGCAGACACAACGTGTGTGAAAACTTATTCTTCGGGCCAATCGGGATTGAAACAATGATTAAATGACACAGACTGCCGCTTGTTGGCAGATTCTTGAGTGCTTCGGATAATATTGCGGATGGCTTGTCTCTCGATGTTGAAATCCCCGCCGCATCAAGTTCTTGATATTGGACCCGGCTATTCTCTGCTACCTATCTATGGAGGAGTAGCTGGGCTCCACTAGGATGCTCAATGGATGTGAACTCATCTGCTTCGGATTGCATAGGCAGTTATACGCCTGAGGCTTGAGATGAATCATCTGAACTCCGTGTTTCAGATATCAAAAAGTGATTCGATTTCTCGAACACTTTAGCACTTTGTTCGGAGTAAATACGGAGTTTTCATTTTCAATTTTCCCGAATATACCCCTCGTCTCGGTTCGTTTGTCTATATGAGCTTGGTTGAGCTCAATTTTGCATCCATTTGAGCGTCCTTTATCTCTACCATTTAGACGACGTTGAACTCCATCCACAGTGCCAGAAATGGTCCACCATCACGATACACACTTTCAGTTAACCGGCAAACGCGACTATGACATCTGGTTTCGCATGACCAAAGAGATGGCGCAATACTACCCTTCCGTCTGGGACTACATTGACCCTACCAACGACAACCCGCCCCGACTCAAAGAGCCCCCTCGACCAACATTCTCCATGGTCAAACCAGGCGCCACCTCAGATGCCTACTTCACCGAATTCGAACACTTCCTCTGGCGTCACTACACCACCGTCTACAAGATCGATCTCATGCAGTTCGAAAACAAATTGTCCCAGATCGACTTCATGTCCTCGCGCGTCCACAGCACCGTGAGCCGGAAGATCAGCGTGCGCATCTCACATCTACCCAATCTGCGAGAGAAGATGCTCTATCTCCATCGACGGTACTGCCCCACGCACGAGTCACGCATCAATTGGAGTATATACAACTATCGACGATTGCAGCGGAGACCACCGAGTTTCCAGGACGTGGTGACGTGGGCGCATCGATGGCGGATGGTGGGCAAGGATATGGTCAAGCTGCGGTTGGCACAGGAGCATCAGATTGTGGACGATTTTATAAGAGCCATCACGAGGTTTGATCGTGACTTGTCCCGGTTTTGGCGGATGTGGATGGTGGAGAAGCCTGGGGCCAAGAGCTTGCAGAGTATCACCCAGCTGTTGGAGGATTATCAGGGCTTTCGACAATCCGCTATATCCTAAGCGAGTCTGATGGGGATAGGTGATTGGAATAAGCAGAATCTTTGTCGTTATCAATGCGTAACTGCAATGTCTCATGAGAGTAGAACATTATCTGCCCATATCAAATAAATACATCAGAAGAAAAGAAGCAAAATAATCCCCCGATTCCCCATGTCCGTTTTGTAAGTGTATTTCCACATGCACCTGCATGATTCCGTCCTGCCAGCACTGAGAAACGCCATACCCGGCGCCGCAGGAAAAGTGAAGAGAGAAGAATACAAGTAGTGAAGAAGAAGCAGAGTTCACCAATCCCATAACACAGAGATTCATAACACAAGGAGAGGTCCGGAACTCAACACCGGTGATCAAGCTGCAGATTCATCATCTCCGGGTTTCTCTGAACTCATCTTGTCGAATGATCTCTTTGCAAGTGTCTTGGCGAACAAAGCTTGGGGTCTTCCACTGCAAGAGGACCATTGTTAGTATCCCCACGCCATAAGATAATCTAATAAGCAATTGGAAATTGGAACATACCTCTTAAACTTCTTTCCTTTCAAATTGCTCAGCTTCTTGGTGCATGGACTCATGATATTATCTGATGGAGAGATGTAATGTCCCGGAGCTCTAAGGATAATTCATATAGTCGTCAGAAACATCCATATTCGCAATCAGGACGTGGTCTCATACTGTTTTCCCTCCTCAAGCTTCTCCTTCAATACTTGACGATGGTAGTCCATTGACTTAGTGTCTGCACCGCAATCGCCGTTGACTTTGGAGTCACCTTTAGCAGGGGATGAGAGGAAAGTGTTTGTAGAGCGGTCGGAGAGAGGGAGGGTCTTGGTAGGGCTGGTGACGTTGGTTGCCATTGTGTGATGATTGTTCCTTCGGTGAGAAGGGAGGGTGGTTCGATCAAAGATAACGGATTGGCAGCGGAGCGTGGGTAAAAAGATCAAGGCTGGAGATGTTCTGTGTATGCGTTCAGAGGTTAAACTCGGTTTGTACAGGCTCTTTTATATGTACACCGGAAGCTGGCTTTGTTTTGTTGTGAGAAACGGAACGGGAAGAGAACAGACGGGATAAGTGTAAACAAACCTCGTCTTAGACTTTATGAGTCAGATCTTGTATGGAATATCCTCAAGGATCCTGCTTTGAGCGGAATGTTAACTCGTAAGCGGGGGAGTGATCAAGCTTGACGTGAAGAAGGCTTTGCAGTCCGGATGTTGGCCTGGAAATTTTGCAGCTTTGATATTCGTGTTGACGCAGCGATTGTTGCTCCAGCAACAGCGTCGTCCGTCAGCCTTGCAGCGGAGACTGGGTTTGCTAGCGTGGATCAAGCGCGATGACGTTCAGTCTCGACAACACTCACAAAAGTCCAGATAAACCCCAAAGCGAGGTTCTAATAATTCACGATGTGCTCCGTACGGAATAATAATACAGTGGTACAAAATTAGTCTAAAGGATATCGAATTATTCTGATCTGATCCAATTACCATGGATGCTAGGATATCAATATCGCTACGACAAACAATGTCTTCTCACTGACTTGTCCCCTCCGTCGATTTGAACATGCTCTCACTAACCTCTATCCAGCAGCGGCTACTCCGTGATATATGGCTTAAATATTATCAGGAAATTCTCCACATTGCAGCTCCTTTCAGCTACCCGCAAACCAAGGATGCCTCAATGCCTCCCGCGCCGTGATCCTCCTTGTCGGGTCAATATTCATTAAACTACAAACAAGATCTCGAAACCCTTCATCGATGTCCTTGCACATAAAAAACGGTTTACGCGGGTTATCTTCGCTGAATCCTTCCCAAAGTTTTTTGAAAGGGATACACCATGGGTTTTGATCACCAAGGTAGTCGAAAAGCCCATTGAGACTTTCAGCAGTCGCGAAATACGACAACTGGCGTTCGAGAATTACGGATAGAGGCTCGACGCTTTCTGGAAGTTTGCTTTCATCCATTGAAAACATGGCTTCTCTGAGAATAGCGTATGTGCACTGAAAATAGCAGTCAGCGGAGCTTTTCACAGTGGCTCAAGAAGTGATTTCTCGACCTACCACGACACCAAAGGAAAACATATCAGAAGGCTTGCCAATTGGACCCTCTGCATGTGCCTCCGGACTTCTCCACATATAGTTACCTGCCTGCCTTCCCACGAGATGTTTTCCGGGGGGTAGGTGCACAGCATCCTCGATATCCGCGAGCTGCACTTGGTCAATGACCATCTTTGAATCTTCCTTATTGATTCTCCAATCAATAAAGATGTTATTTGCTTTGATATCTAGGTCACTGTTAGTTCGTTGCCAGTCAGATAACCGTTTGCAATGAATCTTGGAGCCCCAGTCAGCAAGCATACCTGTATGAACAATATCCTGTTCATGCAACGCAGCAATTCCACGCAATACATCCCTGAGAATTCGCTTCGTCACGTCAATCGGCAAATTCGTCTGCGGAGCCATCCTCAAAAAATGGTCCTTGAAGTATCGAAATACGAGGAGTGATTGTTCAGGCACTGTATCACTCAGCAACCGAAGATAAGGACTTTTCAAGTCCTTGTAAATGTCTCGGTAATATTTGAAGTCAGGCTCCGCGACCTCTTTCAGAATGAATCGCTGATCATTCGAGCTAGGTAACAGTGTCAGGTTCAATCGCCCGCCGTGGAATGTATATACATTTATCAAGAATTTTAGAGAAACTTAGTTGTGTGAGATACATACACGGCGAGGTATACCCGTCGCTTCGTGAGTTCTTTCTCTTGGAGGATCTTTTCTATCGAATATCGTCGGCCAGATTTGCCAAGTAGTTCTACGTCTTCTGGTCGTTTCTCATGTAGTTCATTTTGCACAACCGTCATCGAAACATAGCTCCGTGTTATTCCACAGAATGGCTGGGACGGGGGTAGCGAGGGAGTAGACCAGCGAGATATTGGGTAGCGCCTCTGGCCTGCTAACCACCATCCGCAACGGCGGGTAAGCAACATAGTGGAATCATCAAAAAGAAAGATTCAACAATACAAACACAATTTATCCGACTCATAAAGAACAAAAGACCGGAGATTATTCCTTTATGGTTAAGTTGTTGTAGTTGCGATGCGATGCATTATTGTGTTTTGCCTTGAAAATGAGCCCCTGGCCTATGATGTCACCGCTCACACACCTTCACCACCCCTTTTCGTTAAAGTCGTCTAAAGGGATACTAGATTTCGATGGTGAACTGAATGCGTTAAGCAAGTAATAATCGCCAATTCAATATACGTCTACAAGGGAGTACTGTATCTAGCAGCGTTATGAACCCTCATTCACGATGTCTCCCAGCTTAAAGTATCCCGGCTGAAGCTTCTGAAAGACTCCATGCGGATCATACTTCTTCGAAACCTCCAACAACCGCCGATGATTCTCTTTTCCATACGACGCAACCACATCCTGCTCCTGACTCGCATAGTTCATATATTTGTACTCATGATATAACCCATCAGCCTTCGCTCTCGTGTTCGCCTTTGCAATAATCGTGCTTATCACTTTCCGAATCGCATCGTCCTGGGTAGCGTCCATCCACATGAACGGCACCAGAAAAAGGAGAAGGGGCCCGTCGGAGGGCGAGAGGCCTAGTGCGTTTCCACCATTTTTCTCCATCTGTGTTAACGTCGTCGGTGTGATGATCTGGAGCACGATCACTGGTATGATGCCCATAGTATCCTTGATCGATTCAATCTCTTCCATGAACGTATCCACGACATAATCAACAAGCTTTTCATCAAGCTTATATGTCGAGGTCCACCAGCTCTGCCTGAAGCCGCTGGGATTGGTCTCTTTCATTGCTAGGGTGATGTTCGATAGCGTTTTGACTCCTGCAGAACTTACCAAAGCCGGGATATTGTGAAAGTCGTTGAAAACGGCAGGTCTCTCGACGGGTTTGGCGTATTCCATGTGTGCTGCGCTGAAGAATCTGCCGTCGTTGTAGCCCACGACAAAGAAGAGGGTCGCATCGGGATTGTCTGTCGCTTGGTATCCGTATTTGAGGAATGCTTTCAGAAGTGCCGGTCGGTGGCTGATATCATAGATTTCAAAATCGCTCCAAAGTAGCCCCTGCTCATGCGTGGTAAGATCGAATCTGGTAACAATGCCGAAATTGTTACCTCCGCCACGTAGTGCCCAGTAGAGATCCGGATGTGATGCTTGGTTCACATTTAGAACTCGTCCATCGGCAGTAACGACCTAATACACATGTCAGTAAAATGTCCGGATCCCTGAAAAACTGATAGCACCCACTTCATAGTTTGCCACGTTATCGCATGCAAATCCATATCTACCCGCAAGGAAAGATATCCCGCCTTTTGAAGTAAGTATCAACAACACCTCCAATGCGGGAGTGCAAACAACATACCTCCCAGAGTAAGTCCTCCAACGCCAATGTCCGCAACTCTACCGCCAATAACAGCCAGGCCATGTGGTTCCAGTGAATCATATACATCAAACCACCTGTTCCCCGGCCCAATTTTGGCGACCTTCTTGTCCGCCGTGAGGGTAATGGACTTGATCTTGTCCAAGTCAATATTAAACCCACTCTCGATACTAGAAGACCCAGCAAAGGCCCCATGTCCACCACTTTTGACTGCAAATGGACATGCAGTGTACCGCGCCAGCAGCACTGCGATTGAGACTTGTTCGGCATTCCTAGGTTGGAATATACAAGCCGGTTGGGTACCGGACTGCTGCTGAGACCAGAACCCTGCGCGCCATTCGTCGTACTCATAGACTGCTTCCTGAATACTTATGCCCTGCGCTGGAAATATTTTTGAGAGGGCAGAGCACTGACGGTATTGAGAGTCAGTAAAATAGACAACCATGTAGAGATGCATATAAGTCTAGAAAACACATACTAGTTGAGGACACGCCTTTCCAGGCGTCTGCTTTGACAAATCCTCTAGACCAAAGTACTTGAAAACATCGATGCCCTTCTCGCGCAGGGTATCGGCCACCTCGCTACTTGGTCCGGCCGCCAAAGTAGCCGCAACCAACGAACTAGCTGCGAGCAATTGATAGATCTGCATCTCTCATACAGGCCTTTTGAACGCCGTTGCCCTCACTGCAGTACGAGGTCGCACGAAATCGCGGAGGAGCCAGAGGAAAAGGACAGCAGACAGAGAGTTAAAATCGGATATCCCGAGATAACCGATCTCTTATAAGAAGCCGATTGATCGATGCGGGTGTACCTTAATAATAATCGATCCTTGAAGCAATTGACATGGGTGGTGCGCTCCGTAGTATCACTCACGTCTTCCGTTCCACAAGACCCGGGAACCAGTGAGCCGAACGATAACAATTGCGTGCGTAGCTCGGTAGGTAAAAGAGGAAGGGATATAAAGCCATATCAAGTCCCCATCCTGTGGGAAATGCCCAGTTATAGGGGATCGAGGATGTGCAACTGACTTAACAAAGTACATCTCTTCACGGGCTGCTTGGCCCTCTCCCGAGTCCTGGTTAACTTAGACGCCATGGCGGTGTCAGCCATAACAAGACGGCTGCCAGCCACCGGCCTGCTAACCACTCAGCACAGCGAGCCAACGTTGAAGAAGAAGACTTTACACACGTCGAGGCGTAGCGTGGTGAAGTCCATGGCAAAAGTACGGCTGAGATGCGTCGGTGATCTCTCGTATTTCAACGATTTCTTTTAACTCTGGAGACCTGAGCGGCCCAATGTGGTCTAGATCCATGGGGAAATTATGCTGCCATTTCGCAGCTCTGGCGATCCAAGTAAAAATAATTGTTTCGCCTGACTCTTGAGAATGGTTGCGCTCAGTACCATCAAGAGATGTCGTTGAAAGAAGTTGAGTTGGCTAGCTTTTAGGGCGCGATGCCCGGAAACAGCGCTGCTTTAGGCATATTCATAACTTCTTGACTTTCAGCAGCAAAGAACATCCAAAAATGGCTATCAAGAATCCAATATAAAATTATCATTCAATGAAAGCTATGTAATAAATAGCATCTCTGATAAGGTACAGAACCTACAGCTATGTATAATACACGATAATGGGTATCCTCTTCCAGTATATCGTAACACGTCCAAACACCTCGACATCTATGCCAGGTAATTCACATAAAACCTTCCTCTCTACCAATACATATCAGTAGCACATTCGTCAGTAGTTGCGGACAAACCACAGATTGCTCGTCCTTTGATGGGAAGATAGCCCTAGATTCTTGCCACTTGCAAGACGATGCAGGAAGAAAGCGAAAGCTGCCTGAGGAGTTCCACTACACCTCTTGGCTTCAAAACGTCAAATCGTCGTCTGCGTTGGAAAGGGTTCACTGTTGATGGCCACAGTAGCATCAATCATCCGAGCAGACCTTCCCTTATTAATAGTATCAGTCATGGACTGGTCCATTCCCAGTCGTCATGGTTGTATCTCTTCAACATCTCTCAAGACGGAGCCGGAGACGGCTTCAACGCCTTATCACTCCCTCCGTTCATCCCACCCAGCTCCGCCGGACTGCTGCTTTGCCGCCGAATCGTAGTCCCCCGAGTATTATTCTCACCAGGCAACAGCAAATTACTAGTACTAGCCGTCGACTGCGAATACTCCGAATGCACATCGTGCAACCCACCACCCTTCTGCTCCTCCTCAGATGGACTCTGCATATCCGACGACGGCGGAGGCGAATACGCAAACGTCGGATTACAAATCTCATAATCAGTCTGATCCTCAGAAACATCGCGTCGATGGATGTTTCGGTTCCGATGTCGATTCTGATATTTCGGGCTTGCAGAGGGCGTTTCGTACGACGGCGATGCGGACCGGAAGCTATGACTGCGGGAGACCATGCTTTGCATCTTCGGGAATTCGAGGTATGATCCGACTGCGCTTCGTGAGAATAGGACCACGCCAAAGCAGAGGAGGACAAAGATGCTTTGGATGATGGTGACGCGCTTCTGGAAGACGACTTCGTCGGCGAGAATGCCTAGTTGGGCGGTGACTGCGAAGAGTTCGCGGTGGTATTGTTGGCGTTGCTGCTCGAACTCGATGACGACGGAATGCCAGATGTGGTCATATTGTTGTCTGAATTCTCGTAGCTCGTGAAGGACGGTGGTGTTTAAGTTCTCGAGGAAAGTCGAGGTTTTCGCCAATTGACGCTTCTCAACTTTGTTGAATGCATCGCGCAGAATTCGCGACTGTTCCTCGATGTACAGAAGCGAGAGTGTAGAGTTAGTCTCAAGCATCTGCAAGCGTTTATGGACAGACTTG
This sequence comes from Aphanoascus verrucosus, assembly GCA_014839905.1. NCBI lineage: Eukaryota > Fungi > Ascomycota > Eurotiomycetes > Onygenales > Onygenaceae > Aphanoascus > Aphanoascus verrucosus. The sequence continues at coordinate 381,017 of MU089302.1, read as the reverse complement.
AAAAAGGACTCCTGTGTTGTTGGATTTGGTGGAGGGGGCTGAGACGCCGTCGTCGCCTTCTGACTATCCGCAACTGTCTCGTTTTCTGGCCCTCCTGATCCCGACGACGGAGGAACTCGTGATTCGGCAACGGGCTTCGGAGGATGATCAGTGCCACTGACTGCCGTTGGCGGCGCTGTATCAACAGTAGCGGTATTCTCCGAGCCGGCCGAATCGGATACACTGCCGACCACAGTCTCGCACTCAGCCGTATCGTACGAGTCAGGGTGATATTCGACATCAGAAACCATTTCATAGATCGAGCTCATATTATCAGAGCTCATTCCCAGTAAGAGCCTTTCGATCTCGTCAATCTCAGGGAAGCATAATGCGCCCAGCGCTTCTTCATCGGGCAACGCCTCAGCTCCCGTCTGGGTGACAGACATCGTCGAAGTCCGATTCTCGATAACCTTTTGTGTTTGATTCGAACCATTCGTAGCGGTAGCGGGCACGGTAGTCTCCTGGGTCTGCGTGACCGCTTCAACAGTCTCTTCCTCTGCTCGAGTATTCTCACCATCATTCTTATACTCCTCCATCATAGTTGTACCATGAACCCTAATCAGACTCACGGGACAATAAAATTCATTCCCATAATGCGACAAGAATTCGATCTTGAGATATCTGGCCCAGATCAGCGGATTCTCAACAGCAAACGCCTGGATTTCTCGCGTATTTGCCGCCTCGTACGTGCCCAATTCTTTCCACTTATCAGGCTTCGCAGGATAACGATCAGACACGCTCACCTTGAACGTGCGGAATATCGAGCTGAAGAATTCATAATTGGCGAGAACAACCGTATCGACAAGGATATCATCGCAGAGCTCCAGAACAACAAATTTGTCCTTGGCTCGACACTCGTTCAGCATGTAGCTGTCCTTGTTCTCGATGAGAATGGCTGACGAACCAGTACATTCTCGATTCGTCTTCAGCACAGTCGCAGCACAATCGAACGAGGCATAATTGAACCGCTCTTTGCAAGTGGTACCCGCATCTTTTCGACGAGCAAGGCCCCTCCGAGGGACTCCATCCGCCTGCGTCTCTCCCTCCGTACCCTTCGTTGCATGCTCCCCACCATCGCCACCACCACCACTACCACCATTCTTCGTCGACGTAGTCGTACCAACATCCGTCTGCTCCAGCGACGACGGTATATCCGCCGAATCACCCGCAAACCCACCAAATCCCAACTCAATCTCCCCCTCCTCACCCAACGAATCAAGCGCATTACTGATCTCACCTGGGTGAGGCCGTCTGCGCTTCTCCGTCGATACAGTCGCACCCTGTCTGTTTCCGCGCACGTTATCCGCTGATTGTCCCACTTTGGCTAGGTTCTGCTTCTTCCATTCTTCAAACGATAAGAATTTGGCGTTATCCAGCGGTGACTCCGTGTCTAGTTCGGACTCGACTTTGGCCGTGCTCACTTCTACCGTAGCGGTTGTCGTCGTCGACACCTCCGTGCTCCCATCTGATATCGACACCACACCACCATCACTCTGCTGCTGCTGCTGCTGTTGACCCTGCGACGCTCCAACAACCTTCTTCCTCGCCCCAGAAATACACACCGGATACCGCACATACTCCGCCTGCACCTCCACCCAACTCCTCACGGGACACGACCCGTCATACTGTTGACGATGGTCCAGTCGCACTACCTCGCTCGCAGCATCATACTGATATTGCTGATGTGACTGGGAATGCGATTGGGATCTGTGTGTATTCCCCGTTTCTGCGCCAAACAGGGGCAGGAGGAAGAGCGTGATTAGAACGTATAGTACGCGAACATCCGTATCAAAGCAGACAAACGGCCAGCGTCCGCGCATCGCGAGGGAGAGAGGAGGGGGGAATCGACTCGCACGCAGGAAGATAACGTGGAAGGTGGAAATCGTCAATTAATCCTATGAAGTAGCAAAGAATGACCGTCAGTAACTATTCATCGTGAAGCACCGTCATGCGCGATATGTCTTCCCCGCACACACTCCGCAGCATTCATATTCAGACAATGAACAGGAGGATGGAAATACTACTCTGCTCACATTTCGGTCATTAGTTACCATTGATATCTTCGTAAACAGTCTTTCGGTCATCTGCACTTATTATTCATGAAGAACGACGACACAGTGTTCTTCCTTCTTCACGACCGCAAATGTGAGTGACTTGCGGACGCAGGTTCATCTGCACAAAGGAGTCTCACACTCCCTCACAGTCTCGCCACGTTGCTGTCTGGGTGAATGAATTGAGTAATCGGTTAGGCGGTAGAGACTGCAACCCGCCCGTCCTGTGTCCCAGCTGACGACGAGAGAGAAAGTTGAAGTTGTGGTGATGTCAACAGCTGACCCTGCGAGAAGAAGGCTGGGGAGGCGCTGAGGTTACAGTTCTCTGTATGTAAAATCGTGAAAATAGCCACAGAACCTATCATTACTACAGTAAGATGAACAATTCGCAGACCGTAAAAGTTAAATTCCAGCAAGACAAGAAGAGAAATCGACGATGAAAAAAATAACAACCCAGCCAGCCAGCCACTCCGTTTGTAGTCCAGTTAACTTAGCTGAAGACGCAGCGCCGGGAGGAGGATCTGGTTGGGGGCCTAAAAGCGGTCCCAACCACCTGTGGTCCGCGCGCAAAAAGTTGGGGGAGCGGAGAAGAGACCAACTTGGCCAAAAGGGAACTGGCTCCCATCCCGTCAGTATGAGTCTCACTACGGGACAAGCGACAAAGACAGTGTCCGTCGCACACCAGGTTTCATACATGTGGTCATTGATACTTTGTTTGACGTCTGAGGGCACACTTGGAATATCGACTGGGATAGATTCAGAAACACACGGCAAGACGGAGCGAGTTACGCCATTCGGGGTTGCTCGTCGCCATCGAAATCATATTACATTGTCGACATCCCAGGACGAAAAACTACAGTCACAAGAAACGATGACTTGAAATGCACATATCAGCCGAGTAAAATGTCTTAATATTCTTCCCTCCACTCCTTTCCCCTTTTCATCTTGCTTCCACCTTGCCAATCCGCTTCAGATCTAGCTAGTAAGTAAACACAATGCTACCTAAAGTACATGCACCGGTCCTCGACACACCCAAAACAAACGGGGTTCGAGACCAATTGTAGAGCACAATATTGCCAGTCCTTTTTTCTTCTTTTCCAATCGGGGTAGATCTGAAAGTGCAAAGAGAGAGTAGAGAGCAAAATAGTTTTCAACAAATAAAAAGGGGGTTCCAAGGAGCAATTTTCAGAACTCAGACATATGATTCACCCAGTGCTCCTCTCCTGGAACAATTCTCTCCTTCCACCTCTTTCCAAAAGACTTGAAAGGGGTGGCTACCGTACGCAACTCCACATGGCGATGCGCAGGTACAAAGCTTCTTTTTCCAGACTCCTTCTTCCATCGACCCGTTTCCGCTCCAGAACGTCAGCAGAAACAAAAGGGATTCCTCTCCAGCAAGCCCTGCTATGCCTGCTGAGCTTGTGGTAATAATAATATAATAGCCATGAAAAAAAAAAGGTATCAAACTTCAAACACGCTGTGCTAACGAAAAGAAAAAAGATGAAAAGAAGAACGCCACAACTGGTACCCAACCGCCCAATCTTCCGAGTGTTGATGACTTCCCAACTTCGCCGTGCCGTGCCGTCCCGTGTATCTTGTTGATGACAGCTATAATAATACAAACAAAACTTCAATGCAGACGACACCACACCCGCAGATCTAAAATAAACAGCACAGGTTGACTTGCAAACGACAATTCACTGTTCAGCGGTGCAAAAAAGGGTATGGGAGTCCATCTGGTGGACGGGTATGAGATAAATGCTTTAGAAAGGGGAGTTGATATCATGTGAAACAAACAAAAAAGTCAGGCTAGAGCAGTAAACGGCTGGAGAGGAATTGGAGGAAGGTTGTCCCTTGACAAAAAAAGAAAAGCAAGGAGAGACCAGGATTCTGGTTATTATATATGGAGGTCATGCCAACCACCCATGAAATCAAATTCGTCATCGGCTTCGCTGTGTTGTGGTGCGAAAGGACACAAGTGTTTCTTCGGCTTGATGGTTTGGAAGGGGTCATTGCGCCAGTCTTTGCTCAGCAAATATGACTGTGCCTGCTGCTGTTGTCGGCTGCGATTGCGTCTCGGGCTGCTTCCTTTACGGGGTGAGGTTTCGTTCTCAGATCCGGCATTGGATCCGACATCCTTTCGCCAGTTACGATTCACAACGGCTTTCGCTTTCCACTGGGGTGATCGGTCTTCTCTAGGGTGATAGTTGCGACGTTTCTGACCCAGAGCTGCCCACTTATCCAAAGATGACTTCTTAGGCGATGGTTTAGACGGACTGAAGCTGCCATGAAAAGTCAACTCGTTATCACGAGCCATCCCGCATTGCTTGCGAGCCGGGATAGCAACACTCTTGACGTGGTGGCCTGGAGTCATCGAACGAGAATTGAGGACAGAGGAACCGGGATCAAGCTCTACCAGACCAGAAGGCCGGACAGGCTCGTCATCTTTGCTTTCCTGGCTCCATGTGCGGGCATTATGGGCTTGACGGCTTCGAGTGTCTAGAACCTCATTCTCCATTTGGTCCTCATCCCAAAGATCGCTCCAACTCTTCGAAACCTGCTCATCTTTCCCAAATACCATGGACATGGATGGGATTGGAACACCGATAGGCTCAGGGAGAGAACCACTGACGGGAGTCCTGTTGAGGTGTTGGTACCGATTCTTGGGCAGGGCCAATGCCATGGACTTGAACGATGGGCCCATGTTGGAGTCCAGAGTCGATACCATAGACGAAGAGTGGCGGTTGTCGGTATACCATGACATGCCTTCGTCCGCAGAGGTATCGAAGAGGTCTTCGGCATAGATCTCAGTGTCAGGAATGGCAGACAACTGGCGAACGGCCTGTTGAGGAGTAGTCTGGAGAGCCTTTGCCCATGGGAAAGAGTCGCCTTGGTTGATCTGCGGGCTTTGGATCGATGGTGTGCGAAGAGGTTCACGGTATGCAGAAGCAGGAACCACACTCCGGTCCTCGGTGCAGAAGTCATCCAAGGCCTCGTCGTCAGTGGTAAAGGAAACAGCACGAAGAATAGCCTCCCGCATGGCAGAAAGAGATCGCTTTTTCGGGTCGATAGCCAAGGAATGCGTCAAAATCTCGAAGGTATCCTGGGACATATTGGGAAAGACGTCAAAGAGCGACTGTCGGTCACGAGAGAAATCGGAGAAGAGGACATCAGATTCCGTCGGAGTAACAAATGGGTTCTTGGAGAACAGGATGTTCAAAAGGCAGATTCCAATGGCCCAAATGTCGGCCTGAGCAGGAGAGTATCCAGCAGCAGTCGGTTCGTATTGTTCAGGTGCCATGTAGCGATCGCTTCCCACACATGCCTCGAAGGACCAGTTGCTTCGTGTCACGAGCCCAAGGTCGCCGAGCTTCATCGAACCATCCTGGCAGAGGAAGATGTTCTCAGGTTTGATATCACGATGGTACAGTTTCTTGGAATGCATGTACTCCACAGCGTTGACGAGTTGCAACATGAAGTCACGAACATGTTCGGTTTCCAACGGACCCCGGTCGACCCTGATGGCTTCGTACAAGTCACCCATAGAGCAATACTCCAGCACCAGAAAAGTGTGAGAAGGGGTTTCAAACGAATGAACCAAATTGACAATGTTGGGATGGTGACCAAGGATCTTATGGCATTCCATTTCCTCGGACCGTTCGTCGACAAGCAAATCCGAAGCCTCAGCAGAAGAAGGCTTGGTGAGGCATTTGATGGCCACTTGATCTCCAGTCAGGGTGTCCTCGGCGAGGAAGACCATTCCAAAGGAGCCATGGTTCAGCGGGGTGACCGTGCGGAACCGACCATCCAACAACTGTCCGTGGACAAACTTGTCCCGCAAGCAATCCATGTTTGGCAGAAGATACGATCAAGGAGCGAGTCCAGGAAGGTAGTAATAGTCGAGTGGAGGGATTAGAGACGTGCTGGACTCGCAGGAGAACGAAAACGCTTTGTAGCCTCCGCCGCTGGCTGAGTACCGTGAAACAAAAACGAGCAATCCCGAACCCAAAACTAAACAAGAAAAGCAAAAACACCGTATTGTCGATTTAGATGCTCATAGAATGCAGTTTCGAAAACCGTTCGAAGAGTGTCAGAAGAGACAAAGGAAACACCGGGGTCCGGAAGGTATGGCGACGATGAAGACGGGGTCTTCGAAAAAACAATCGAACAGAAGAACGATTAAAGATCGTTATAATTGCATTTGGGGCTTTGAATGTAAAAGGAAAAAAGGAGCCTCGATTGGCCAATGGATAGGTTAAACAGAGAGAGGAATATATATAAACAAGAATGAATTCAAACTTCGAGTCAGATAGGAATTGGGATATCGCTTCGTTACAGGTCGTCAAGTCCGCACACACAGGGTGGGACGATGCTCTGGTTTTGTCTTGTTTATTAGAGCTTTCGAGATGGTTCGTAGGGGGTTGCCTTGAGGCTGGAGGATGTGGACTGATTGAAGTGGGACGAGCGAACAGCTGGACCCAAGTTTCGACGTCGAGCTTCGGCAGATGAGTCACAACCTCCAAGGGGCACTAGTCATCGGATATGGAGCTTTCCTCTCGGGCAAAAGCAAACGCCAACGTGTTCGTTTCGGGAGGGAGAACAACCGCTGTCGTATGAATGGTTCGTTCAGCCCGGCACTCTTCTAGAACTTGACTGGAGATGCCGTGTTGTTTGCGAGGTGATGGCCTTTATGAAACGGATGTTTCCGATCAATGGCTCGAGCAATGGCTGTCCGCCAACTGTCAGGATCCACTTGCTGGCTGAAACTACCGGGCAAGCAGAGTCAGATTGGTCGAGTGCGAGGACAGAGCTAGAGTCGATGACTCAAGCTGCTGGTTGTATGCTCTGGTGGTTGAACGGTTGGTCTTGATCAAGACGTTTCGGGAACGGTCGGGCGGAGGAGATTCAGGAGGCCAGGAGAAACCGTACACGGGGAGAGAGGGAGGATTTGCAATGAGCACGCAAGGAGCAAATAGATCCGAGTAGCAAGATTGACAACTATCTGTTCATTTGCCAACGCACTGTCATCCTGGGGTCTAGGGAGGCGAAGGGAGTATGAATGGTGGTTCGTCGAAAGGGGGAGAGAAGAGGAAGAGAGGAGGAAGAGGAGGCGGACGAGGAAGATGAAGGATGAGGTCGAGAAACTGGATTACGTGGAACGGGACGGATGTGGGCAGGAGTGAAGAGAGAGAAAGAGAAGGGAAGGAGAGAGAGGGAGAGAAGGACGCAGAAGAGCAGAGGCGTGGAGTGGTAGGGCGGACGGCGAGAGAAAGAGCAGGAAGGGGGGCGATGGATGGCTGATGATGGTTCGGCGAGCGTCTAACGAGGTTCGAGCTTAGCTGATGGGCGGTGTGCATGGCGAGGGGGATTCCGTGGTCGAATAAGAGCGCGCTGGGGCCCCGTGTGACCTGCCTGATACCTCGCCTGCCCTACGGCCACCACGCTGGCCGGCGCGTCATTTTGGGCATTACATCAGTACCCCCAGGTACCCTTTGGCACAGAACCCGCTGGAACAGAGCCGAAAGTGCGTGGCGCTACTTGCTGCCACGCCCGGCGCTTGGCCCAACACGGCAAGGCCAACGTGGCAGACACCATGTATTTCACGAGGAAAACCCGCCCGCACGCCTGTATCGTTACCGTGCAGTTACAGATCCTTCTGCTGTCCCTACGTGTTCCCAAGGAAACGCCCTCAACTGCTGTTCTTCCGTTTGCTCTGCGCAGTTCAGATGCCAACCCAGCAACATACTGTATCCAAGCAATACATACCCCCTTGCACACGCAAACAAGGGGATGATGACATTTTTTGCAATTTACTCTGAAATCACGATAGACCGTTCTTCACGCCAAAACCGGCGCCAATTGCGCAACTCAACCCCGCATTTGGCGACTCATCCGTTTCGGCGCTTGCGACAAAAAGAGGAGCAGAAGTCGATCATCCAAGCTCCAAGCCAGCCCAACAACGAAGCCGGGACGCTTGCTGGTGTTTGTTGTTGCTCCAATTTCATCATTACGCCGTGTATTATTTCGTAATACCGGGAATTACGGAGATGTAGCTGTTTCTGGGAGAGCAGGGCCAAGACCCGCCAAAATCGGCTGTTGGGGGTGTGCGCGTGCCACTGCCACCAAAGGCCAAAGGGGAACAGAGCAGGTGATCCCTGCCTGATGACTCGTCATTCGATGGCGTTTCGAAACAAGCAGTCCAGCTCACGCTCTAATTCGTGCATGAGGTCCAATTCGGCTTGGCGGAGATCCACCCTGCTGGCTGCAGTTTAAGACTCGCAGCGGGCAGGATCAAGTGAGCGTCGCCTGCGCTGGCTGGTGGACCGGGATCGGACTGGGATTAATACCATTGACTGCGTTTTCTTACCGTAACGTAACCTCAAGTCCTTTTCGTCCAGAATCTCTAGGGCATATTGCATGACGCCAGCGGCAAGAAGGAGGGTGGGCACGCCGGCTGACTGGACGCGACTCATGAGACGGAAAAAGCTTGTGGAGTCGGCGATTCTGGAAACTGGCGCATGGCCGTGCAGCATGGGCCACCGCGTCGGCCAATTATCGTATCGTAACTAGAAGACGGACTGGCTCGCTGACTCAGCCTTCCGTACTTAGTATTCCTTTCTCCGCAGTGACGGGTCCTCGGTGGTACCTGGCGCTATCACCAATTTAGAGTGTGCCGTTCAGGTACCACATGATGTAAGAGGAGTCTATCTTTATCAGAGTGAAGCCACCTGGCCAGTTCGTCTCTGTCCAACATCACCCGTGCTGAGATAGAGAGATACGGTCGTGATAGGAATCGAGCAGGACGACAAGGACCACAGAAATCCAGGTTGACGGTCCGGCGGTTAGGCTCGCACGCACCCCTTCCATCGATCACCGTCTCGACCAGGAAGAGCAACATCATGAAACTCGTCTCGAACCCAGCTGCTGAACGGCCTATAAGCATCCAGAGTGTGCTGCGAGGGCCGGATATAGAACAATGTGCTCAACGTATATACCTGTAACACGGTGCTATGATCGATGTTATTCGCTGGCCAGTTCCTTGCCCTACTCTTGTACAGGCAACGCAACACAATCGAAAATCCCTCGGGGTTGTTGTCTCTGATACTCCCGCAGTCTCAGATCAGATCCTCAGATCCAAGATATCGTCTTCAATCTTCCGTTCCGATGATAGACTGCGTTGATACTGTAGAACCGGCTGGGCCCGGAGCATCGTCACCTCATCCTCAACTGATAATGCTGATAATCATCCGATCATCCTCACAATCGATAAGATAGGGGTGAAACCTCACCAGAATCCTGCGTTTCTGCTCGTTGCTTCATGAGTTGATTATCTCCCACAGATATCTGCCGGGGAGGATCAAAAAAGCCAAGGTGTTGCGAGGAGAGAGTTATGCGCCATTCAAACCGTCATTTCCCCTCACTTCGCAACCAACCTTCCCTTCAACCACCAAGCAACCAGAAGCTTTCCCGGCGTAGGGGCACACTTTAGAATGCCGCGAAGCCAATGCTCCGTTGACCATGTCCAATGAAAAACGCTTCTTCAGTTGTTGTTGCATCCGGCCCAGAGATGTATCTATGCAAGATTCTTCCATCGTGCATCGTACCATAGTATGGTGTTGTCTAGTTCATACATACAAAGTCTGTGTGTCGACGACTTTTTTGTTGCTTGTCTTCCTTCACCGCCATATGTCTATGCACCACCTGGGTGCCGTCCCCCCAATCTTAGACATCCTAAGATCCCCCTATCCTGCTTTCATCGTGCTGCACGTCGCATTAGCCGGCTTGCTTGGAAGGATCCATTGTCCTGTCAGTACTCAGACTGGAGCCAATGACTGTGGTCGGCCAACCCGCCTGACAGCTTTGATGTGCAGCTAGTCTGCAGATTCGAGATCTTTGAGGACGGACTGACAGTGCAACACATGGGTTGGGTCCGTTGGGATATCGCATATTTCCCCCAAGCGCTTCTTCAATTCTTTGGTTCAATGATACTCCGTGACTACGGAATAGTGTGCTCCGGCATCAAAGCATGCTAGGGTGTTCTCGACGGTGAACGACTGAACGAGTGTGTGTCCATAAGCATCTGCACCTGGAAGATGGAAAAAATCTCCCTCTGGCTCGGAGCGCACATCCGCGCTTTTCGCCATCACGAACCACCTTGGGAGGGAACTCAATTGGATGCAGAAATAATCCTTCATTCAGTCAGTCAGTCATTCCAGCCAGCCGGCTTCCGCACCGTTTCCCGGCCACCAGTTTAACAAAACACCGTTTTTGCCCCCATCAGACAGACAAACAGTCACGAAGCGGGGTTGCCTCTGCTGATCACGGTTCTCTCGAGAGAACCCAGATAGGTTGGGGATTTTTTTCTCGTGCATGGATCGTGTATGGAGGACAAGAGAGCGGTAAGTCATACATATGTATGGCTGGGGCACGTACTCCAGTACGCTGTTCGACTGCATACTTGGGCAGTGTCGCAGGAGTGATGCATCTTTTCTTGTTTTGTGCAGCTTCACTTTGGTTTTTGATTCACAGCTTGTCGTTCTAATACTTCCCCGTCTCTGTCGTGAGTCTGGAACATGGCCGAATATTGTTTCTCCCTGGTGTTGATTTCGATTATGGGGATGGACGCTGTTCTCATTCCCCCTCATGTTGGCCACGAAACTCGAACTTGGCCAGTGCTCTCAGTTGAATGTTTCATTTATCGGTTCTGGACTTCCAGAATGCCAGGATAAATGCACATCGTTCGGAATATGTATGTCTTATGTTCCTAGGATCTCATTGAAACCCGGCGTTCAAGAGGGACTCGCAAGCGCCCACTCTCTGAAGCGCACGTTATATAGATTGAGGGATATTTCCAACGAAACCGTTGCTATTCTGTCCTCATCGCACAGAGACGGCATTTCTGTGAGGAATCGGTCGTCATCAGTACAATAGGCGCTCGAGTAACGTAGCACAAGCAGCTCTCGCAACATCGATATTTGGGGTTGATATCATTGATCGATTCAACGGACGTGTGTCCTTCAACGGGTGAACCAACAGAGATTCACTTGCACCTTACTGGCTCGTATGACACAAAACCGTTACTCTGAGGGAAAAACAGCTCAAACCTCAAGCTTCAAACAGTGATCGAGGCTGGACAACTCTCTCTTCTTGTGGCGGTGATGAGGTGACACAATCAGAACAAGACCCAGATATTCAATCATCTGCACACGACCACCAACCAACATCACCAACAACGTCAATTGCAATTGACAGTGATCACAGCAGCTTCATCATCATCTCAGCGCACACAACTTATCACTTTACTTATCCCAAGGACCGATTAAAACAATTGAGAAAGGAAAACTATTCTTACCATCATGTCCCAACAAACCTCACAAACAGCCTATCCTCCCGACAGGACGCCGGAGGAGGCGGTCACCCTCTTCAAAGCCATCGAAGAGAGATTCCCTTCTGCAAGCTTGGGGGATGACAGATGGTATCTAATTCCTGTACGACCATCCCCCCTAAAATAAACAAGCATCCTAGGTCCCGTCCCCGATGTACCTTGCATGTTTGGTGTAAACTGATCTATACGCACTCCCAATACTATCTGACCATTTGATATCACTACACACATCATACTAAGCATCTATTGAACGGTATGTATACTATAGATCGCAGCTCTATCTGGCTCCGGGCAGCCCGAATTCGCCATTCAGCTATACACCTACCTCATCTCGAAGCACCAGTACTCCACGCCTGAATCCCGCCAGAAGCTAGTCCGTCGTCTGCGCGAAGCACTGGTGAAATGCGTCTCTATCATCGGCGTGTGCCGGCCATTAGAGGTGATCTTTGGCATTTCAAAGATTGAGCGGGATGAGGATAAGGATTATTCATGCTCTAGGTACGTTTCTATACATCCCCCATCCATCAATTCTAAATATCCGTGACTAACTACTCAAAAGAGAAAACTGGCACTCCGGCCCCGCCAACCGCGCCCGTGGCAAAGCCTGGCTCGACCGCATCTACCAACACAACATTCACTCCATCGACGAGACGCTATCCTCGCACCGCGATTTCGCCTGGCTCACCCACGAGATCACCTACGGCCTGTATCTCTCCGACCATTCGATCCTGAATGACGTCGAGACGGAGCTGGTCGTGCTGTCGGGCATCATGGTGCAGAATTTGCGGAGTGAGACGCATTGGCATCTCAGGGGTATGAGGAGAGTTGGGGTGGGGATGGAGGATGTGGAGAGGGTGCATCAGTGTGTAAGGCGGAACCCCCACAGTTTATCCGCGCGTCTCTCCATGTTCCTTTTTCGCTATGTTGCTGTCGTGTCGTGTGTTGTTTTGTTGTTTGTTCTTCATGGTTGTCTAGGTCAAAAGTTGGGGTTGGGGTAGTCCTTGCAGATCACTGACGAAATTCTGCAGATCGAGCTCGTCGCGGAGTTTGCCAGGGTCCGGGTCGACAAGGTGCCTCGAGTTGCAGATATCGAGCACGAGGTTTGATTCCGTTTCAAGATGCAAGCTGATCTGAGCATCCCATGATCGGATGAAACAAAGGCCAAAGAAACATGGCGATCAGAAGCGTAAAGTATTAGTGTTCAATGGTATTGAGAATCTAACATGGTATATGTAACGAGTCATATCCAAATGTTCCATAAACCCGTCATTCGTGGGAGGATCATAATGCCCATTCATTTCTGTCATCTGACGCACTGATGAACGGTTCATCAATCTGCTTAATCGCATAATCACCGCAGAGTATACTATCCATACTTGTCAGCATCCCAACCAGCAACCAACTGCATTGAATCAGAACTTACCATGCCTCCGCAATCAACCCATCCAACTCCCGAATCACCTGCTCCCTCCTCGCCGCAGTATTTGCCCCCTTGCTCATCTCCGCCTGCAAATCCTTGATATGCTTCCTCTTCCCCGCCCCCGAAGCACCCATCACCTTCTTGCCCAAACAATCACTATGAAACGCATGCTGGCACGGAAACACAAAAAACTGCCGACTCAGCACCGGCAAGCTACAAATCCAACATTTCTCACCAGGTTCGACGATCGCATATCGCGTGCCCAAAGCAGCGATCTCTCGTCTGATCTGATCAGCTACATGTGCTGAATTATCCATCTCCTGCCGCAGTGAGTCAATGTGCCGCGAGTAATCTTCCAGCGCAGTGCAGATTTCATCTTTGAAATCGTCAATCACCACGAAATCAGGGAAAAAGGGGATAAGATCCTCGATGCGCAGAAGCTCGCAGCGTCGAAGGAACTCGATCGCGTCTTTAATCCCAGTGCCCTGTTGATGGATCTTCTTTTCCGCGACCAACAGCCAGAGTTTCTTGCGTAGCTTGCTGTTACCTTCAGGTCGATCGGCTACGAGCGCGGCGAGTTCGATGTCGTCGTGCTTCAGGGCTAATTGGACGGCTTCGAGGTACTGGCCCATCATGCTGTAGATGTGGACGCAGGATTGGACACGACCATGCTGAATGCATAAACGCAGGGCAAAGTCTGCATCGTATGGTGGAGGCGAAATTGATTGAGATTCGAGGTATGTGAGAAGCCCGGCTTCGGATTTGGATGGATGAGACGCGTATATAGAGATCAAGGTATTGTGCACGGCGGCTGAAGGGTCAGGGTGGTTTGCGATAATGAAGTTAAGGTATCGGACTGCCTGGCTCTGTGAGAGAGGGACTTTAGTGTCTTTGTTGTAGCTGAGAAGAGCTGGGATAAGTTTCTGAGGGTCGAGGTTCGTTTGTCGCATCAAGATATCGACAAGATCGGTGGCAGCATGTGTCATCAGAACACTGCTGTACTTGTAGAAGACTTCAGGGTCAGTTTGTTTCTTGAGCACATCCAAAGCCTCAGCCCATTTCTCACGCTGAACCCAGTACGACAGGACAAAGTTGTGGTCGTTGATGGCAATGGCAAAGTACAACAACTCTTCTTCGCGGCCATGACTGCCAATGATATCGTACACGGTTTTGGGGTCAAGGTCGGCCTTGTATTTCGTAACGAATGATTGAAACTCTGACCTGACCTTTTGCAGCTGGTTCTTCGCATCTGCAGTGCTCGATCCTTCTGCCAGTTCCGCCTTGGTTATGACTGCATCATCGAGCGAGTCTAACTTGGATGTAAAAACTTCAATGAGCCAGCTGGCTATCATCGTCCGCTGCATCGCGGATGACTTTTTATAAGTCGTCATCTGCGTAAGGAGATATTTTCGCAACGCATCCGTCTCTCCTTTGTCGATGAAAGTTAAACAAACCTCCTCGAAAGGCTTGCTACTCTTGCCCCAAACCTGTGCAGCTTCAAGGTATTGACCCTTGCTGGCTAGATAATCACCGGAGGCGGTAGCAACAGCGTCTTTCTGGGCTGCACCACGAGCGTATCGAAGAGCTGCATCAAACTGCTGCTCTTCAAGAAAAGTTTTCCAAATATCCCTGTCTTCATCGTTGCCGGATATCTCATAGATTTCTTTTCCTGTAAAAAGCCAGTAGGTGTTTTTCTTCAGGTCTGAAATCAACCCCAGAGTGCTTTCTCCCGGTTCAAGCACAGCCTGGTCATACACTATCTCGCCACTCAACCGGTTGATAGCAACGATACGGCCCTCAACCAGAGTGAGAACATGCCACTGCGTCAATGTCATACCCTTAATTGGCTCTTGTATCAGTCTTCTGCCACCCCTGGCTGACTCTGAAGCTGGTAATATCGAACGCGGTATCATCTTTGCTTTATCGAAGATTTGACTTCCTACTTCGGGAGTAGTAGCCGAGTTCGGAACAACGCCATGAAAGACTCCTTGAGCGGAGACCCAAGCAAAATGCTTTTCGCTGGACGTCTCATCTCCATGAATTTCTTCAAGAGGTTCAGGCTGCATAGCCAACAGGCACGGAGCGGATAAAGACGCCGTCGCCAGTTCATGGATAAGGGGAGCTTCTCTTTGAAATAGATCCGCGTATAATGAACCACCCCCTTCTCGACCATGTCTATTCACTCTTCCCCGAAAATAAAGTATCCTTCCATGCGACGATATAATAACATGTCGAAGGTCCTGTCTGCCAGCAACGAAATCCGTCCAGATGCCGGTGGCCGCAATTCCAGGGAGTCTGTACACTGAATGCACATATTTCTCATCTCGTCGATAAAACTCTGTCGCTGGCTCAATATATACCTCGTAGATATTCCCATCTGCAGCCCCAACCAGTATCTCCCGCGTTGATGCCGTTGGTTGCGCCGGATTCCACGCTATACTTTCGATCGAGACGTTTTTTAACCGCGGGAGATGTTTAGGCTGCCGCGACTGCGTATGGAGGTAGTAGTTTTCGCCCAATGTCGTAGTGATAACCAAATGCGACGCTGAAGGGTCGAGAAACATGCGACGAATGACACCAATCTCGGAGGACTTCTTGGGTAAATCGATATCTACAGAACCCAACAGGCGTCAGCTAAAAGGTCACACCTCCACACGACCCAGAAAGAAGCAGTCTTACCATCAATATCCTCCGGATTATTCAAATCAATCCTTAATATCCTCCCCGTAGCAAGGGCAAGTATAACAACATTATTGGCAACCTGAGCAGCGACAAAGTCCGCCGCAACGGAGAAGGCTAGTTGCACCCGTTCGACGCTGAAGAGAGGCAACGACGGCTCAGCCAGCGTCGCCAAGTTGCTGGCAGCAACATATCCGCTCGATGCATCTAGCGCCATGAATGCGCTGAGTTGTTGAACTTATCTCATTGTGAGCTGTGTTGGCTGTGTCTTGTTCCCGAGAGCTTCATGATGATGTTGGGGATACGGGATCGGAAGCTATTGAATTACGTAAGCGGATCTAGCAGGAGCCGTTAAGGGGCCGCAGCATGATAATCTCTCTCAGGGGTCGATTTCTAATTGAATGCAGTGATTTCAAAAGAGTGTGTTCATTCATCGCGTGCTCATAACAAAGATAGGGACGACTTAATGGTACTCTGTCTAAAAAATGCAGAATCCTCGATCGCAGATGCTCTATCGGTGCGACACGCCAGCCGCAAATGCAGACTATATATTCTACTAAAACGGCCAACGATGACCGTCAGCCCCAAAACGCCGTTATCCAGTTGCCAGGGTATCATTATCGTTAACTGAAAGTCTTGAAAAGGATCAGCTCGTCACATAACCGCGCACTCTCTATCTGGCCTTGTAACTTTCCTGAACGTCGACGACCGGGTGGTTTTCTCAAAGTCCCGTAGTGCGTCTTCCGACCGCCGTTGCTCGGTGCTGCTGGAGCGTTCCGTGCTCTGCGCTGAAGAAAGTGGTTCAGTGCTCTTCCTGCGGGACAGATAGGAGAGAGCAGCGCTCAGCTTCTTCTCGGATGATACCGGTCTGCTTCGCGATCGATCCTTATGGCGAGACTTCGAAGGCTCTTCACGATTGTCATATACCCAGTTTGCATCAATCTTGTCTGCTATATCTTGCAGGGAGCGATTGGTCCCTTCTGATAAAGATGTCCGACTACTTGGGTCTTGTAAATCGTTCTCCGAATGCGAATCGATATGATCTCTTCTACCCTTCTCAAACAATATGTCACCATACCTGTCTGATTCCTCATATGGCGGTGGAGTGAAATCAGCCGGATCGGCTTCTGTCGGAAGAATTTGGTAAAATAGGAGGTAGGGAGATTCTTCCTTTAAGGCTTTGTCGATATCAATAAGAGTGATCCGCTCTTGAGCGATATCATCAAATCGCAACCAGTAGTCATGGTGATCCAGGAACATATCATCCCTCAAGTCACTGAGAGATAGGGCATCGAAATTGGCTGACGAAGACCCTCTAACAAGTGATATGTAATGGCCTGAGTCCACGGAAGTCCCTCGATGACACACCACTGCTTGCAAGGAAAGTTTGAAATTGCCATACAGCGGGGCATCATCTTCTAGGTTGTCGTCTTTGATGAAGTGAGGAAGGCCGATCTCAGTGGGAATATCGACATAGGTATCCAACCGAACGGTTTGACCGTTGGGAAGTACTGCGTACCGTTTTAAGCTTATCCCTAGGATGGGTCTCTTGGTCGAAAAGTGTGCGGCTGTTTCAGCATCATTCGTAGGAAGGCTATCCGTATACCAGGCTGCTAGAGCATGAGAAAGGCACGCTTCAAACGAAAAGGGAGGTACTCACGAATCAAACTGAATATTTGCCATGCAGGCATCAAAACTTCCTTTCTTATGCTGCCTTTTCTGTGTCTATTTGATGGTCTAGAAAGGGCCGCCTCACTATTGATGCTAGCAACGTCAGCATCGGGGATGAACCGCTCCCGAACTATACTGGATGTACGCTCCACGCGTGGAGGGAGTAAAGGGCGAATTGTGGTACTTGGGACATCGGGCATTTGAGTCGGCTCCTCCGTGAGCTCAGGGAAGGGAGTTAGGTAGGAGCTAGAATATGGAGAAGGTGAGCTAGGAGAGGCAGCAAGCTCGACTGTTTCAATGTGAGTCGCATGCCCTCTTGACATAGAATCAAATGAGGCAACGGATCGAAGTGTATTCTGCCGTTCAAGAAACCTTTTGACCTCAACCCGGTTATTGAAATATGCTTCCAGGCAATCCTCTAGGGTGACGGGTCTGTTCTCGACTTGCGGTGGGATAGCGACCTCTAGGAGTCGCTCATTTACAAACCTGTGGTCGTCGCCTGCGTCCTCCTTTCCAGTGTGGAATATATCCATCTTCAGAGTCAATAATGGGAGCTCCAGTTTTTCCGTTATAAAAGTAAACGCCTCGGATGCATCTTGCTGTTTTAACTGTGCTGCATCGGCCCAACCGCAAGCGGCCAATGCGTCCTGAAGCTGTTTTGTCTGTTTACCCAAGAATGATGGCTATTAGCATAGGATACTAACAAACTCGAAAGCGATTATCGAGCGCAAGGTCGAGTGTGCTTACGATGTCAGTAGTAATAAGTTTCCCTGACCGTAACATATTTACCCAGAGCCGCAACAAAACCACAAGATTTCTTCGGGGCTCGTCATCGAAAGCGTTGTAAAGGACCCCTTCGAAGAAATCAAGACGTGCGAACATCGCGAAGAGAAGGGCATCGAGATAGCAGGTAACACCCTGTCGGTTAACGGCACCCAGTAGCCTCGTGCTGGGTCTATAGGTTCTAAGGATGCCCTCGATCGAATCTTCTATAATCATGACAAGTTCAAACGCCTTTTCGGCATCTCCGTCCGCAAATTCGGACTCGAGGGCATATTGAATTTGGGGTTTTCCGACATGCGGGATGCCATAAGCTGCAATGCGTTGCTCAAGCTTGGAGATCTAGTTTTAAATCAGCATCTCATGGCTGTCACCTCTTTCATAAAGTTGTCTAACCAATTGCTTTGTTGCTTTGCTCTGTTGGCCATTGGTTTGCGTTTCCTTCTGTTCAACTGAAAACAACTTCCAAGTTTGAACGACAGCAGAATTGGACGTCGATGTCTGTATTGTTATCACAAAGAGGTCAGTGACAGGTCGACATCCAATTGAAGTATCACAATCAGACGAAAATGAGAAAATCTTGGATCTCATTGCGGATAAATGAGGTCACTAACATTTGAAACACGCTTTAATCTCCAGCCAGAAAGGTCTTTACGTCTATTCAGCTTCTCTCTCTTCGAGAAAAAGCGATGAACGCTGCCACTCATACTTCTGGCGCAATTGTATGATGAAGATGTAATAACCGGGAACGGCGCTGCGAACGTGGTTTTATCGATCGATCAAGAAGAAAGACGTTGCCTAGATGTACATACAGAGGACTCGATCAGCAGATATTCTTTTGCGCAAAGACCAAGTCAGATGCTTATGGGTAGACTAACGGATTCCCGGATTTTGTAGATATTACTGTGAAGACGCCCAGTTTTAAGGAGGGGGCCCGCCTGTGAGATACAAGCTGACGACTTGTCTCCGCAACGAAGTAACATGCCGAATTTCAAAGAGATATGTAAATTCAAGTTGTTCACAGCGGGGATATGTTGCTTGTGGACAAGAGTAAGGAGGCAGATAGCTAAGACATATGTGTTACCATGAAGCACTGGAAGAGAGAGAAGTGAGATATCAACGGTCCGGTGCGCAATGTCCAGCTCATGATCATGTCACCACCGCCGCGTCCCGCGTTGGCAGTTGCCCCTCTTACATAATCGCCGCCGACACCGATTCTAGGTTCCTTGGCGGGGAAGGTCCCGCTCGGAGCCATCGGACCCACACCGACTGACGGCTGACTCAGCAATTTTGCTTATGTCAGCAGTTCAGTCACGTGCTGTGCTTTCGACCGCAAAAATTCCGCCAAAAGCTTCACGGCGATGAGCTCGAGAGACGCAGCGCCAGCAACGAACGACGCTGATGCAATCATGGCGCTCCACGAACCCTTCAGTCAGCTATCGAGGGCGTTTGCCCGTCGTCTTGCACCGTCGTGTTACTCGCCTTTACCATCCTTACGGCGCAATGCCTCGACGGACGCCTCGTCATCCTCAAACCCTGCAGTTGAAGCAGACCGAGAAGAACTGGCCAGCACATCCTTTTTCGAAGGCTCCGAGCCGGACAATGAAATCGTTAAGAAGTTTAACCCCATAGAAAGAAGTAGAGCGCGGAGAACGCAGCTCCCTCGCAGTCGGTACGTGACCTTCGCAATTCGTAAATTGAGCCCATTTCATCCAATACTCACAATCTCTTAGATATCAATTCCGCTCCCCCAAATACGATAGAGGCCCCCTTCATCCCCATAGACCTCCTCCAGAATGGGACCCTTCCTCCCGCCTTTTTGTCCCAGGCCCCTTCACCAACTCTCGCGTTGAGCAAACCTACGAATCAACCATCGCTCCTGATATCCTCACCCTCTGCTACGTCCACACTCCTCCAGGCTTCAAACCACCACCGAAATCCGAACGTCTACGATCATGGGACGACAGCTCTCCATATCATAAGAACAGATCCCTCCGTGGACCCCGTGGTGGTGACGTCCTCCGCCTTCTCCGAAAACCGATCACCTTCAACAACATCCCAAAACTAGACAAAATCACCATCCACAGCTACGTCAGGGACGTTGTGACTTCAGGCTCGTCGCCATTACACGTTGCTGGCATGGCGATTCAGGCCATCAGCAATGTCCGCGTTGAGACCCACAAGTCAAGAACTAGCGTGCCGAAATGGGGTATTGCTCCAGGAAGAGCATATGTGTCCGTTACTGCTGAGCTCCGCGGAGAGGACATGTATCACTTCTTCGGCAAGCTCGTGGATGTGATCATGCCGAGAATCAAGGACTGGAAGGGTGTAAGGGGAAGCAGTGGTGACAGCAGCGGCAATATCACGCTTGGTTTGGACCCACAGGTGGTCGCTCTGTTCCCTGAGATTGAGGTCAACTATGACATGTGAGTTATATACCGTCCTCGAAGCTACATTGGTTGTTATCTGAGCACGAGACTGACTTTCTTAACCTAGGTATCCTCCAAACATGATTCCGGGTTGCCATATCACTATCCAAACTACTGCTCGAATGGATAAGGATGCTAGATTATTGCTGAACGCCCTGGGCATTCCATTCCATGGAAAATATATCAACTAAAGAGAGCCTCGAATGGCCCTGCAACAACTCTCTGTTCGTGGCCCGTAAACAACGGACATATATGGTCCTAGTGACCTATCTCTTTTGGTTCCATTGCAGTATATGGGACACAGGAGATTTAGATATTGAATTAAAGGGTGTATGTATTCTAGGAACGTCATGGGCTTTCACGTATGTACAATAGTCAAATAGGTCGATTTCTTTCACCTCGAGATTACGCGTATAAAGTCACGTGCGCTGAAAGAAAGACCGGATCGATCAGAAAGTCCGACGAAGATACTTTCATTCTGAGACTGTATCAACATGTGTACTGTATCTCTGTTTTTAAAATAGTGATTACTAGAAAGGAATTATTCATACATACAATCCGACAAGGGGTTCATGATGATAAATGTGCTCCTACCATGCCACCAGGTTAAAAAGGAGAAAGATGGGACGGCTAGGCGGATTTATGCAGTGGTAAGGAGAGAGGAAAGCCCGTGAGATAAAAGCGTCACATCTCCGGAGAAGGGGGAAGAAGAGAAAAGACGACTATTTCCAGCTCATCAAGGGGGGTCCGTAACGTTCATCATGAGTTAAAATGAGAATTGAAGGGCTTAAGCGCAGGACATGACTCATTTCAAAGGACGAGATTGAGAGAGAAAAAAACCACAAGAAAATAGAAGAATGCAATCTATGTGGTGTGTGTATCCAGCAGAAACCGCACCAGTGCAAATAACCACACACATAGAATACTCAATTGGAAAAAAATGATCAAGCAATCATCTGTTCCAAGAACGGATTGTTCAACAGATCATCAGCACTAGGCCTCTTCTCATGATCAATCTCAAACGTCATATCCAAGAACGCCATGGCCTCCTTGCTCGCATTCTCCGGCGGCGGCGGCCGCGCTTGATTATTCCCAATCGCAAAGATGGCCTGCAACTGACTGCAATCCGGGAAGGGATGCGCGCCGATAAACATCTCCACGACGAGACAGCCTAAACTCCAGATATCGGCCTTTTTGGTATGCGCGGTTTGTCGGACGACTTCGGGTGCCATCCAGTACACGCTTCCTTGAAGGGAAGGGCGGTGGAGGTGCTTTGCGCCGGTGTTTAGCATGGTGGATGCTTCGACGCGCTTGGAGATGCCAAAGTCGGAGATTTTGATTTGGCCCTTGTTGTCGACGAGGACGTTGGCGCCTTTGATGTCGCGATGGATAATGTCGCGGCTGTGAAGGTATGAGAGGCCGGAGAGGATCTGTCTGACGAAGTTCCGGATCAGGGGTTCCTGGAAGGTGTTGTATTGCTTCAGCATGGTTGCAATGGAGCCTCCAGGAACGTACTCCAGGAAAATGTTCAGGTATTGATCATCAGTTGAGGTGCCAAGGTACTGCACAATGTTCGAATGTTGAAGGCCCTGGAGTAGACTAATTTCGTGCTTCAATGCATTGACCATGCTTGTTTTCCTCATGTCAAACTCTGTTCCCTTGGTCGCAGATGGAAGTTCAACTTGCTTAACAGCCATGAGTTCTCCAGTGATAGAATGTAGAGCGAGGAAGACACTGCCGAAAGATCCTTCGCCAATCAAAGAACCCTTCATCCAGTTTTGGCCGCTGAAATTATTTCCAGCAAGGAATTCGGCCAATCCGACATCATCTTCCTCCCCATCTTCTGCCACAAGCATGCTTAACCGTTCATTTATCGAGCCCGCACCGTCCGTAGCGGTTGCGGAAATAGGTTCGTCAAGGAATGTATGCCGTGAGTCGCCTCCAGCGGCTTCAGACGCGCTGTCAAAAGACACATATGACTTTCGATTCGGCTCCACGGGAGACTCCTCTTGTAACGGTTGCAAATTCGTGGAGACTATCGAATCTCGGAACGAAATTTGCGGAAGATTAAACCTTGAGACAGAGAGTGGCCTTGGGGCACGAGCAGGTTGTTGACCGGTTCCGGCTAACCAAGTATCCGCAATACTAGGAATAGGGGGCGCATCCCTTAAGCTTGAGGCCAAGCTGATGTTGCTTACCACACTCAAGCGACTTGCAGCGCGGCTCAGCCGTTGAGATCTTCTCACAGACAGACGCATCGTCTTTTCAATATCTTCCTTTTGATGACTAGGGAAGTATGATGTTAATTCATGAATAATCATTTCACTTGGTGGGCGAGCACCGAAGAATGAGCGCAGTTTCGTGCTCTGCTGGCGGTCACTGGCGGGACTCGTCACTATCTTTGGGAACTCATCTCTGTGACGGTCCGTAGCCGTCAGCGGTGATCGAGGCTGCCGTATGTTGTGCCATGATTCACCAGTTAGTTTCTGAAGTTTGATTTGGTTTCTCACGTTGCTGGTGCTGAGAGCATTAATATGGGCAACCTGGCTTTCGTCAAACGCGAGTTGGGCAGATCGTTGGAGCTCCTCGGCCTCTGGCTCGCCAGCATGGAGTTTTCTTAATATCAAGCGCCCCCGTTCAGAACGTCCGGATCCTTCACATATCTGAAGTAACTCCGCATCAGATATCCGTCGACAGTTGGCTGGGTTCGGATCTAAACCATCCAGAACATAGAAACAATAATTTCTGAAATGACTCTCTGGCAATAGTAGCTTTCGAAGCACAGCTAGCATGATATCCTCCGCCGTTTTGCAATGCTTCACGTTAAGCACTTTGGTCTGTCCACCAGTGTATATTACTCTGATAACCGGCGAGTTTGGAGGTAACGAACTCATCGTAAGACCATCTATGCTGGGAGTTTGTCTCATGTGGGCAGCAGCTTTGGAAGACTGTGCGGGTTCAGCTGGACGGGTGAAGTAATTGGGTCCCTGCTCTCGACGGGCACTCTCTGCTGGGCTTGCTCCAGTATATCGATAGGGTCGTAGTCCGCGATCCTGTTCAGCGGGAGGTGAGGCAGGCCGTGGGGAAGCTTTGCCGTTTTCTTGACGTGGCCACTGGCGGCTTCCGGACGGTTGCTGGCGCGCGGTGGATGGACGAGGCGATTCTGAGGACGGGGGAGTAAATCTCGACGAGTCTAACGCAGCGAAGGAGTCCTATTTGCCGCTATCAGTGCACGTCAGGAGGTATAGATCCTGAAATTTCTTACTCTATTCTTTTGTTTGCGACTCGAAACCGTCTTGCCTCTTAATTGTTTCACTGCGACGGAAATACGGACTCGATCACCGATTTTCTTGATTCCCATCTCTTGTAAGATTTTCTGATCACAATCAAGCAGGTTATCGCCATTGAAGTGGTTTGCTAATGCGTGATTACTCTTGTCAGCAGGTGATATTGACCTCTCGAGACGACACTATCCAGAAACACAAGTATTTACCTTTGAATATGTTCTCATACTGTCCGCAGCGTATAGTATGCAGCCACTCGGCTACCTTCTTCTCGTCCCACGACCTACACGCACTAATATCAGCAAGAAGGCCCCAAGCCATGTTCCCATTATAGAGATTCCCATCGTACCGAATCGAATCGAATCCGTCACAGCCATCGGAGAATTCAGACTCCGTTGGGCTGGAGAAGACGCCTTCGCGATTCAACATTGAGCCAGACTGCTTTTTGCCTGACAAAGCCATGTAGGTTGTAGATGTGGATGCTGAGGCCGGTCCCGATGACAAGGTCGAAGGGTATGGGCTTTGAGTGCTCAACATCGTTAGATGACACTGTGCGTAGGCTAAAGGCAGATACCGTGACGCGATTTATAAGAGGACGCGCGGACGAGAGATGCAGGTTCACAAAGATTGGGCCTTTGGACGGAGAACATTCATTTTGTCACTCGAGGAGGTTGATCGGAGTGAGCGTGTTTGAGGAGACTCTTTCTGGACATAACACCTTAGCAGAGTTTCTTTCATGATGAGAACACCAAGTGCACGGAGGGGCTTACAAATTGAAGAGACACTCGACGAATTCAGAACGATCGATTCCGTTTCCCTAATATAATGTTCCCAGCTTAATGAGCTGGACGTCGTCAACAACAGGGCAACTTTTTGGTGCGGAGGCTGAAGCGAGCTGGACGAAACAAATAATCTGTTTGACGCGAAACGAAAGTTACGAGAAGCCGTTAAAGGCGAGCAAAGGCAACGCTGAGGCTTTCCCCTCAGGCTCAAAGGGATTGCGAAAGAGAAGCTGAGGTGGGATGGAGGTCGTGTTTCATCTGAACCTTGGATGAGACAAGACGCCTGAGAGCGAATAGAGAGACCTGTTGTCCCACAACGACGGCGGAGTTTCAGGCACTTCACCGAACAGCTCTCGAACGAATCTTCGAAAACACAAAGACACAAACGCGTGAAGCAGAGACTGGAATGCTGACCCCTCTCAAGTGCCAGCCAGAGCAGCTGGAGTTCGACGACGATGGCGGCGATGGCGTGGATGGCAGCCAGAATCACTCTGTTCGACTAGCGAAGTCTGGCGGTCCCGAAACTCACCCACGATTGCACGAAACCCCCTGGCGTGTTAGAGATTTCGCCCGCTGATTGGCCTCAGCGCCCTTGTTCCCGCCTTAAAACACGATGGCCGTCCAAATCGCTGCCTTGAACGCTCCTATTTTCCGACCAACACGGGCTCACACTCGTCTTTGCCGCTGACCCGCGGCGTTTATATTTGGAAATGCCGGCTTGCTACGGATCAAATGGACGGTGAGTTCAAATTGCCGTTGGATGACTATGGACAAGGACGCTTTTGTCCTTTCGTCTCTTATCATTTGCCCTTCATAGCCCAAGTTGCAATGCGAACTGCAACGCTGAGTTGTCGTCGCTCGACGTCTATCCAGGC
The DNA here is from genome assembly GCA_014839905.1 of Aphanoascus verrucosus. Classification (NCBI taxonomy): domain Eukaryota; kingdom Fungi; phylum Ascomycota; class Eurotiomycetes; order Onygenales; family Onygenaceae; genus Aphanoascus; species Aphanoascus verrucosus. Next base: position 355,622 of record MU089302.1, on the reverse strand, counting down.
CCTGAAACGCGTTTCGCGCCATCATTGGATCCGCGCTGGTCACGCTGCTCGAAAAAAAAAGATTCTGTCCTCCTACACGTTTTGTTCAATTTACCTCCAGCACAACGAAATTGTACATGGACCATCATCACTGTTGGTTACAGGGAGATTTGAGACAGGAATAATAATGAGGGAATTTCTCCAAATCTTTCAAAAGGACGGTGTACCCGTTTCTCATCATTGGCAAGGGTGTCAAGGATATTCAGCATCCAATTTGCCTCTGAGGTTCCGAGAACTGCAACGACCGTTGATGTTCGGTGCGTACGAAGCACACCCAATGTTACTGTATCGGTTGCATTGTCTGTTCTAGATGTTCTCACGGATATCTAGAAGGTTGCGAACCCGCCTAATTCTCCGCGCATGAACAAAATGCGACTTGATACACTAGAATGAGGAGAAAAAGCTTGAGAAAGCCGACATGCGCGGGAAGACACATGATAGCTTCCTAGTCGTAAGTTTGAAAATGCAGCAAAGCTGGCGGGGAGCCTTGCAAACGAGGATGTAGCTTGGATTCTCCGGATTGCTCTCCGCAGATTCACTATAAATAGCGGGAGGGCGCATGAATTTCAGCATGCCATTGTGTCAAATTTGTTGCACGAAGCAGTCACTGCTTCTAACCCCCATGGGCTAGGTTGAACTGAGCTCCTATTGAGCACCCGCTGATGTTGTTTTTGCTCCTTGCTGTGAGGGGTGTGGAAAGCGGCTGATGCTGCCTTCAAAGGAAGAATACTTGCTTAGAAAGGTAGCCCGAAGGAATGTGGTTGCACCTTGTCCTAGCAGTCGAGGAGATCGTGATTTTACTACTCTTGGCTTCTATCGGCCGTCTTGAACGAGAAATGCTTGACCCCCTTACCACTCTTCCGTTAGGTGTGATGGACTGTCTCAAATGTCTCTGATATACGAATACTTGACCGCATATCTTGCATCTTAGCGACGTTGAAAATTCATTTTTCAAAGTTAACTGCAGATTCCATCTCTTCGTTTCAAGGATGTCATATAGACATCCATTGCTTCCAGTTACCACTGTTGACTATACCAGAGGCCGTCTGGTTCCCGTTAAGGACCCTTTTTGTTGACAAGCGCCGCTGAGTGATGTTGTGCTGCTTATTTTGATGTGGAATGAGTTTAGCAGGGAAACCAGCTACTATCAAATGCACTTACCCAAGCAACACAATTGAAAACTAAACTTATATGGGCCGGAACGTTCCCTCCTTTCAATTCCGGGGCCCAGTAGTCTAGTGGTATCACGTCAAGCATTTACCACTAGAGAGGCCCCGGTTCGAATACTGGTTGCTGCGAAATAAATATGCTCGCCATATTTGAACCAGGAATCGGAAAGGACGTAACAACCAGTTGGTTCTGCCGCTGAGCTCCCTTCGAGAAGCTCGGCTGCAGCGGATGTCAACCTTTTTGCTTCTGTTTTATTTTTCTTATATTTTTTGTGTGCGTGAAGGCGATTGACTCTTGCAACTATTGTCTTGTTTTCATCTACGATCCCCTTTTCGAGGAAGCTCAAACAACTGATTAACTCATGATACTCTTATGTCACGAGTGGAATTATGTCCCTATTCATTTTGCTCCAATAGAATTCTCAATCCATTATTTTCATAGCGCAAAGTGAAAACTTGGCAATCCTTGAATGAGATTGTCAGACGAGCCTTTTCGTCTACTTTCACGAAAGCATTGCGAGGGGGATGGACAGACGATATAATTATCCCGCAACAACGACCTCACGAGAGGGAACCACGGACAACATGCGAATTACAAGTTTTGCCCGCTTGATGCGCCGATATGCTTGAGATAGCGGCTCAGAGATCTGCCGCGCTCGAAAAGCCATCCTCTAGCCTGGTTACACTTACTGTGCTCATACATGAAGTCGTGCGGCCGAGTTGTGGCATGAAGATATGCTTTTTTTTACTGACTTGTACGAAACAACTTTAGGGGGAATATATTATGACTGCTACTTTATATCGACGAGTCGTCAGTTTATCACCGCATGATATCGAAATGTCAATTCTCGGGTTGTGGTTCACTTTCGGCTGCGCTGAGGTTGACGTTGATCGGGCTGGAAGAATTCCCCGCATTTGCGGCTCCACGGGCCGAGCACGTGACTTGGGCGATCGGACCCCTCCGCTCCCAACCCCTCACTCGCACCGCAGATTCTCCGCCTCGCGCGCAGGGGGAAGGTTGAAGCCGGGGATACAGATCAAGAGGAGATTCTCATCGGATTGATACACCATGGACGAATCGCGCACTGCTGCTGGGAGGGTCAAGAAGAAACGCACGACCACGAGTCGCAAGAACCTCACCTGCGAGTACTGCAGCAGGCCGTTTGCACGCCTGGAACATCTCCAACGGCATCTCCGCACACGTTGAGTAACCCGTCCACCGCACTCCAAAACTTCGGGGTTAAATACTACCCATGCGTCGTCTGGGAATTCTTAATTGACACGGAGCATCTGAATACAGATACAAAGGAGAAGCCATTCTCATGTGAAATATGCTCCAAGTGCTTTGCGCGGAGGTATGCCCCCGCCCCCTTTTTGAGACAATTGTATAAGTATTGATTGTGACAAATATTAGCGACCTGCTAGTTCGCCATGAACGACTGGTGCATCCAGCGGAAGCTGCAGCAGCTAGAGGCGACAACCGGCCTGCTGCAACGACCGCCATCGAGGTTCCGGCGACCCCAGCTTCCATCCCTCCTCCTCCCCCCCTCACGGGGCCTTCTGCGCCAACCCAGCACCCGATCCATGATAATCGCCTCCTAGAACTCTCGGAGAGTATTGCTCTCCAAGCCTCCGCTGTAACTCGATCCGATATACCTGCACAAACAACTCAAATAATAGACCAAACGCAGTTCAATCCCTCTTGGGGGTACGACCTGAACCTCCTCTCCCACGCCGCCAGCCATGTCGCACTTGAAGGCCAACAGGAGCAAATGGTCCAAGTTCGAAAACCACCACCTCCTCCACCAACGCACACACACGAAAAGCCAATGACGGATAATTATGGTGTCGAGCCCTCGATACTTGACCTGGTGGACCTAGGTGACCCTGTCCAGGATTTTACCACGTTTCTGGAGAGCGTGGGACTGTCTTCGGATTGGGATTCTGCAATGTTTGCAACTGGTGAAGCTGAACCTCTCCTACAACCTCCGGCAATGCCATTGCACCCTGTCAGTCCTCCGAGGTTTAACAGGGACATTGGTGGCGATCACCGTAACAATCCTGAGGACGCAACTTCGTTCTCCAATTTTGGCTCTCGATTGCCCTCATTACAGCCAGAGGCACAGGAGTCAGAAGAGCGCGGATTATCTGAAGAAACATTGATGCCCAGGCCTCCTTGGGACGTGTCAAATCAAGATCGTCAACTTTTGGTATCAAGGCTGGAAGATTTCGCTCAAGTTCTCCCAAGAGGCTTCACCCCTCCCTCCAGGCACGCCCTATCTCGATATTTCGCAGGATATATCAATGGACTCAACGAACATCTTCCATTCATCCACATACCAACTCTCTTCATCTCACACTCTCCTCCGGAACTCAGCCTCGCCCTAGCCGCCGCAGGCTCACACTACCGATTTGAAAACGCTCGCGGGATCGAGCTTTTCCACGCTGCCAAAGCAATCTTACTTGAACGAATTCGGCGCCGTGATGCCAGGAGGTTACCGCCGCAATGGAATATCATTATCACGGCCAACTCTACCAATCACACTTCCCGTGGTTCTTCATCTGTTTCGAACCCTAGCAACAGCCCCTTCCAACCACCCTTCATTCCAGCTTTAGAGAATGCGACATACCCAGGCGAGGATTCCGAGGCCCAGATGGAGATTATCCGTACATTCTTGCTCCTCACAGTCTTTGCGTCATGGGAGCGCCACCCGGATTTACTGAGGGAGATTCTCGCGTTACAGAGCACACTTGCCCGGCTCGTGCGGGATCACGGTCTCGTAGACCCGGGCCCTCTTCCCGACAACGCGTCCTGGGAAGAATGGTCTCGTCAAGAAGCCGATCGCCGTACCAAACTGATCGTGTACTGTTTCTTCAACCTTCATTCGATAATGTATAATATCCCGCCTTTAATCCTGAACTCAGAGTTGAAGCTCAACATGCCCTCGCCGGCTGATGAGTGGAAGGCAAATACAGCGTTTCAATGGCGACGTCTGCGCCGTTCTCGATCTGGCACCGAAATCTCGTTCCAAGAGGCATTTGCGAAGTTGTTTATCAAATCGCCCCTGTCAAGTGGATGCACGCCAATCTCCCCGCTTGGGAATTATGTCTTGATCCACGCGATCATTCAGCAGATATTCTTTGCAAGGCAGTTGTGCCTCTCCGCACCTCTCATGACCGGGACGAGCTTGCGCAATGAGGACCTCAACGTTCTTGAGGCATCCTTGGGTACCTGGAAGGCAGGGTGGAGGCGCACTCCTGAATCGAGTATCGACCCTCAGAATCCTGCAGGACCGATCGCATTTACCTCCACGGCCCTTCTTGGACTGGCGTATATCAGACTGCATGTCAATCTCGGGCCTTGTCGTCATCTCGTCACTCAAAACCCATTGCAAATCGCCCAAGCTCTAAAAGAATCCCCGCCCGTAAACCCCCACCCCAGACTTACGATGGCTTTACTGCATTCCGCCCACGCGCTGTCCATCCCCGTCCGTCTGGGAATCGACTTTGTCGCTAAAACACACTCCTTCTTCTGGAGCATCCAACATTCAATATGCAGTCTCGAATGCGCCTTCTTGCTTAGTCGGTGGCTGCTATCCATCCCTGCAACACAGGCTGAGCAGCCTCTCTCCGATCATGAGCGGAAATTGGTACTCTGGGTCAAAAGCATGATGGAAGAAACGGATATGTCGGTTGGAATGCCGTCGACGTCTGAACTGGAGTTCTTGAATGATCCGGCCAAAGTTAAGCAGCTGAGTGTGACGGTTGTGCGGGTTTGGTCGAGGACTTTCAAGGGGAATACGAGTTGGCCCATTGTTGATTTGATCGGGTCGAGTTTGGAGATTTATGCGGATTTGCTGGAGATGTGAAAATCTGTCTTCTTTATTTATCGTCTGGCTTCGCATATAGAGGTAGTGAGACGTGGCTTGCAAGTTACTGCTGGCGTTTTATGTGCGGCTTGCTTTCAACGATATCCTTCTGTGAGCGTTCCGGTGGAATTTACTGGTATATATAGAAAATATCCCTCTCGATCTGAACTCGTCTCAACGCAGACTGAAGATATGTCAATGACCAGAAAGAAAAACTATCGGTGGTTTTGATCGAGGAGTCTGCGTGTGAGTTCTTCCATTTCATATCCCATCCAATTCGATGCTCGACAGTATATGCAGTTGATTGGGAGCAAGTCAAGTCCTTTTATTCGGGTCCTATGGTTCAAGACAAAATTTCCGATGATAGTATGAAGCATGTGATTAACGAACGATAATCGTTACGGGGCCGCATTCGAGCCTCCTTTTGCTTTTCCCTTGTCGTGCCGCAGCTTGACACTCGTAGGAATGAACTTCAAAGCTGACATTGACTTCGTAAGATTAGCAACATCATCCTGTGCATCTGCGCCCTGGGGTGCATCAATATCCATTGCTGCTGGTTTCGTATCAGATGATAAGTGGCTCGACACTCGAGGCTCTGGCGCTTCGTTTTTCATGGGTAGACTTGACGGGGCCTGGACAGGCACTGGGGTAGCACTGAGAGTGGGATTTTCCAATGAACGACGCCTCTGCTGACGAGTTTCATGTTGGGTGGTGGTAGATAAGGACACTCTTCGGTGTCGTGTTGGTGGTGATCTTAGCAGCGAACGGTACCCATCGATGCCGTCGTTGGTTATCCAAAAATTGTATGTCTACATTTGACAAGTCAGAAAACGACATCCAGTACGAGCTAAAAGGTTCGTGAGCTAAGCCGAACTCACCCTTGGAAATGCATGTTTATCTATCAAATGCATCCTGCGTTTCTGGGGTGTCGAGCACCGACGCTCGCATCCCTCAACAAAACAACCAAACTGCAAGGACAAACAAGTCAGTATATCATTCACTGGATACAGTACAATAACTGCATTAACTGATGCACAAGGGCCCAAGGATCATCACCGTTCTCTCTCCCCGCGCCCTCTTCGCTTCGCTGAGCGGATCATGATTTTCCTCGATGTGGCGGGTAAGGAAAAGCTCGGACGGAAAGTTCTTCCCGCATCCTGAGCACCGATTAACATGCGATTGCATGTAATGGACCTCATAGTCTTCGTACGTTGAGAAAGATAGAGCCTCCTTATGCGGCGGGAGCCCACAACGCATCACCTCTCGAAGTGGTGCGGATTCGTCTAGGAGTACGTGCTTGCGCTGTGACGTAGGACTGGTGGAGAGCAAAGAATCCGAAAGAATCTCGGATGCAGAGTGAGCCTCTGAGGGCCTGGGTACATGCTCATCTCGCACGCGTTTTGCCATTGTGCCGGCTTTCTGACGATAGAATCGAGCCGTGTGAGCTTAAATCAACGGCGTTCGTTTGGTTATGAGTGAAATAGATGTATTGTCTCGGTATGCTGGCTATAAAGTATTCAATATGTTCGGAAAGGCTTTGAGACCATTAGAATATATATTTTACTCTTGAGGAAGCATGCATTCCTGTGACTCCTGAGTTTGCTTGTTGATATCAGGCAAAGAGGAAGTCGTTTTCGTGTAACCTACACAGTATATACTGATGCCAAGTAATGACTTACACGGTATACGAGCGTAAGCAAGTACTGGTAAACGATCCGATTGGCTAACTCTACAACTCATTCCTCTCGTACGCCCTACTCCCGCATGATAGCTCGCTTTGTCGGTTTTTACGCGAAACGACGAAAGTCGTGAAAAGCGCGTCTTTTGCGTGTTTCGAAGCACAGGTTTCTCAGCGGTCTTTCCCTTTGTCGATTGCTCTAATCTCATTAACTATCGATTACACTGTTCACGATGTTATAGCCCGTGATTTCTGAATTACCTCTATCTGCTAATATCAATATCCTTAAGAATCGAACCTAACCGTTCCATACTCATTATCGTCATATCCGTTATTTGTCCGCCTCCAACCTGATCCATCATAATGTGGACACCACACATCTTGAGACCGGATTACACATGGCCGCGTCGAATGCAAGCTGCGATCGTTGAGACAACTCCGCCAGTGCCTCCAATACCAAGCCCGATTTCTCGCCGAATTTGGGGGTTCATCCACAAGGCGTTGGCTCGTTTCTCCAGAAGCTACCGCTCCTGGTTCGGTATTCCCTTTAGTGCTCACATTGTGGAATTGCCGTTTGGACTTATTATGAAATGGACGGACCGAACAAGCATCGAAGAATACATCGCAATGCAAATGGCGCGGGCTGCAGGTATGCCTGTGCCCAAAGTCATATGTGTTGGAGAGCACCCCGGACAAAAATATAATAGAATAATTTCTATTCTCATGACGAGGCTACCGGGAATCGAGCTTGTCAATTCGGGTGACCTATTAGATCTTGAGGCGGAGGGCCCGTGGGTCTACGAGCTGAAGAGGTGCATACATTCGATGCGTTTATGGCAGCCCACGTTCGGTCGCAAACGCATCTGTTCAGCAATTGGCACGTCAACTCGAAGTTCACGGGTTCCGAACCACATTATGGATCCGTTTGCGAACGAAAAAGAGTTCCACGACTTCCTCTTGGGACCGGCTTCTAGACATGGTTTCAAATCAGAGGAAGCATACCAGGAAGCGCTCACACGTGCTAAGAAAATCCAACAAAGGCCCCATCGAATAGTTTTCACCCACGGCGATTTGAAGGCACATAGTATACTTGTTAACGGGGACGGGCATTTGTCTGGTTTTCTGGATTGGGAATCGGCTGGTTGGTGTCCCGAATACTGGGATTTCGCTACAGCAATGAGGTTTGGGAGGGAGTCTTGGTGGTACCAAATGGCTTCGTGGTTAGGAGGAGATCGGTATATGGAAGAACTGGATTCTGACATCGCCTTGAACAACTTGACGGTCGACTCATACATAGCTTTCTGAGTTTCCTTGTCGTCAATACGGCTGATTTCAATATCTAGGAATAAAGAACGGAAACACAGATTAGCTTAAACGGGGGACACCATCTTAGGTCACACGTGGGGAAGTTTACGTGCCTATTGGACAATCTTCATTGTAACAAGTATGTTGGAACCATCCTCTCCCCCTAAAAATGCGGCACAAACTATTAACGAATATCACAGTACACTTCGACAAGACTCCAGAGCACAAGGCTGTATGGCACGAAAGAAAGCCCCAACTTTTCGTCTCCAAGAAGGCCTGGCGTTTGGTAATCCTGCACAGTGGGCTGGTGCTATCTCCAAGCACCTCATGGAAAAAACAGCCGGAGTACCGGCCGGTCACGAACATAACCTAGACCTGACGGCGGGGCGTGGTTGCTCGTTAACTGCAGCCGAATTGCGATGTTGATTGCCGAAGTCCCAGCATTCCTGCTGCAGTTCGGCGAAGTTGCCGCAGTGAACTATTCCGTTTTGTATCAACTTTGCCAGAACGGTCATCAGCCACACCCTGCAAGTTATGTTTTCCATCGAGTTGAGCTCCGAATCGTGTGACCCCGTGATCCGATCGAGTTCACCTCGTTCTGCCTCCGGGACGGTGGCGATTCGAATTAGAACACACAAAAAATTGGACTTGAATACACTATTCCTTTTTGCGTGGTCGGCAATCCACCCGCTGCCCAAACTCTTGACATGGTATTTGATCCCTCCGTGGAAATCGGTGTGAAGGTAGTATGCCCAGTGGAAGTCATTCGGTTGAGGTGGGTCTGACCGAATGTAAAGGGCAATGTAGAGTGTATCCAGCGAGAGCACTGTCAATGCATCTCTCTGCAGCTGTCTGATCGCAGCAGCCCTTTGGATACCGGTCATTGTCGGCAGAGGCGCTGAAGGTGGAGTGGTACTTGGTGCTTAGGACATTTCACTCGTTAAGGTACTGATGATCTCAGCTGGACGTCTGGAAGACCGAATTGGATAACAGACAGAAAGACTGTTTCCAGTAATATGTTCAAGAGTTTCGAATTCAAGGACAGAGGAAGAGTTGTCAGAGAGGCTGAGGGGGTTGAGCCATTCGATGCACAGAACAAGGGTGCATCAGTGATTGAAAGCAACGGCCAATGGACATCGTAAAACTAACATCTCATATGTGCGGTTGTCCACGATAATCCCTTACTGCTGATGCTTCCCTTCTGTTTTGTTGAAGGGAAGGAGAAGACCGAATGCTCATGGTCAAGCATGAAAGGATACTCCGGAGTCCATAGCCTGAAGCCAACAAGAACATAATTATCCCATAAACCTCCAAAGCTGCTCGATAGTATCTGTGGCTGAGGTACATATGTCCAAGTGGCTGAAGCCTCAGCACCGCCACACTTCTTCCCCTCATCAAGTTAGTAAGCAGGTGGGTTGAAATATTCAAAATAGTTTCGCCGCTTGAGTTGGATGTCACTTCACCATAGCGGTCAATTCGACCTTTTCACTGACACACATTTGAAGCATTTTGTTAGCCATCATGGTGCTCCCAAAATCTAAAAATGCCGTTGGGCTGGGTAACAGCTTGATGAACGATCGGTTTGGCAAAGGCAAGGCATCAGATCGCAAGAAGGTCTCGTTCAACGCGGCGGCGATTCAGCGAACAGGAGCGGGAGGAGAGACGTATATCACGAATCCGGCCGAAGAAGCATCATGGGTCAAAATGCGCAGCATTACGGAGCAGCCTGCGCTCGATGAGTTCCTCAGTACTGCAGAGCTTGCGGGGACAGACTTTACAGCGGAGAAGATGAACAATGTCAAGATTATACACACGGACCAGAAGAACCCTTACCTTCTCTCCGCCGCTGACGAGCGGATGGCCGTGGATAAGCATTTAAAGAATAAGAACCGTCTAACAGTGCCTCGACGACCGAAATGGAATTCGAAAACGACGCGGCAACAGTTGGATGTGATGGAAAGGGATAGCTTCCTCGAATGGAGACGAGGACTTGCGGAATTACAGGAGAATCAAGATCTTCTCATGACACCTTTCGAGCGCAATCTCGAGGTGTGGAGACAGTTGTGGAGAGTTATCGAGCGGTCGGATTTGGTTATACAGATTGTCGACGCACGAAATCCGCTACTTTTCCGGTCCGAGGATCTTGAGAGATATGTGAAGGAGGTGAATTCAAAAAAGAGGAACTTGTTGCTGGTCAATAAGGCAGATATGATGACTGAACGTCAGAGGGAACTCTGGGCAGATTATTTCGAAGCACACGGCATTAGCTACAAGTTCTTCTCGGCAGCGTTGGCAAAAGAACAGAATGAAGCAAAGGAGGAAGAGGAACAGGATACTGACGAAGAAGATGATGACGAAGAAGATTCCGATATCGCAGATCTCACAAAACAGACGAGAAAGACTGGTGTGAATGGATCGGAAGAAGATGAGGACGAGGAGGACGAAGATTCTGAATCAAGCGGTGGCATACCTCTTCCACAGGGCTCTATTGACTCGAGAACTCATATCCTCACAGTGGAGGAATTAGAGTCCTTGTTCCTGGAGGCTTCGCCTACATCCGACTCTCACAGTGAAGGTTCCGACGACTCGCGCAAGAAGATAACCACAATTGGACTTGTTGGGTATCCCAACGTTGGAAAATCCAGCACACTGAACGCTTTGCTTGGGGCGAAAAAGGTCTCTGTTTCCGCAACCCCAGGAAAAACTAAGCATTTTCAAACGTTGCATCTCTCCCCTTCTCTTGTTCTCTGCGATTGTCCAGGTCTTGTCTTCCCTAATTTTGCCACCACGAAAGCGGAGCTCGTCGTTAACGGTGTTTTACCGATTGATCAATTGAGAGAATACACTGGACCTGCCGGCATTGTCGCCCAGAGAATTCCAAAACATTTCCTTGAGGCCATATATGGCATGAAGATTCATATGCGCCCGCTCGAAGAAGGCGGAACGGGAATTCCGACAGCTTCTGAAATTCTCCGAAGTTATGCGCGTGCGAGAGGATTTGCAACTACAGGACAAGGTCAACCAGACGAGTCTCGCGCCGCCAGGTATATTCTCAAAGATTATGTGAGTGGTAAACTACTTTACTGCCATCCTCCACCAAACGAAAACGGCGAACCGATCATAGACCCAGCCGAGTTCAACAAGGGCCTCTACGATATGGCACATCTTCCTCTTAGAAGACAAATTGCACTACTCAACCAATCGTCCAATGCATCAGTGTCCGGTTTCACAGATAGCAATGATGGTGACGCACGCTCCGATGTCATGTCGCTATCATCGGCTCAAATCCCATTTGAGGGTGCTCTGTCCAGAAACGTTGATTCGGGGTTCTTCACTGCACGTGGTAGATCCGCTGGCCATCTCAAGATGCCTTTCAACCATGTTTATAGCGAACAAGGCTCAAAGCAAAAGCAAAAAGAGATGTCGGGTCGAAAGGCGAGAACGCTTATTGCTTTGGAGAGGGGAATCGATGTTTCGGAGGTGCAAACCTCCGGGAAGAAACATTTCAAAGGCGGAAAAAGGAAGGCCAAGGTGAAGTCGAAGGCTGTCAAGGATGCTGATGATTTCTAAAGTTTATGAAGCGGTTGACGCAAAGTTTTCCCTGATATGACTTGGTTACGGCTCTCTTATTTCCATAACGCGATATAGACAGGCGGGGCAGTGCATAATACGGATAGGTTGGGCTGTGATTCGATTTTTGATATCCGCTATATGGCCACGATTCTCCTATTTTAGATGAACATAAGGCACCTTGATCTGAGAAGACCTATGATTAACATTGAAGATTTACGGTAATACCGTATCTGAGGCTCCCGTACTCCGGACATTCTTGTAATCGGCAACACAACCTTATCTGCGGTCGCGGATCTTATCAATCACCTTATCGATAACCTAACTTTATCTTAATGCACGTGACGCCACATTTTCTCGATGATTTTTGACCACCACCAGAGAAATGCTGAGAAGCACGCGAGAGATAACCTCATTATCAGTCCCATCCTTTCGTGCTACTGTCAAGTCTGGATCTGACTTAAATATAAATTCCTAATTCATAGATTATAGCCAAAATGCCTCCAAAAAGAGGTTGGATGTAAGTTCTTCTTCTCCGCCCTGGGGTAGAAGTCTGTACTAATACGCCTTCCTCGTCCACAGTGATAAGAAAAATGCTACGACCTATCAGCTCTTTCACAGATCCCAAAACGACCCTTTGATACATGATCCAGAAGCGGATGACCGCGTTCTCCACCAGGTTTCCGGGCCATCCAGACCAGCCGCTCCCAAAGCCACCAAAGAACTGAAGGATTTAGACAAGGAGTTTGCGGATTCCACGCGTGAAAACGAAGGAGAAGCAGCGAATTATGGCATCTATTACGATGATACCGAATATGATTATATGCAACATCTTCGGGAGTTGGGTAAGGGAGGCGGAGAATCCCACTTCATCGAGGTGGCAGCGAAGAAGAGCAAGGGGAAGATGAAGAAGCTCGAAGATATGTTGGCGGAAGGGGGACTTGAAGATGAACTTGATGGCCTTTCGTTAAGAGACGGTTCTTCGTTATATGGGGGAGATGATATGCGCTCGACAGCTTCGTCATATGTGAAGAAACCCAGCTACCAAGACCAACAGGATGTTCCGGATGCGATCGCCGGATTCCAACCAGATATGGACCCACGACTAAGAGAAGCCCTGGAGGCCCTGGAAGATGAGGCGTTTGTGGACGAGGGTGGTGACGAGGATATCTTCCAGTCCCTTGTGGATGGAGGATTGGATGCAGAAGTTGATCCAGACGAGTGGAGGGATATGTATATCGATGAAGATGACGAAGGCTGGGATTCAGACGCCACGGAAAGGGCTCCCGTTCAGCCCACATCGTCTTCTATGGCGATGAAGACGGACTCTTTCGAAGACTCCGAGGATCCTCGATCGCAAACAGATCTCCCTTCGCATGACGCCCCCATTCCAGATGCCGCACAAGGAGAGGGAGATTGGCTTAAGAACTTTGCTCAGTACAAAAAAGATCTAAAGACCAAGCCTTCACCAGGAGATCCCTCAGTAAACGCTTCTGAGCACCGCACCGCGGCATCAACCCTCTTCACCGTTGGTGGCACGCCCATCCGGAAGAAGAAGCGCAAGGGAGCGATGACAAACCCATCCGCATACTCCATGACCTCTTCCTCTCTTGTTCGCACAGAAGGCCTTCGTCTATTGGACGATCGCTTCGAACGAGTCGAAGCTCTATACGCTCTAGATGAGGAGGGTGATGAATACGAAGGCTCGAGCATAGCAGATGATATGTCTGTGACAAGTGGCATGTCCAAGTACTCACAGACACCGAGCATGGTTTCAGACAGTGGCAACATCCCCTTGAGAGAAGATTTCGATTCTGTAATGGACGAATTCTTGGGCGGATGGCAAGACCGTGGCAAGCTCACCAAAAGAAAAGGTGCGAAGGCAAAGAGAGGGAAGAATGGTAATGAGGTCGTGGGTATTAGGATGTTAGATGAGATTCGGCAGGGCCTTGGTCCCGCGAAGCTCCCTGGAAGGGCCTAATATCGCATTCACAGTGACGTGTTAATGACCAAAAGTTTTACGATGTTGCATTTCATACCAGATTTTGCATAGGGGCGCACGGGAGGTTTTGGAAATACTCTATTTAAGGGTTTTGAGGCGACAAGTAATACTAGCCAAAAGAATATCATCTGATATCTCGATCCAAACGTACATTCTATTCCATCCCATGTTCTACAAACTCATCCAGAGAGTCCCCATCTCGAACGTATTCTAGTACCAATGGTTATCTTACATCGCTCCCCCAACAACATTTACAATCCACATCGCTAGTCTTACGTTCCATCCAACCCGCCTCTCTGTCTTCCTAAGATCGTCCCTCGAAACTGGCTTTGCATCCTCCTGTAGCCACTGCGCCTCCTCTCCAAGCCGCTGCTTGAGCTGCTCATTCGTGGTCACAACCACCGCACCAACCTCCAGATCTAGACTATAACTCCGCTTAGTATAATTGCTGCTCCCTACAAACGTCAAGCTCGGATACTTTTCGTTTGGAAGTGTGATCCATAGACCCTTGGCGTGATATGTCCAGCCGCCCGGCTCACCCACGGTGCCGCGTCGCCATTCCTTGAGTTGGATAGAGTTTGTCTTTTGCGCTTCCGCGACACGATCGAGAAATCGTGCTGAGAGGTGTGTGTAACCTGCTGGTAACATACCTGAGACTCCTGGAGAGCCGTAGAACCCGTTGGCCCATGGAGAGGCTGTGAGGACGACGCCCTGGGTGTGAGGGGAGGTGGAGGCAGATGTACTGGCGATAAGGAGCGACGATAGGACAGGGTGGATGTTAAAGTATCCAGCAGTGAACAACCATTTGGAGTTTTCAAGCGCTGGGTTTGTGGACAGGGCTCCGAGAATACTGGTCACAGCGGGAAATTCTGTCGATTGGTCTGGCTTTAGGAGAGGTGTGAACTGCGCTACTGGATATACGTAGGCTTTGTCTTCTGAAAGCGAGGATACCGTGGTGTTTGTAGAAGCCGGGGTTATCAACTTCGGAAGCAGCACAGAGGCACACGAAACAAAGTCGTCTGGGTCTTCCAAGGGGGATGGGGCCGTATTTGTAGCCGGCCATTCCAACGTATATCCAGCCTTCACCTTCTCACTAGGGGCGACTAAGAAGCTCAGGCGACATATAGCTTCGTGTATCCGTGAATAATAATCTGCCAATTGTTTTGAACTGAAAACATGATATCTGTCTAGCCGGTTCGAGAAGTAGTCGTCCGAGAGGTTTGCGCTGGTCAATACCAATCATTAATATGAATTGTAAATCACATTCTACGGGAAGAAAGCTCACACCCAGAAAGTATTATTTCGTCGTCAATGCCATATAATTTCATGTGCTGCAGCCCCCATCCCTCGTTAATTCTTTTTGGCACATGACGTTTCTTGAATCCAACAAGATTGGGAGTGTGAAACATCCTGATCTCAACACGGTCGGGCCCATGTTCTGCCACCAACGAAGCAAGTAGAGATGCGCATGATGGATTGGGAGAT
Source organism: Aphanoascus verrucosus (assembly GCA_014839905.1). Taxonomy (NCBI): domain Eukaryota; kingdom Fungi; phylum Ascomycota; class Eurotiomycetes; order Onygenales; family Onygenaceae; genus Aphanoascus; species Aphanoascus verrucosus. The sequence continues at coordinate 340,505 of MU089302.1, read as the reverse complement.
TCGCGAGTGCCTCTAAGGCAGTCTGTGAGAATGGATACGGTAAGGTCGGGGTTTTCGCGTAGACTTTCGCTTATACAGGCGATGAGTTCGCGCTCTGATTTTCCGATATAGAGGGTAGAGAGGTATATGCGACGCTTCGCGTGCCGTATTTTTTCCTAATGCAAACCATTGTAAGCAAGTTGCAACCGGTTCCAAAGGGATACTAAGGTGCATACCTTCAAGGTTGTGTAAAATGAAGCTGGAGAATCGATGATCCTGATATGCGACGCTTGAATCTCAAATCGCGGAGCAATTCGGTCAAGTTCAATAGTCAATGCACCAAGAGGCGACGACGAACTCGCATAGCTTGCAGGGGCGGCGGCAGCACTGGGATTGGATGTGAATTTGCGGGCTCGAATGGAAATATGACCAACTTGTCGGCGACAGCATGGGAGGCATCGGCCTCCAACACGGCTGAACATAATGACTGAGTTCATACAAACCTCAACCAAATACAAACAGTGCTGTGGCAGATGCCAAAATCACAGAACTCACACACCGTCAATTGAGCCAATCTCTATTTTGAGATCCCGTCTGATAATCTTCACAGAGCTTCGAGATGATTTTATCGATCTTATCTTATCAGATCGGCGGCAGCAATCACGCGCTAAACTCCTTTAGGACACCCACTCTCTCGCATCCCGACATCACGATCTGAAGGCGCTCACGGTCATTGGCAAGTTGTGAAGACATATCACCGCAAACATGTCGACCATTACTCGCACACTCCGCAATCTGTGGAGAATAGGACTCAAGGTATGGTACTTCACCCATTGCTAGAAGAACATCGACTAACCGCGCTCGAAATAGGATTATGGCCACCAAATGCAGGTATGAACCCGAATCCACCTCAATCAACCCGGTCAATTGATGCGGGATGCTTATGCATCCATTGCTGCACAATAGTATATAGGTATGCACCCTGCTGCACCTTGTATATTGATCTCAAGGCTGACCGGTGCCTCTTTTTACTACCTACAGGCGACACGAAAGCCGGTACCTTAGTCGCCGTTGACAGATACGGAAACAAATTCTACGAAAACAACGCCGAACTGCCACGTACGTTCACTTTAAAAATTGTCAAATAGCGGTTGGAAGAGTTCCGCTAACTCGTCTCGTCGTACTCTGCCTAAATTAGTCCGCACACGCTGGGTAGACTACAAGCAAAAGGAGCTCGACGCTTCGCAAGTCGAACCAGGATGGCACGGATGGCTCGCGTACATGGTCAACAAGCCGCCTACTGAGGATAAAATTATGCAGACTGGCGTTCGTCCATGGGAGACACCCGAGCACCGACCGAATCTTACGTTCTCGCGAGCTGCGTACAAACCATATTCGACGTGAGTTGGCCCCGCCTTGAATATCTGCGTGAGAAGGGCTCGCTTACAATTGCTATTATGATACAGGACGAAAGTAAAATTATCTGCTTGGGACCCAGTTGCGAAACCCAGATAGACTGAATAGGTGGTGGTTGACGTGGGACAGTTTGAGCTCCGATCATCCGGAGATTGTATTCAAAGCAATGTATATAACTGATCCGTTCCCTATGCAAGTGGGTTTCTTGTGACTGGATAGGTCCCGATTGCTCCGATTTAACCAGTTTCGCATTCACGGCATGATATCCTGCAGTAAAGAGAGGAAACTGCAACAATATGGATAAATAATGTATATGATAATCCTAGATTGCATTCAAAAGCTAACGGCACGAGAAATGAAAAGGACATCCAATCACAGAACGTAGCCACCAGAACCCACGTTCCACCAGTGCCGGGCTGGCCGTCGGTCTTCGAGATCAACACACCACCAAAGTACCTCCTTGGCCTTTTCGATCTGAATGCTATGCTCATAAGCCCTTGACAATGAGAACCATGCTTCAGAATCATCCCAGGCGGTTCCCAACTTGGTCAGGGCGGACAAAAGACCGTAAGCTCGATCTCGGGCAGCAAGGCGGTCAAGATACTCCGGAGACTCCTTATTCAGCGGAGGAGGATCCTCATTAGTCTTGGCTTCCTCCTCAGAGGGTAGAAGCAGAGGGGACGTGAGTGAGAGAGTAGGGGCATTCGGCTGGCCCACGAACTCCGGTTCTTCGATTGGCAGCTTCTGCTCCCATACATCAAGCAACATGTTGGCCAAACCCACGGTTGCTCTGATGTGATCCGGAAAGTACATGAGTGCCTCCTCAAACTGCTTCATGGCTTCGAAGGGTTGAGACTGGGCTTTGGATATGTACCCACGTTCCGCGTAAACATCCGCCCACAACTCGTCGGATGACTGAGCTCCACCCCAGCCTGGTTCCGCAAACGCCTTTGCGGATGATTCTTGTTTGGCCACCAGCTCCTCGACGCGTTTCGCTTGCTGCTTCGCCTCATTCCAGGACCCCAAGGCGTCTTCAAATAACCCAGCACGACGGTAAAGCCCTGACACAAAAAGCCAGATTTTGGTCAAGAGGCCGAGGGCCTGTTTCTGGACATGGACTTTGGGAAACCTAGTCAAGGTTTTTGTCGCCGTATCATAACGTCCGTTTGTCGGAAGTCGAACGTCTTGCTGGGGTGGCTGTTGAGAATGGCTGATTGGAAGAGGCCCCTTGTTGTGTTTCATATTATGGGCGACCGGCGGTAAACTGTTCCGTGCAGATATCGAACCATTGTGATGGGCTGTCGGCGACTGTATGCTGGGCAGTAATGTTGATATATCCTGAGAGGTCGTTTGCGTGATGTCAGGTTGGGAATGATTCGAATGGGCTTGCGGTTTCGATGGCCGTTCCACACTCCGATGTCTGAGAGATTTGAGGGATTTGGTGATACTGCCTGATCTCCTGTGCAGTTTATGCGGCTGCCGCCCATCTTTTCGACGAACGGAACCTGACCTTGTTCCGGCGGTCTGTGGGCGTTCTTGTGCGCCAGTAACATTTTCATCTGTCACTTGAATCGCTGGTGAAGTGCCGTCCAATGGGAGGTCAGTAACGGATGGCATTGCAGAGCTCCCATCAGCACCAAAGTCGTACCCATGACCCACGTCCTTTTGGGCTTTTCTTCTACCAAAAAAGCTTCCTCGAAAGCTACGAGCTCCGCTTGACGTTTTTGGGGGGGCGAGGTGATCGTCCACTGGCCTCTGCTCCGACTCTAGCAAACCTACATTCGTGAAAAGACGCCCGAAGAGAACCAGCAGCTCTTCGGCTTGGTTGACGGCAGTTTCCGGTCCATGTAGGATTTCAGTCAGAGACAGTTGAGTCATTCGTAACTCAAGAATGCTTTCCTTCTTACGAACTTCCATGTCCTCGAATGCTCCATTACTAGAGTCGGTTCCAGGTTCTGCAGAGTTTCTGTTATTTTCATTGTGCTGCTGCCTGTTTCCAGAATTTGGAGAATCTCCAGTCAACACCGTGTCAAAAACTGCGTCACAAATGTGGCTGGCAGTTTCAAATTCTTCACGGGCACTTAGGAGGAGAGCGAGTAGATGCCATAGTGGGACAAGGTCTCGTTCACCGGTGTAGGACACCAGGTCGGAATTCTGCGTCCCGTCTCCCATTACATCTGCCGAGCTGAGAGCCAACCGAACGAGATCTATCGCCGCAGTCAAATCTCTTGTTTCGGCGAGCATCATGCTCAGTGCGAAGATAGAAGCGGGATTCATGTCCTGGCCTAGTTCTTCCGACAAAGATGCCTCTAGCGAAGATATCGCTGATGCTTGTATATCTCGACGGGATTCCGTGATTGGTGTCCACCTCGACCAGTTTGCCAATCCGATGCCAACGGCTCTATAAGCAAATGCAAGCGTCGCTGGCGATAGCTCAGCTTCTTTGAACGAACTCGTTCCATTAGGCTGTGGGGACACATCTTGTTTGCTGTTTCCGTCAGTTAATGCGCGTTCAAGCAAATCAGTGAGTTGTTTAGCTTTTTCAGCCTTCTTATGGGTGCCAAAACAGCACACCATTATTATTCCCTCCGACAACGTACGGATGAAAATGTTGTTATCTTCAATCCCTTCAGTTGATTTGCCAGATTGCTTAGCTCTGCTTCGAGCAGCATCAACGAGGTCGATATATGTATCGAGAGCTTTAATGGCAAGATCGAACTCTGCTAGAGCAGAATGAACCTGAAAAAGACGGCGAAGTATTAAGGTCGAATGGAAGGTTTTGCTGGCGGCGCGGTAAAGGATCTGATCCAGAATGGTCAATAATCAGCTGTACACGAGTCCGACCTCACGAACAGACTTACATCAAGAACGTTACGAGAGAAAGCGTCATGCCCGCCCTCTCCAAAATCACCATCCTGCCACTCCGGGCCACAAAATATCTGCCAATTCCGAATTACTTGCTCCACCCAGTTCTCAATATCTTGGTTCGAACCGTCAGCTTTAGGGAACTTAGTATTTCTCAACAAAGCGTTCTCGCATATCGTCTCAACGCGTCGAAACTCTGATGCAAGTTGAGGCCGTTTTGGGCCCTCTGAGGTTGGAGTATATGGCAAGTTTTGCTGCAAGATGTGGGAGAGAAGGTCGTAATATGCTCGCCAGATTGAAGATCTTGACCCTGGGCTTGCAGGCGTACTCTCATCCGTCGTAGATGCCGGATCACCTTGCTTCACATCACGGTGGGACGCCCATGCCCGGAATGATCTCAGCGCGAATTCAACTGTGGGCTCCTCTACCTGTGAGTGTTCAATCACGACGGTCTCGCTGCTAAGTGATGCGGTTTTCGCCAACAGCCGCTCTGACCAGAACAAATATTGCGGATTCGACAGCGAATCTGAGGTAGGGAAAGATACTCGCGGAAAGATAGCCTTGAGCGTCTTTATTGCGTCCGCTGGCCCTGAAAGGAGATCCTGGGCAGCACCTGAGGCAGAGAATATATTAGTACCATCATTATAGAGGTGTAAAGAGCCAATACCTTTCATAAAGCCGCCCTTGACAATGCACACTTCTGTCCATGGTGACAATGTTTGCCCGTCGCCGCAAAGCAGATTAACCGTAGAGCTATAATCCTTGGGCAAGCAAGAAAGGGCTAGCGCCGGTTCGGACAGTTCCCAGTGTAGCCAGCCCAGACATACTCGCGCTTGGAAAACATCCTGTGTTGGGGTTGCTTCCTCCTCGTCGATGAGAGACAACAAGGAGGGTATCAATTCAAGGATGGGCGCTTTGCCCTGAGACGGAGGTGGTGAGTCACTCGCGCTTCGTTTGATGGCATAGCTCGCAATTTGATACTCCGCCTGCGCTGTCTGGATTAAACCTATGTCGATGGAATCTCCGCTTAGCCACGCGGTGGTAAAGGGTTGGGATGGAAACTGTACATTTCTTCTCCGGGTCATGCTTGGAGAGCTTTCGAAGGATATCAGGAACCTCATGCCAGTTTCCGTTACATCTTGCAGTGTCTAGTAGCTCGACATAGCGATGACTTTTGCTGATAACCTAGAGGCCGCAGTGAACTGTTAGATCCATCCACATAGGCCGCTGTACGTCGTTTGGCGGGCACTCACCGTCATGGTTCCTCACACGACACTAAAGCTCAAGGTCCAGGCAACATTCATTCCCTAAACTCAGGATAGAGAATATCTCTTCAAACTAGCCATGATCAGTACTTGTTAAGCAGATTTAATTCGTTGACACACTTCAAAGAAGTTGCTTGCACCTGCAGGTCAACGGTGAGGTTGCTTTGGACGCGGCGCTAGTGAAGCTGTTTGCCCGGCATCTCAAAAAAAAAAAAAAGCCGTCCGCATCACGCTCGTTGTTTCAATCAACTTTCAGACCTTTAAACAGGAACAATTATGGTCGTAATTGTTCTCTTAAGAACCCAGAGAGCTCTTTGATTATTTTCTTATTGTATAGTACCTGCAAAAGCTCTATACCTTTCCTATCTGCCCGTGAAAATGGCTGCGACAATGGCTCTCCGGGCTGCCGTTCATCGGTTGACAGCAACGCCAGTCGAAGAACTGCCCCCCATGGCAGTATATCTCGCTTCTACCCTCGGCGAAAGTGGCGCTATTCTGTCTGCGCCAGAGAATCAGAAAAGGGGTGCTGGCGCATCTGACACAGCCCTGCTTGTGACAAAGTTGAAGGCTCGAATTACTAGCTTGCTACAAGACAAGACCGTTGAAGGTCGATGGACGGCAGTCATACTGGTCAAATCCGCCGTAGAAGCTGGACAATGGGAAATACTACGTGGCTGCGAGCCCTGGGTTCGTGCCCTGTTGACCATACTCGGCGTAAGTCTCTAAGCAAGAACCTCTCTTGTTATGCGCATTGCTCTTGGGTTGGAATTTTGCTAACAGGCTCTTTATACGCAGAAACCAGATCCTACTTCTTCTAAGAAACTGTCGCTCATTACCTTGACTCGAATCTTCCAGCTTACTCATGAGTATCCGACCTTGATTAGAGAAATAACGACACCGTCTCTACCGTCCTTTGTCACAGCGTGCTTGAACCTTTTATCCGCAAAATCTGCAACGGATGGAAGCCGGAAGCTGAAACAAAATAATGCGCTGACTATCCCAGTGCTAAATGCCTTTTTGGAGTTACTCCCAAGCCACCCCACGATTTTTCGCCCATTTTCTGCCCAAATTCACGACCTTCTCTTGCACTTGATTGGGTCGATTGGCTCTCCCGAATTTATTTCTGAGCCCTTGGTACTCCTAGCGCAAAAGCTGTTCGTCTGCTTGCATCATTGCGCTCCGAAAAATACATCTGACGGAGAATGGGCCAAAGCCTACCGCGCAACGATATTATCGATCCACCGGACCGGAGACCACCTCTTTAGAGGGGTCAGAGAACAGTGGGAATCGACTGATAGTGAGCTGCGTCAATCATCGAAATCGAGAAACTACAGTGAATTGGTTGGCGATGAGGGCCCAGACCCCCTCGATTTACGCGGGTGGAACGGTGTCCAAGAAGGTAGTGGTCGGCTTGTCAGCTTATTAGGGTTATTATCTCAATTTCTCTCGATGCGCACGCATTCTAGCGTTTCAATCCCCGTTGGCTCAACCCTTGATTTGACAGCTCGATTGACGTCGCTGAAGATCCCCGTAGGGGAAGGCGATGACTCGAACTTAGTTATCCGAGAAATTAGCCGGAATGAAAGGGAGAGCGTGTTTAGCGAACTCCCAAATTTATATATCGCCACGCTGAGCGTGATATGCGCCCTCGTGGAGACAATTGGCACTGGCAGTATTCCTATTGCTCAGAACTGCCTTGACCAGGCGCTCTTGGTGTTCGACACTGGGAGTAGCAGCAGAGTTGTGCGAGCGGCGGCTTATCGCTGTATAACCACCTTACTACCCGTGACTGGATATACATTAACCAAAACGGGGCTGTCTCTGCTGACTCCGGCCATGCGTGTCGCGTGTGCTGACTTGCTTCCTATGCCGTTGGATCAGACTAAGGGCAATGCACCGGCGGAGAAGAAGCCTAAAAATAAAGGGAGCCAAATGGCAATCAACGCGGATGCGTTTTTGGGTACCAGTGCTTCATCAAGCACTGCTGGCATTGGGGGCTCAGCAGTTGGAGATATTCAACTCGCTGCTTTACAGTTGTTAACCAATGTCCTTACATGCGTCCCGACTGAACTGATTCCTCTTTCGCTGCGTGCGGAGATTGATCGTACCGCAATCCTCACGGGACATGGCAAACTCATGACGGCGAGCGTACTCAATCCTATTCCGCCCACTGGCAATCAGCGCGGACATGCCAGCATCCTGCCTTTCCTAGCGAGGAGTAGCCCTGACGACCTACAAGTTGAGGGATTGCTGAGACCAAGAATGCCCGTGCTCATGACCGGTACATCAAAAGGGAAACTTGACTTTACAAGCAACCAAGGAGATATGGAAATGGAGTCCGAGAATATCAGAAATGTGAACCGTGACGCATTTGAACAATCCACTCTAACGACTCGAAGCACCGCGTTGGCAGAGTCGCTGCTTCAGCCAATGGATCTAGATACCAGTCAAGTTGATAATCGCGGAACGAAACGAGACCGTGAAGTCGATGGCAACATTCAGATGACTCCTTATCTGGACGCTGAACCGGCCATCCTCTCTCCAGGCAAAAAAGCTCGCATCGAGTCGCATACGGAGGTCGTCATGACGTCACGGTCTGAAGAGTCCATAAAACGGACATCTACATCCGTAGAAATCAGCGCCTCGGAGGAGCGATCGGAAGCTGAGCCCATAATATCAGAACTGGCTTCGACTGACGCCGCACTACCTTCCACCAGCGATGCTTTTGCGCCATTGGCAACTTTTCAGAGTACCGCCAGTGTTGTGGAGCAGCAGAAGATCATCACAGGTGGTGGTGACGAGGACATGGCAAGTGACGATGAGATCCCCGAACTCAATATGGATCCAGACACCGATGAAGAGGAGGATGGTTCTATGCGATAAAACACTGAAGATTGTCTTTGACCCTGTGCCGCCCAATCTGCACATATACCCAGTTGCTTTGGTCAGAAAAGTCTAGTTTTGGATTGTTGAACGCTTAAAAGCATATTATCAGTAATCTAAACAATAACTGCGCCTTCTATAAGAGAATAAACCCGAAATGTGGTATCACGCTCGCTGAAAATGTTTTCGGGTCTATCTAAGGGATATCCCGAACTTGAAGTCATCTTCCTAGAGTATTCGAACCCCACGCTGCCACCACCTGTCTCCTTTCCACTTCCCAAACCACGCGCCATGCCAGCACGACCAGCCTTCGTCTTGAGCTCCAAACCCTAGACCTCGAAAAGGGCTGAAAGGTATAGGTTCAAATAGCCATAATCCTCCTCTTGAGAAGTCGTTTGCAACAAGTGGGCCTGTCAGCAGCATCCAGGCGATAACGAATGCGAAATTAGACCATTGTCGAAACCATCTCGGCAATTTTGCAAGCAGATGTGGGAAGAAATATGCCGGGAGTCGCTCAATCAGAACGCCCGGAACCTGAGAAATGAAAAACAGGAACGAACCCGAGAACGGATGCGTATCGGCGAATTGGGTATAGCTTCCACAAGCATGGATGGCCCCGCTCAATGCAAAAGCGATGACCAAGCGCAAAATCATGAGCAAAGATTTCTTTCGCAGAACAACTGGAAGTTTTGAATACATCCAGTCTGCCGGGGACACGAAGCCAAAACGAAAGTTTTGGTGCCACCATTTACCCCAGGTGCCAGCTAAACCGCCTTCAAGGATAGAGGTCAAGAAGGGTCCGAAGAAGTCAGGATACAACCAGGGAGCTTCGATTGGGACTCTGATGCGTGTCCGTGGACCACGAGTCAGAGCTATGCCCAAATATATGACACAAGCAAACGCGTAGAGACCTTTTAGCGCAAACAATATTCCGAAACAGCAGATGAGGAGTCGATATATATGAGCTGAAACGCCTGCGTAACGTCCGAAAACTGCAAAGAATGGAAGTGGCGGTGAGTCGACAAAGCCCCAAAAGTAGGGGTCTTTCATGGTGAGAACTTTTAAAAGATCTAGTCCCATGTAGTGAACAAGGGTCGTCGCTATAGCGGACCTGAATGCGGATTGCGTTGCAGTTCTGTCCAGAATGACAGGTGGCAGAACGCGGTTGCCCCAATTCCAGCCAGGTCCTCTAAATGTGAAGGTGGTGACATCCAGGACCCAAGTCAAACGATGCGAAAAACTCTTCGGATAAGGTTGCCAGTGGTAAGAAGCCAGAGATTGGGTATTGTTTGCAGAACCGTTGGCAGTGGATTTCGTTGAGTTGTTACTCTTCAGAACACGCAGTGGTTGATTCTGTCCAACCCTGTCGTGGATGCGATGTCGAATATCTGTCGTCTCCTGGGAATTGTTGCCTGTCATCGTAACGGCAACACCGTTCGCTTTAACTTTGTGGGTATCAAACGTCCTCTCTATCCTTTTGAAATCACGCTGGACGTCATGGAAAACAAGAAGAGTCGCGCTCCAAATCGTATGCCATACAAAAGCCAGTCCAACGCCGTAACTATTCGAAAAAGCCATGGTGCGACATTTCAAGACAGTGGACGTGTTTAAGAGAAAGACGACACAAAAGGAAAGGTATCTGACGTATCTGAAAAGATTATGACGGGGCCATGGGACAAGCAACGTCCCGATGACGATAAACATAGAGATAAAGTCGCGAGGAAAAACGAGCGGCTGTATCTCTCCTTTCCTCATCATATCATCGAACTTCAGCTGCCGCGCGGCCTTAATGGCAAGAAAGCCAGGTTGAAGGGGATATTCCTCCATTGCTGGCATGAACGAAAAAAGAACTTGTTCGAATCTGCGTCCCTTCACTCAAACTCGCTCCATAGTCAAAAAGATGTTGGAGAAAGAAAGTCGGAAATCACGATCAGGCGTCAAAGATACATCACCTAAAAAAGAAAAACCCTGTCAACAGGGCTGATTGGTGGAAAAGCAGACGTTCGTTGAGATCAAAATTTGCACATAATTTTCAACTGAAGCGAAAAGAAACATACGGCGCAGCGGCGAATTCGGAGGTGAAAAAGTATGCCGAAGTTTTATTGCGCCACAACGGCCTCGCGATGCGCAGAGCGAACGGAGATCAGTGTTACTCGTACTGCAACGCCTCATCGCTCAACGTTCGCAGATGCACTACAGCAAAGCCAATGAAGGCCGTGAGGAATATGTAGTCATTTTTCGCTCAGGAAGAATCATGCTTTTCTTCCCCATTCATCATGTCCATGGTGTAGAATTGATATCATTCCAAATAGCTTGCCTTCTGCAGACTTTGATCAATCAAATTTGAATCGAAGGTTCAATTAAGGTTACCTTCACGTGATAGGGTTGCGTTTTAGCGCGTCTTGGCTTGTTGTGATGGACCCACACCCGCGGGTTCGGGACGCGTCGCATCATCGTTTGGATTTCAGGAGAAACTGTGCGACCAAAATTTCTTTGCTCAATGTCACTTCGGCTTTCTATATGGACTAATGTTACCAATCGCGTGACAAGTTGCACTTCTGAGCCATGCCGCGCAGTGACAGCTGGTTGAACCGTCTCGAGGCCGGTCTTGGGCTTGAAAGTGCTCGTCCAAGTTGGCGTGGTCGAGGTCGTGGGCGTGGGCGCGGACGCGCAACAAGTGGCTATGGACAGTCAGCGACGACGAGGCGAAGCTGGCAAAATCCTCCTGCAACCTCACGTACAAGGGCCGCTCCTAAACCTTCAGCGGCTCCACGTGCGAGAGCCACTTCTAGAGCGGCAGCAGCTCCTCGCACGAGGGCCGCTCCGAAACCTGCAGCGGCACCCAAAGCCAGAGGAGGAAAACGAAAAGCGGCTGAAGTTGTTGACTTGACAGAAGATGATGACGTTGCAATGAGCTCGCAGGCGCGCAGCGCACCGAGACCGTACGTCTCGAGTCAGCCTGGGTATTCGGCAGACTTCATCCCGCTCAGTCAAGGTGTCCCAAACACCCAGGCGGAATTGGACGAGGAAGCAAACGCTGCTGCATTTGTTGAGAATTCGCAAGATTTAGATGACTCGGCGTATACCAGCTTTGAACTTTATGGTTAGAACAAATCTCTATGTATTGAATCATTTCTCTTCTTGCGCTAATTGAAGATAATAGGTGTCATACAACACAAAGTAGTGGGGTTGAGGTATTATGATGGCCAGGCTACCAAAGGGGAATATGTAAACATCAGACGGGAACCCGGAAATCCGTATGATTCTAACGCCATCCGAATTGATAACGTCATGGGCCGCCAGATTGGACATCTGCCTCGAAATCTCTCGAGCAATTTAGCCTCATATATTGTGAGTTTTCTCTTTTCAACGACGAGTTGTGATTGCTAAGAGTGAGCCTACAGGACTCTGGAGACCTACTGGTTGAAGGTATTTTAGCAGGGGACAAGGGTGTCTTTGAATGCCCGATTACTCTTAAACTATACGGAACTAGCGACCCCATTCAGCAACTGGAGCTTATGGACAGAATGAAAAAAGATGGATTGTCTGTTGCTGAACTCATACAAAAGAAGACTGATCAGACGAGGCGTGAATTACAAGAGATGAAGGATGCTGCAGAACAATTTGCTGCGGAATGGGAAGATACGGACCATGCTTTCGGTGTCAACATGGCCGCTCCTGGAGGCAAACGGATGGAGAGAAATCAGCATTCTATCAGCGACATTATGAGCCAGAGTGTCGTTTTCAATCCGAGAGAAATGGGCCAAGTTGTTGAGCAGTTTGGCACAGATGAAAAGGAACTTGCTGCCATGCCCATGGCTGAGTGTCCCGCTGCACTTTCCACAGAGTTGCTGCCGTACCAGCGACAAGGACTTGCGTGGATGTTAGCCAAAGAATCGCCGAAACTGCCGGCAGTTGGAAGCAAAGACGCCGTGCAACTGTGGAAACGACAAGGAAGCGCGTACTATAAGAACGTTGCAACGGGCTTTGTCACTAATCAGGCTCCTCCACTAGCAAGTGGTGGTATCCTTGCGGACGATATGGGACTTGGAAAGACGATCCAGACTATCTCGCTCATTTTGGCTGACTCGAAACCGAGAACTCCCCAGTCTTCCAAAACCACGCTTATCATTTCTCCGCTTGGCGTGATGAGCAATTGGAGAGACCAGATTGCTCAGCACGTAAAGGAGGAGCACGCTCTAAAGGTTCTTATATACCATGGGACTGGCAAGAAAGAGGGCGGGTCTCTTGATCAGTACGACGTGGTCATCACCACTTATGGCGCACTTGCGACGGAATTTGCGCAGATTGATGGACAGGACTCTAAAGCGAAGAAACCAACAAAGGGTCTTTTCTCTGTTCATTGGCGACGAATCGTCTTGGATGAGGGACACACTATTCGGTCACCGCGGACCAAGGGAGCCAGGGCGGCCTGCACGCTCGAAGCAGATTCTCGATGGTCGTTGACTGGCACGCCCATCATCAACAACCTCAAGGACTTGTACTCTCAGCTCAAATACCTTCGGATCTCTGGTGGATTGGAAGACCTCGCGGTATTTAACAGCGCATTAATCAGGCCTCTCAAGGACGCAGACTCGACCGCAAGTCTCGTTTTACAAGCGCTGATGGCTACCATGTGTCTGCGTCGAAAGAAAGAAATGAACTTCATTAACCTTCGTCTTCCACAGATGCAATCGCATATTCTGCATGTCAAATTTTTGCCTCACGAGCAAGAGAAATACGACATGGTCTGGTAAGTGATTAAATCTTTCTCATATTCTCTCTGCATCACATTAACATAACGACTTCTAGGGCGGAGGCACAGGGTGTTTTTCAGGATTTCTCGAGCAACAAAAAGAAGAATGTTACCTATTCGCACATCCTTGAGGTTATCTTGCGTTTGCGACAAGTCTGCAACCACTGGAAACTATGTCAAAACCGCATTAACAGCCTCATGGAGATGCTTGAGAAAGACAAAGTTGTCCCCCTGACACCAGAAAATGTCAAGGCGCTCCAGAGCCTCCTTCAGCTTAAAATTGAAAGTCAAGAGGCGTGCCCTATCTGCTTGGATTCTCTGAATCAACCAGTTATCACCGCGTGCGCCCATACCTTCGATTACGCGTGCATTGAGCAAGTGATCGAACGGCAACACAAATGCCCAATGTGCCGTGCAGAAATTACAGACACGTGTAATCTAGTGCGTCCCGCAGTTGCTCTAGGCGAAGATGAGAGTGCAGTTGACGTGGACCCTGAAGAGAGCAGCAGTAAGATTCAGGCTTTGATCAAGATTCTCACAGCACAAGGACAAGTTCCAGGAACCAAAACAGTCGTCTTCAGTCAGTGGACATCCTTCCTTGACCTCATCGAACCGCAATTGCAAAAGAGCAACATCAACTATACTCGCATTGACGGAAAAATGAACTCCACGAAGCGTGATGCGGCCATGGACGCTCTGACTAACGACCCAGAGTGCACGGTCATGCTTGCAAGTCTAAATGTCTGCAGCGTTGGGCTCAACCTCGTGGCTGCCAATCAGGTCATACTTGCGGATAGCTGGTGGGCGCCAGCCATAGAGGACCAAGCTGTTGACCGAGTGTACCGACTGGGCCAGAAACGACCTACCACGGTCTGGCGCCTTGTTATGGAGGGCTCCGTGGAAGATCGTGTCCTTGATATCCAAAAACGCAAACGAGATTTGATGAGTACTGCATTCAGGGAGAAGAGTGCCAATAAGGGGGATGAGAAGAGGTCGAGATTGGCAGATTTAGAGAAACTACTTAAGTAGGTTCTGACTGGGAGTGTGATTCAATGTCTTCAGCTTTCAGTATGTTGGTGTGTACTGCACATCTATTTGCTGGTCCTTTTTTGTTTAACCCATGTGTTTCTTTGGAACCCTTTTGACAGGCGATTTCGACTTTTCTTCTTTTCAACCCATGTCTTGGTATTTATCTCTTTTTCCCTGGGTGGTACTTTGCTTAACTTCTGCCCAATTTCACTTGTAATGATATTGATTCATTTCTTATGGCGTCTGCCATCATTTTTCTCTGTGACTCTCTTAATTATTTCTTACGTTCGTCCGATAGACACATGTTAGAGGACCCCGTTGCTGAAGTTACTGAAATTCTTCTTCCGGGTGCATCTCTCTCATACAATCATGGTATCTCGCCAGCCATTCGGTCCGGGTTGTTTGATTTCTCCGAGTCTTAGCAATCGTGTATCAATTTCGAATAACGCTACTATTACTATGAATGAGTAATCCTGAGTTGGGAAACGGCAAAGCTTGAGGTTCAACCGAGGCCCGGTCATCGTCGCGACAACGCTGGCACAACACAGCCTCAAGGCAACAGAAAGCTGCAATAGATGTAGTTTTCTATTCGATATATGTGCCTATGATGACGGCACATGATGGCAATGATAGTATTGCTGCAGCCTGTGCGTTGGATTAATTTGAGGCTGGATTCAGCCAGCTCGCTCTCGCGTCACCAACCCTCTGTCGAACTCCCGCATGCAACGTTTCTATCCCTGGCGTCTGAGGCGGAATCAATCAGAGGTTTGACCGGATGTTGGAGTTTGGGTGATTTGCTCCCCACCCTCATGAGTTCCGTCGGCACCGATTTCATCTTAACGTGAAGCTGAGATGATATTATCCCGAGAGGGGAATGTGGCCGAACCCCGCTATTCCGTTGCAGCTGTGCCACCCCGGGAATACCATTTAAAGTAGAAGGGGATCGTTCTACATATTTTATTTTGCAATGCTGCCTGGCTGCTACAATCCTATCAACTGTAGTACTGTTTTTGTCTACGATAAAACTCATCATCATGGCTTTCGAAAGCGACGTTTCCCTCAATGTTTCCAAGTTCCAGCCCAGCGCCATCCCTGAGGCCTGCCATAAGTTCAACAGCCAGCTTATGAACTTGCTGGACGGCCATCCAAAATGGTGGGATGTATGAATCCCTCGTGGCCACTTCTATCTATTAATCCTGTGCACGTTCGAGACTCACCTTTTTCTAGATTGGCGCGCAAACATTCCGAGAAAAGCGACTCAAGGGAGAAACCTTTTTTCCCAAGCCAAATCTACTTGACTGTGCAAAATCATTCTCTATTCCGTCTCGTGAGCCAGGCCGTAATCTCCCATGCCGTGTCGTTAGGCCAGAAGGCGATTCTCCACCGGCAGGTGTTTTCATGCATATTCACGGAGGCGGATGGGTTCTGGGAGATGAAATAAGGTAAATCTTTCCGATAAACAGGTACTCTTCTTTTGTTTGTGGAACTAACGGAAGTGACACACAGCCAAGATGCTTTGTTGAAGTACTATGCGGATACCGCCAATCTGGTGTCTATATCCGTCGGCTATCGACTGGCCCCTGAACATCCATTTCCTGCTGGCCCGGAGGATTGCTATGACGCCGTGGAATGGCTCGTGGATAATGCGGAAAAGGAGTTCGGTGCCCCGCTGAAGTTCATAGGTGGAGAAGTAAGTATTCTCCTGAAATTTTGTATTTTGATTATTCGTTGAATTTCGAGTTGGAAAGTGAGTATGTCTAACTCGATATCTGTAGTCCGCTGGTGGCCATCTCTCCGCTCTGGCAGCATTCTACCTCTTGAACCACGAGAACACAAAGTACTCTGATTTCAAGCTCAAAGGGCTCGTCCTTCATTTCGGAGCATTCGATCTCTCAAAGACACCATCAACATATACTTTCAAACGAGAACCGGCACTCCTCCTGGGCCAAGAAGATATAGACCGCTTCCTCGTTAGTCCCCGCATCCTTATCCCCCTTCTTGATGATCCTCTAGCTCATGAAGCGCACAGAAAGCATTTGTCCCGGGTCCTAGTGTCGATCTCAAGCATCCATCCATCTCACCACTGTATTTTGATTTTCCTGCCCTCGCCGCATCAGGCAGATCCCTCCCACCAGCATTGTTCACATGTGGAACGGAAGACATGCTGCTCGACGATACCGTTTTCATGAGCGCGAAGTGGCAGATGGCTGGTGGAGAGACACTGGTGAAGATAATTCCCGGTGCACCGCACGGATTCACTATGTTCCCTCCAACTGCCATGCCAGGAATTAAGGAGACCATGGAGCTGACGACTAAGTTCCTGAAGGAGAAGGCATAATTGGAGATAAGGGCAAGGAATGGCTTGAGTACGCTGTAAATCTATGTTCTCTCAAGAGAAATAACACGTCCATATTTATTAAGGCCTAATCTGCGCCCCATTCCCTAATCAATTGACCGAAGTACGCCACTTAAAACGCCTTCAACGACAAGGGGTATCATGTTGAATGCTTGCTTCAACTCATGGACGCCGAAGGGAAGGAAAAAGAGACCATCTCCCCACTTGCTCTCCTCCGTAATGTGATTCTTTTTTGTCTTTTTCCAGGGTATACGTAAGAATTGCACTGAAGAAGGGATAAGGAGAAATTAGCTACTCATAATCATACAGGAAAAACATCCTCCCCATCCTTTAGAAAAAAGAACCGACTAACTCCCTTAGACTCTCTTGAAATTAAGACATTAAATGCCATCATCATAAGCATGAAGAAGGCTCAAAAAGAGATGACTTAGGTACGAAAGATAAGAAAAAACCACAAGGACACAATCTACTGTGTGGCACAACGAGCTGAGCTCTGCTCCACAGTAGGAGTCTTTGGCGAGTTGCCACCCGAATCCGAAGCATTTCGGTCGTGCTTGTCCATTCCACTTTCCCCATCAAGGCTGCTTGATACTGTTTTATCAGGGCTGGAAATGATGGGAGATTCAGAGGTCTCGGCGGAACGGACAGATTCAGCAACGGGAGGTGGTGGCGACTCCGGGGTTGCAGAAGACGAGCTGAGTGGTTTGACGATAGAAGCGGTGCGGGGAGATTGGGCTGGGGTATTAGATTTTGCAGGTTCGGCACCGTTTGTCGATGGCGAGGTTGAAGCTCTTGCTGACGGGTTTGGCGAATTGGTGTGAGACAGTGCAGCAAACCCGGCGGGTGCTGGAGTGTTGGTTGACGGCGGTTGAGATGCCAATGGCAACATGTTTGTAGGAGTGGCAGGTCCACTCAGTCCACTTGACCAGTTGAGGGAAGTGAGAGGTGGTCTGGCCGGTAGATTGGGCGCAGGAAAACTGTTGGAGAGTGACGAGAACGTTGCGACTTGAGCATCAACGGGCTGCGAGGCAGATGCAGCAAATAGACTGGTATCAGGATGAAGTGGCGGCGGTCCAGGGTATCCCACCCGTGGATGGTATTGGGGAGCGGACGAACTTGGGAAGCCGTACATATACGGGTCGTGAGGATAGTAACCACCAGGAGGAGCTGGTGGCAATCTCATCGGCAACATTTGGGGTGGCGGCATCGATGTCCTAGGGGCCGGAGGGTAAAACTGAGGGTTGTTCATGAACAGATAGGGTTGTTCCATTGGCAATGTCGCTATTGTTTGTTTTTCTCTTTCACTTTGCTTTTTAGCCCAAGCCACTGGATCGTTGCGCTTCAGTCTTTCATCGTCGAGCTCTTCCTGCACGGCTTGCTCTTCTTCCGGAGTTAATTGGTCATTTTCCTCACACTGAAAAGTTTCCGTGAGGGCTATTTCTCTGATAAAGTTAGGCTCGTTGAGTATTTTGTCCAGCACCATTGGATCCTTCCCTTTATACTCTGAAAGATCTTGTTGCTTTACCTCTTTAGGAGGGAAAAGATAAGCCTTCTTGGATTTGGATGCATATCGAATCGGATTCTTCTTATCGATCACGCGGAAAGACAATTGCGTTTTGAAGACAGTCCGGTTGTACATGGCGTCTTCGTATGTGCCTCCAGCAATGAATCGATAGACAAACACAGCTTTCGTTTGCCCAAATCGATAAGCACGCCCAACTGCTTGTTCCTCCCAGGTTGGATTGAATGAAAAATCGAAGATAATCACACGGTTGGCGCCAGGAATATTGAGACCAAGTCCACCTGCTCTCGTCGAGATGAGGTAAACTTGCAGTGGAGAATCAGATCTGTTGAAGGCCTTCGTAGCAGCTTGCCTGTTTCCAACTGGCGTCGAGCCATCGAGACGAGAATATCTCCACTTGTTCTTTTTCAGAATAGTTTCAATGTAGTTGAGAGTTGGAATGCTATGCGAGAACACGAGGATTTTATCACCCGCATCGATCGATTCTGCGATAATTCGTTCAAGCATTTTTGCACGATGCGAGAGTGCCGTGTCTTTCAACTCAGGGACCTTCTGGAAAACACGCTCAAGTTCGCTGATAATCTGCGGGGGCAAAACCTGGGCAACCGGTGTATCTTCAGCAACACTTTCGTACTCAGAATCTTGCAGCAATGGTCCGGTTCTCCTATCAGCATTCTTTGCCAGGAGTTTCTCCATGAAACACCCGGGATGATTGCAGAGAAGTGAGAGTATGGAAAGCCATGCCCACAGACGCGCGTTAGGAACATCATCTCTTCCAGAACGCAATGCCGCGACGTATATCTCGTAGGCTTCCTTCTGAAGTTCGGTGAGGGGAACGGTAATGACAAACTCCACCTTTTGCGGCAGTTCCTTTACCAAGACCGAGATATCAGCACGGTTAATTTTAGGGTCAAGATCTGTTTTCAGAACCTGAAGCTTTTTCATGGACTCTCGACGCTCCGCCCGGGTACTATCAGCATATAATCCAGCCTCTATGGGTTCGACATATTTCGCTTTAAATTGTACAAAATCGCCCAGGTATCCAGGGGCAATCCAATTGATCATTGAGTAGTACTCTTCAAGGTGGTTTGCAAGCGGGGATCCTGTGAGAGCAATTCGACTTTTCGACTTGAAGTGGCTCGCTGCCTCGGCGATTCCAGTAGTTCGATTCTTCATTTTGTGTGCTTCGTCCGCAACAATGATGTTAGGCCCTTCAAGCAGCTGTTTTTTCACTGTTGCATGCTCCTTGTCTGTAAAGGGACAGCCCAGGTTTTTTGTGGCGCGGTTTATAATCATAGTCCTGAAAGTATCATAACTGATCAGAAGAATGCCGCCTTCTGAATACCATGCCGCGATCTCCTCCAATCGCTCCCACAGCGACATAATTGTCAGGACCTTTCGAACAGGACCTAGATTTTTCGCAGTGGCTGCATCTCGTGGTTTCCACATGAGGAACTCCTCCCACCAATTCTCAATCAATGAAGATGGGCACATGATTAGAGTGCGAGATTCGCGAAAACACTCCGGTATCTGCTTCCTAATCTCAGGGTCCCGGGAGTTTGCGGCGTTCGCAATTGCAACTAGCAGCGAGATACTAATAGATGTCAACTTTTACAAGGTTCCCAAAACGCGCTTGTTTAGGACTGGTACTTACACCTGCATTGTTTTGCCCAAACCCATGGTATGGGCCAGAAGACAGCCTTGCCGTTTCTCATCCTTGATTAATTCTCTCCACATAAACTGAACCCCTTGCACTTGATGTGGTTTCACACGGCGGCCAATGTGAGGGTCAAGGTAGATGACTGGTTCGTCGAAGCTGACGACGTGTTGTTGGAGACTACCAGTTCCAGCACCTGAACGCTCAAACTTCTGGAGCAAACGTTGTTGCTGTTCCTCTTGAAGCTGAACTCGACGCTGAGCACGTTTCTGAGTATCGATGGCTTCCTGACTTTGTTGGACGGCTCGTTTTCTCTTTCTATGCGGGGTGCGGATTTCATCGTCAGGCAGGGCTTCGTCTTCACCGGAAATGTCATCGAATTCATCGATATCTGTCGGCTTCTCATCTGCTGGTTTTTCACTTGTTGGCTTTTCAAGTGCTGGATTTTCATCCGTTGACACTTCATCCGCTTGCGTTTCAGCTCTTGGCTTCTCAGCTGGTGACTTTTCAGCTGTTGGCTTTCCAGACGTCTCTTTAGTCAAACGGCGCTTGTCCTTATCCTTCTTGATATGCTTCGAAGCGTACGCCTGAAGCGTATCGCTCAGTAGAGGAAGAAACTTGCTAATTTTCTTCTTGCCTATTGCATAATCGATATCCTGATCCACATCCTCACTTTGGGACAGTCTTTTCTTGCGTGTAATCCATGCCACGTACATGATGGCAATCCGGAGCAAGAGGTGAGAGGTGCGTTTATCATATCCGTGAATAGTATGCGCGCGCTTCTTAAGGGATCGCAGAGCGCTAAACACGGCATTTTTCAACTCGGCAAAAGTCTTCTCCTCGAGGAGTTTGACTACACCTTCTCGATCATCCTTGAGCAGATGGACAAAGCGAACTAGCAAGTAGGTCCTGTGGGTTTCAAGCTCCGGGGTCGACATTCTTATAATTCGCGGGAAATCCAGCTCCGCGACGGGAAGCGAATTTCTGGACGTAACAGAAGAAGTTGTCGAACTTTCAACATCATCAAGGCTAAACTGGGACGATGAAAGAGCTCGTCGATTATTGGAGTCAGTTGGGTTCAATGGCGGCGTACGGACATCAAACGTGGCCCTTCTAGGATCCTGAGCGTCCTCCATTTCTTCATCGTCGCTTATGGTAAGATCAACAACTTCAGCTGCCACTGGGATTCGTGATTTCAGTTTGTAGAGCGAAGGCCTTTGAGAATTGGCTTTCTCCTCTTTAATAGAAGCGCGTTTGATTTCTCTTTTCTTCCTTGCGTCAATGACACGATCTTCATCATCTGACTCCTCAATCATAGGAGCAGGAACAGGAGTTGAATTGCGCGCACGAGTAGCTGGCTCATCATCGGGTATCACAAAATCGTCTGTATCAACACTGGTGTCTGAACCCAATGACTCTTCATCCTCTTGCAAGTCCACGCGCCGCAGAGGTTTGGGTCGCGGAACTTTGGGCTCATTGACTTTCGGTGGACACTCTTTAAGCTCAAGCACATCGATGGTCCACTTGCGAAACTCTCGTTCGAATACACTCTGTTCCATTGCCTGACATTGAAGCTGTACGTCCTTGGCTTTAGTCCAAGGTGTCACTTTGATGGCCTTTCGCAGTTCCTTCAAACGGTGATCCATGTGTGCAATTCTGCTCGAAGCTATACCGATATCCGCTTGTCTGGTTCTTTTGGCCTCCGCACGCAGCCAAATTTTCGCAGCCTTTTTCAACTCGACTGGGCGCTTTTTGGACTGCCACTCCTGAACAAAATCGGCAATACAGTTGTCAATGATAGCGTCAATCTCCTCGAGTGACAAAAATCTGGACTCCTTAGAATTATCGATTTCGGTCCGCTCGTTGTCCTGCTCTATCTCTTTCCAGGTCTCAGAATCATAATCTTCTTCAGACGCAGAATCGCCATAGGCCGGTAATGCATCTTGGTCGCCTTTGGGTGGGTATTTAGAAAGCAAAAATTGCAGACTGTCGTCTTCCATATCAAGTTCTGGCCAGTCAGATATACATTCTTTGGTTATGTTGACCTTCTTTCCGTTCTTAACGAATAATGAAAAGTACTGTGGTTCATCTTTAGGAGAAGACGTAGCGCGGTAAGGAAACTTTGCCAGCGCCAGCTTTCCTTCTTGGTTCTTGAGATACTGAGGCAATTGTCTCAGATAGTACTGCATTTTCTTGTTCACGAACAGCTGGTAACCGATCGGAGTTGAAGTGCGCCCGACTATGTTGAATTCATCATCATCGCTTTCGCTATCGCTTTCGTTAAAATCCATGTCTTTATAAAATATGTCCGCGACAGTCGACCGCCTGGTATCATAATACCTCCTTCGAGGTGGTTGAAGTTTTGTTAACTGAGTGGATGCAGAATCCAGATTCAACTTGCGTCGCTTCTTGCCCGTCTTATCAATGATAATATGTTCGTTCGACCGTTTATTTGGTCTAGTGCGATTAGTCTGGGTGGACTGTGGCTGGATTTCAGTCGAGGATGGGATGGTCCCATGTGGAACAGGAGTTTTATCGACGGAATCATCGACCGGCGGCTGTATAGGTTGGTTTCCGGGCTCGTCATCGTGCATAACCATCATCGCATCGTCGTTTGCAAAGGCAGAAGCAATGACCAAGGGGGCTGTTGGTTGGACATATTGGTCTTGGAAGTGAACACTTGACCGTGACGCACTTGGGAACCGCGAACCATGTTGGGGATGGCCGAATACCGCCGGGCTTGGGAGCGACGAGTATGGGTCTGGTTTGATGTCTTCTGAGCCTAGCTGCCCAGCGTGCTCCTTGTATTTCTGCGATAATCCTTGGAGATACTGCACAGCCTGAACAATTGTCGCGCGCTGACCCAGAGATTTCAACCCAAAGTCCTCAGTCAAAGTCTGCTTGTTGATTTCGGTCAATAAGACGTGCCCAGTAACATCATTGCCGCGCAAAGCCTTCTCTAGCAATTCAGGTCTGGGGCGAGGCGGTGGGACTTTGGAGCGCGCCCAGGGTTCGAACGAGGCGTGGCATAGATACGCGACGACTTCATCAATTGACCAATCGAAAGGGTCCTTGCCCTCGAGGGCACCTTCGTCCATAGTGTCGCTCATAAAAAACGTCTCTTTTCGTAGAAGGATCAAAGTTCAAAACATTTCGCAATGTAGCCTCGCGTCAGTCTGGCGGCCGCAGACGCGATGGAACCGCCCGTGTCCGAGGCGAGACGAGAGCACAGTCTAAACGCATCAACCTCAAGTCAGTAAACATTGAAACAGAAGATCCAAACAAGCACAAAGTAAGGATCGTAGTATGTATAAGGCTGGGCACACACTGTCAGAAGCTTGCTACCATTCCCCTATCTCTTCTCTCTTTCGCATCCAACGTTGCTCAATCAACGATGTTTTGAGCAGAACGCACGGTCCACCAGGCTCACGTGAACTTTTATAACGCGGCGTAGTGGGGTCAGCACGCTAGCCTCAACACGGTTAGCGTCACGCGTGCAGCCCTGCTTCCCGAATGTTCTCGGCTTGTGGGGCCAGGGTTTCGGTTCAAACGGTTGTGAACTGGTTGGATCTCGGTTTATCCTAACTCTCAGCACGCTGCTCTTTGATTTTGTAAACAAAACGATTCAAAAAACACACGTTGGACTAAATCTCCGATCCTATGTTTACTGCCTATCAACTGAGTACTGCTTGATGCGTCAACTTTTGGCCTGAAGAGAAAACAAAGTGGTGAACGATGGTTCTCGGCAAAGTGAGTCGTATTGAGAAGAACGAAATGTGAGAGCGAAAGCCGCCAGAACATCACTTATATAGTGAACTTCGATCTTATATTCACTACTGGCTAGCTCCACTCGTGAAGCAATTAGCGTCACTTTAAAAGCACATGACTCATATTCTCCAGCACTCATCTGAGGCCTGTTATCAAATGCTCTTATGCAATGTATCTCCGAGCGCTGGCAGACAAAAGGCTACAAATCTTACAGCGCTGCACCACGACTTAGGACTAGACATAAAAAAAGCATTGCGGAAAGCTAGAGTCATCGAGTCCCAGTTTCTCGAACACCAGCAATCCTCAATGCTTTGCCTTCAATGTTTGGCTTCCATCGGATACCGCGAAGTTCGAACCATCCATTCTGGTTCTCCTCTATGGTAAAGGCCGGTTATTGATAGCGGTCCTGAACCTGACGAGAAAGATTTTTCTGAAGAGCTTGCCTGTAGGAGCACTCCACGACACAACAAACCGAATGCTCTCCGGCATCGTTCCCTGCCTGTGACATCAACCATTTTTGGACGTAATTCTATCAGGGCCTATGACCTGAAGACTGGCATCTAATTGGTAAACTTAGAGCTTCTTAACATCCGAGGTGGCCTGAAACTGGCCGATCTTGTTTTATTTGCCCTTCTCTGCGATTAGACATAAAAGGACGAAGCAAAGTACTGATATTTCGAATTCTCTCAGTCTCGAAAAGTCTTCTGTTCTTGTGATCTACCGCCAATATCAAGCCCAAGTACATTTAGAAAGTCACTGATCATCTTCTGATTTCCCATTAAAATGGTGTTCGGCTGGGGTGTGTCCATACTATGTGCTCTCTCGTTAGATGAGTACTAACAGGATCATCCGTCGACAGGGGAATCCCACGAAGCCCACAAGCAGGTCTACGTCAATCAAGACCACAAGGCTCCTCATGATATCCTAGCAGGAGCAGCCTCTTTCGAGGCGTTTAAGTTATTCGAAGACCACCAGCGCAAAGAAGGCAAATCTTTTCTCTCATACACCTATCTTTTGTCCATGTATATTTCATCACTGACATTTTCTCTCCGTAGGCAAACCTGTCTCACACAAATTCGCCAAAGAGCTTCTAGCCGGTATCGTCGGAGCAGAAATTGACAAGATGGCCCACAAACGGCGAATGGATGACCGCGAGCAAGAACAAGCGAAGAGATACGCGCAGCAAAATGCTGAGCAACTTTACGATCAATATTATGTGGAGAACCAGGGGGCATATCAGTATGATCCTAACCAATATGGACCACCGCCACCGTTTTTCAGGTGAAGGGGATGGAGTACACATTGGTACCAGTGTCCATCACTTAGGGGCAAGTTATTCGTTCGTTTGCATTGAGACGTTGTAAGACTTGTATATACAGTAACACCAGAGAAAGGAGAAAAGAGAATTGAATTGAATTTGCAACTCAAGAATTTGATGGAAAGATACGAGAAGCCGCCATGAACGTACCATGTCCGATTGGAAGTGAGCAGATCTCTACCGCCATTAGACGATCTAAGTAAGCTCGACGCTCTACCTTAGTGATTGTAACTTGCTGGGCTCCTGTTTTGGAGCACTTCGCGCGACGATTTGGAGGGAGAAGACCTCGATGAGATCGAGAGTCGAGTGCGTTCAAAACTGGTGAAAGCACGCGGGGAGGATATTTTTCCGATAAAACTAAGAGTGCTCATATTATTTCAATTGGTGGAGACTAATCATAACTTGCCGGGCTAGCTCAATCGGTAGAGCGTGTGGCTCTTATGAATCTCATAAGATCCGAGGATCACCACAAGGCTGCGGGTTCGACCCCCGCGTTCGGCTTTTCTTTTTGCTTTTTTTTTATTTCGTTTCTTGAGGCTGAAATCGAGCAAGAATATATAACAGGTAAAGACCGATAGAGGTGTTGCACGGCGCCTACATTAGTTTTGGCAATTCTGGTATTCGCAAGTTGAAGACAAACGATCTCAATGGCGTGTTTCGAATGCCCTCCGTCTTCCGGACCAGCGCGAGAGGACAGCGATAACCCCGCGCCGATTCGCAGAAGGTAGCCTACAAAAGTCAGATTCGCTATCGCTATAGCGAAATTCCGAAGAAGCCACATCTGTCAGACAATCTCGTCTTCTGGTATCGTCTTTATTCACTAGACAACTCCATCATCCCGACTCTGCGCGGCGGGGCTTAGAAATCGGGCTCGACCAGGGCGGGGTGCTGAATAATCCCGCTGGCCCCTCGCTCGTGATATCCTAGGGATTTTTCAGCTTTATCAGACCGCAATTAGCAGCATAGAATATATTAGACATTCGTTCTTTTCTCTGCACAAAGCTTTTCGTTGTATTTTACTCAAATTTCACTCTCATTATCCGGTTCCGGAACCTTCAATGGACCCTTCAGTCTATGCTACATATCCGCCAGAGCTCTCTCCGGAGCAAAAGCAATATCTGGTAACCACAGTTAAAGACTGGACGATACATCATGGGCTAGCTGTTAGGCCACCGCTATCTCTCGTGTCTAAAGAATCTGATCCCCATGGCGTCCTGGCGACCAATGCGCCGGTGACATTGTTCCCGAGCTTGTTTCCGAAATCCTGCTACCAGTCCGCCGTTTCAGTTCAAACTGTATATAATGAGCTGTATGCTGCGATTACTGCAGACGAAGACTGGCTAGGAAGAATAATTGAAGAGTAAGGATATGTAACTTGAACTTGAAGATAATATGCTAAGCTGTCTTTCAGTCTTGTCGACGTTGATGACTTTGTCGCCGGTCTATGGAAAGTTCATAAAGCTGTCAAAGAAGAGGGCTATGTTCAGTCATTGTCCTTGGGTCTTTTCAGGTCGGACTACATGGTTCACACTCCAGAAGGCACTGCAAATCCATCCCTAAAGCAAGTGGAGTTCAACACAATTTCGTCATCCTTTGGTGGACTGTCATGCCTTGTGAGCAAGATGCATTCGAATCTTTTGTCCTGCCCACCTGGACATCCAATTGCGTATCCATCCCATCCATGTCTAGAAGAGGGTTCAATTCCAGAAAATGGCGCTATAGCGACGTTGGCATCGGGACTTGCAGCCGCTCATGAAGCCTATGGAACTTCCAAGTCATCTCCATCGCTGCCACTTTGTGTCCTGTTTGTGGTTCAGAATGGAGAACGAAACCTATTTGACCAGCTTGAGCTCTCAACTCGCCTTACCAACTTCCACAAGATACCCGCATTCCGCGTAATCACCACAGACGTCCTCCGCTTGACATCTACCCCTGCTGACAACCAATCCCGCCCGTTGATATACACACCACCACATTCCCCATTAAGCAAATTCGAGGTCACCACAATCTACCTCCGTGGCTTCTACGGGCCAGGAGACTACCCAAATCGATCCGCCTGGGATGCACGCACCCACCTCGAACGCTCAGCAGCAATCAAATGCCCCACCGTCCTCAGCCAACTCTCCGGCTGCAAGAAGGTTCAACAAGTTCTCGCACAAGCACCTGAGCATCTTACCCGTTTTCTTCCATACGCCGACGCACAAGTCATCCAAAAACTCCGCGACACATTTGCCCCGCAATACGACCTTTCCACCCCTGGTCAGGGACGGGATCTCGCCCTCGACCCATCCACGGCAGCCAACCACGTTCTCAAGCCCCAGCGCGAAGGTGGTGGCAACAATATCTACCGCGACGCGATTCCAGGATTCTTACGCTCCATGCCTGAAAAGGATTGGAAGGGATGGATCCTAATGGAACTTATTCAACCACCAAGTGCGGCAAAGAACGTAGCGCTTCGTAGTGATGGGGAGGTCTTGACAGGTAACGTTGTGGGAGAATTAGGTGTTTTTGGAACGATATTGTGGGATAACGAGAACTCAAAGATTCTGAAAAATGAACAGGGCGGCTGGTTGATGCGGACAAAGGCGAAGGATAGCGATGAAGGAGGCGTTGCGGCGGGCTTTTCTTCGTTAGACAGTATCCTGCTTATTTAGAAATCTTTCAAGGGCATGGAGGACTGGGTTCCAACACCTCATCTCATCTTAACGTGAATCGAAGAGTTTAAAGACCTGCTGGCATTGCATCTATTTACTAAGAATAAGGATCAAAATACAATCGTAAAACCTGGGGAAGGTATCTGGGGCTAAGGGGCAGGGGGAAGAGTCATAAAGTCGTTAGAATAAACATCTATAAGCAAAGAAACAAGTACAAACGAATCGAAATTGCTGGTGTCATGCGAGTGGGGTTTGAGAGCAAATTCTGTGGCAGAATCAGCACCCATGTATGGAATGTGAGTGGAAGAAACCATCTAGGACACCGAAAGACATAGAAGGAGGGCAAAAAAATCAAGGAAAAATGGCCGGAAGTAACCCTCTTCACACTATTGTGAGTATGTAGGCAATAGAGACAAGAAGGTGGTTATCCACGTGTAAAAGAAAGTTAAAAAATGAACAAAAAGAAAAAGCCAAGCAGGTCAAAGAGCAAATTTTCGTTCGTCTTCTTCTTTCGATCCTTCAGGGAGACAACAATGCCTATCAAAGAGCCCAAGTTTTGAGGCACAGAGGTCGACAGTCTGAATCGTCCAAGTGATCAACTTTGTCATCAAAAGGGGAGATCTTCCACAAGGAACTCCTCGAAAGAACGCTTGGGAGACATTGGCTGTTTCGAGTCAACATCCTCGAGCATATAAAATGGATTGCTGCGGTCCATAATAATGTTCGTGTTGATGTTGAGGCTATGGGCATGATTCTCACGGATTGAGAATCCCGTATGACCGTTGAAGCGGTGCATACCAACATCCTGGGTGTTGAAGCCGTCATTGCACGCCCCAGCTTGTTGATGCTGGAAGATTTGCATCGCTATGTCCCCGAGGAAGGCGTTGTAATTTACACTATTGTGTGAAATCGGCATTTCGTCGATGAACGGGTCGTCATCATCGAGGAAGTCGTCCATGAAGCCTTGGGCACCCGTCACAGCGGCAAGCGCAAAATGAGTTTGTTGCTGATGGGGGTTCAGCCTAATCGGCGAGTCGTCCAGCACCATTTCAACACCCGATCCGTGGTAGTTGGGCTCACTCAGCGGAGAAGATTGCAGCTGCTGAGGTCCCGACCACGGACGAGACTGATAGCCATTGAACGGGGATGAGCTATCGACCATACCATTGCCTGTGTTCATATCATAGACAGGCGAGTTGTATAGGTGACTATGGCCCGCGAATCCAATCGAATTGCCATGGGAATGCGAAGCTAATCGTGGATTGATACTGCTAGGTGTGCTCTCGGGGGTCATGACTCCAGCAGGAGTCTGGACGTTTGAAACGGTCGACAGCACGGATTTCCGAGGAGTCTTCCAACTCATGCGAGATCTGGGTGCTGACTTGGGGGTTGTGACTGCTGACCCAGCTTGTTCGGTATCGGCCTTGGCTTTGGTTTTCATCCACCAAGCCGGCAACTCGTTCTCTGGTAAGTCTCTCCAATCATCTAGACCAAACTCCATAGCTAAGACCTGAAGATTATACAGAAGTTGGATAGTGTCTTCCAAGCGCGCTCCTGGAGAATGGACTGTTTCACCACTGTTCAAGAAAACATCGACTGGATAATAGTGCTGGGTATCGTTTGGATAGAACGACTTGGATTCGAGCATCGGAGTGTCAAAGCCACGATGGACTTTAAGGGCTGTGTTGTAGGCGACATTTTCTGCAGACAGCTGCTCGATACGCTCAACTTCAGCCTTGGTCACGCCGCCACGCCGGGCTGTCCAGCAGGACAGGCCCAGAGGCTTACGAGCGTCGCGCTCACGCCTCATGTTCAAGACGTTATCCGATGGCAATTCCTCCTTGGGCACTGGCATTCTTGCCTTGATGTCTCGATAAGTGAGCCGGGTGTCGGATCGCATCCAAAATTCGATAAGCCATCCTGAAGGTCGAACAGAGATGTAGCGAGGAAGGAAGGCAAAGTCTCGCACTGGATTGCCCTGATAATCGAGAACAAGTTGACCATTCTCCATCAGGTGTTCGATCTGGCGTGAATGCTGGTTTTCAGGGGGCTCCAATCTAAAGAGGAGCAACGGAAGATTTCCTTCATTATAGGAAGAATGGTACGGATGTGGGCAGGTATGGAATTTGTCCGGAGCGCTATGATCTTCAGAGACAAGATATGTTAGCTCGGCCAAAAGGAACGAATTGAGGCGAACGCAACGAAGAGACACGATGTGACTTACGATTGCATTTCTCGCCTGCACCGACAAGGGCTGTTGTGGCATAAGGGCCAAGGGCTATTGCTCATGCAAGTTAGCAATGAGTGGAGGAATAGAGAAGGACTGTTCTTACTCATTAGCTCAACGTTCTTCTTTGCCAACGCCTGTGCGGCCTGATTCTTGCGATTCTCGTCTTCAGTGGAACCCGGGGTTGTAAAGCCCGAGTAGTGAGATCCCTTGCTGTTTGCAGCTTGGCTAAAGACAGCTGAGCCATACTCTGAGCCTGACAGCTCAGATGCCCCCCTCTCCCCTCGCTCCGCGAGGCCCATCGTGGGGTGCATTGCAATTGAAAGGTTGTGTTTAAGAAGATATTATGAACAGCAGAACCAGAAGGAGAGCTTCAGCAATATAATAAGAATAGTGGTTTCAAAGATATGTTAGAGAATTGACGAAGAATGGATGTTGGAGAAAAATAATCATGAAAAGGTGTGCAGGTGAAAAAGTTCAGAAGATTGATAGAAATATCAGCTTGGAAAAAATGCGGTGGCAGGGAGTCCTTGAGCGGGGTTGTGACTCGGTCCCAAGTGAGATATGGAGAAGAAACAAAGAGAATGGATCTTTTCCCCAGACTAAAGTGCTGGGATAGGCAGTTTTCCGCTTTATATTGGTTTCTTTCTAGGGCATGACGATTCACTCAAGAGCTTGAACAAAGTGAATATTGCTGTGCTCCAAAAGTTTACGCTACTTGCAGCACATTTCAGGCATTGATTAGGTCTCAACAATACCGACATCAATTGGAAATTGATATTTTAAAGTGACTTGCGATGAGGAGCTCGCCCTCTTTCGCGAGAAACACCTGCATAGAACCGGAAACTCCATGTCGCTAAAATCGATGAGCACCTAACCTAGCAGACTAGGTTAGGCTTGGTAGATAAAAAACAGGAGATTCCCATCAATCTCGTGTCCATGAACTGCCTCTGATAAACGGGCATTTGGCGCTGTGAGCTTGACCATTCTTCGCCGTGGCAGAATGATCCTAGAAGTTACATGATGCCAAAGCTAGAGTACCACATCAATTCAAGTAATCATTGTAATAACAATAATTAAAAGTACATCTCAACGAAACAGCTTTCTGTCAGTGATGAAAACGAAGACGTTCAGAATAAAAGTTTTGAGGTTGAAAATTTTCGAACGTCATTGGTTATTGCGTCTTGAGCCGCAATCTCCACCACACACAACCTTAAGTCAACCTCCACCCATAAAGCTGTCACCGTCGACGTCAACTTGAGATTGTCAGCAATCGTCAAGATATCAAATAACAACGCATTTTAAGAGCATACGATCGAAAGAACAAACATATCAGCTGAGAATACAACGGAGAATAAACAGAGACAAGAATCAGAGAATGGAACCGCGTCTAATACCTGCGAAAAGAGAAACAGTCATTCATAGAAAAAGGAACAGGTACCATCACAAATTCAACCAGAAGTCAAAGAGTATGTATTGTT
Source organism: Aphanoascus verrucosus (assembly GCA_014839905.1). Taxonomy (NCBI): domain Eukaryota; kingdom Fungi; phylum Ascomycota; class Eurotiomycetes; order Onygenales; family Onygenaceae; genus Aphanoascus; species Aphanoascus verrucosus. Next base: position 309,329 of record MU089302.1, on the reverse strand, counting down.
CAAGAAACCAGGTGGTGATTTGGCTCCAAATCGCAATGATGCTCAGCAATCAGGAAAGAAGGAACCAGCCCTGCAATCAGAAAACATGTTCATCATTTTCGGCCGGGTCGGTTGATCCATATTTTTCATAATCTTCGATCAACTCTCTCAGATACTGGGCCTCAGGAGACTCAAAAATATCATCTAGCTCTCTGCCATTGGTGTCAACAAAAAAGTGTTCGTCGCCTTGAGAATCAGTCGATGTATCCAGGTTCGAGTTCAAAGCGTCAGCCATGACGGTCTCGAAGGCCAAGGCAAGAGGGTTTGGCGGAAGCGTCATTGGATCCTCGGTGTAAAAGTTGGTGACGATAGGCGCACTAACGGGCTCAGCGGGTGGTGGAGTAAGCGAGAACTCTGCTCTCAATTCTGCTCTCAATTCGACGAGCATAGCCTCCACACAAGCCTCGTAACGAGCTCTCTTAGCGACAGGGTCCTCCTCGCTCGTGTCACTACAGTAATCCAATGAATCGAAAGAACTCGACGAATCGTCATCTTGTGGTTGCGACTCTTGTGGCTGTGGTTGGTTTACCCGTTCTGGTCGGACTCTGGGACTCATTGGTGAACGAGGCTGAATGCTCTGCTGTGGTTGGACTTGGGCTTGTTGCATCTCATCCAGGGTACGCTTTCTTGTCGTTTTACTAGCAGCTGGAGTTTGTCGACTCGTTTCTTCGGGTTGGCCATGTTTCTGTTGACTCGGCAGACGCTTCCCAGCAAGTCCAGTTTTGAGGGTCAGAATCCGTCGTGCTGGTCTCTCCGGCTGCTTGCCCTTGTCCTGTGGAACCTCAGGCTTCTTCTTCGGTTTCTTGGCCAGTGTATCATTTTTGGTGCGACGCCCGGTCTGTCGACGTATAGATTCTGGGTGCTCAGGTTGTCGTTGCTGGTTCTCCACGTTCTTGGTGGCGTCTGCGGAATCTTTTTGGGACTCTTCATCTTTCTGTTTCTTCGACTGCCAATCAATGCATCTGTTTGCATGTAGAGACAAGTCTCTCATTGGAAAACTATGTCCACACATTGGGCAAGTTCCCTTCTCGGGTTCAGTCTTCTGCTTTTTGCTGGGCTGACTGCTGCTACTCGAAGGTACCGCTTGGGCATTGCTTTCGGTCACCGAACCATCATCGCTTTCATCAGAATCTTCATCGAGGGGTCGAGGTCTCTTCTTCCCCGCAGTCTGTGTTTCCCCTGATGTTTGCGGAGTCTCTTGTTCATCTTCAATCCAAGAAGAATCATCGGCCCAGAAGGTATCTTCATCGAACTCTGAGATGTCTTCTTCGGCCTCAATGGTGTCGTCGCTAGGATCCTTGGACACTGAATTACCTTGCTTTCCATTACACTTGTTTTCGAGAAGGGCATCATCAGAGTTTTCGTCACTCTCAGATTCAGAAACGTCGTCATCAGACACATGGTCTTCATTGCTTTCACTTTCGGAGCTGTCAGAATCAAATATCTGGTCGTCTGGCTCTCCTTGGCTGTGATCTTCATCATCATCGCGACGGTTGCCATCATCACCATACCCGCTATTCCCATTGTCAGAGTTTTGGTTGTAACCGTTCTCGAATGGATCGTGATTGTCCCTATTTTCTGTATCATCCGAGTTTTCATTGGTGTTCGAGGTATTGGCAGACTCCTGACTATGTGGACCATCTTGATCGGCTGGTTCTTCCATATCCTGTCCAGCATGATTTTCGGAAACCGTATTGCCATACATGATTTGGTTGACGAGGTCATATCCAGTCGAAACGGTATCTTCAGTGAAGTGCAAAGTCGAAAAGCCATTCTCTGTCGAATTGCTGGGAACGTTTAACTCAAGCAAAGCAGTTAGTTCTTGATTGATATCGAAGTGATAACCGACGTTGGCATTAAAATCATAATCATTGACGACACTCTGTTCAACACGACATTTTGCAGGAATTCCTGCATCATAAACAAGCTGAGATGCAGTTTGGGGAATTGGCTGAGAGTTTGCAGAAGCACTGGTTGGCAAGACAAAATCTAAACACGTCGGCCAATACGTGATATCGTCGAAAGTGTATGCGGCCGGAATCGACTGATTGTCTGCAACCAGGGGAACTTGTTCAAAAGAATTTCCTGGCTGAACCGCAAAGGTCCCTGTTGGAATTGGCTGGCATGCACTTGGAGGAGTCTGTTGAAAAGTGCTAGCAGTGAAATTGGCACTGGGTGCAGAAATAACCGTGGGAGCCTGTTGGAATTGCTTCGCTAGAAGCTTGGCTTGGCTTTCAGCGTGTTTCTGCAATTTTGTCTCTATGGCGGCAAGTCTCCCCAGAAAAGGTTTTGGCAAAGGAATTCTTCCCGCGCTTGGATCATTGGGATCGATAAGACCTGGAGTGAGTCCACGGGTCGTGTTCCAAGCCGGGTCTATACCCCTAGCTCGCAAATCTCTGAACACTTTAGCTTTAAGCTCTGCGGATCTTTTATTGCCCTTTCCCCAAGTTATAAGACGAAATTCAGTGCGAAACCGGCCACCTCGCTGTTGCAAGGTATTTCTGTCCGTCCGAAGATCTGGGTGCATGCGGGCGAGAATGTCTTCCAGCTCTAATTGCCTGTCCGTCCTAACCCAGGCTTCCACTCTCCATTCCTCGATATTAGAAGATATTCTGTCCGGCAGAATATCGAAAGCCCGAATGGGCGGTTCGCCGGGGAACGGAGAAGGTTTTCGCGGAATTTTGCGGTGCGTTTCCGTCTGCACCCTTGGGGGTCTCAACTGGTAAAGGATGTCGGGCAAATTGTCTTTCGACCAGTGCGCCTGCGATGGAACTGGCGTCGTAAAGTTCTCCGGGTGAATTAAAGATGCCAAACTGTTCATTCGGGGAACCTTTTTCTTCTCTACATAAAGTTAGATCAGTAACTGATACCAAATGTATTCTTTTCATCTGTGGACATACCCTGTGGCTGTTCGATGTCACTGTCTGATTCTTCAACGCTTTCCTGATCTGAATCTGGGTGCTGCTGCAGAACAGACTCATACCCATCCGGCGCCAGCGCCAGCGGGCCTGCATACTGCTGACTTAAACCCTCCATTGGAGAATTTTGAACCAAGTAAAAGGGGTGAGATCTAATTTGAAAATCGAGCCTGCTCACAGAATTGAAGGTGAATACAAGATAACTGAGCTCTGCCCTTGAACGAAATGAACTTGATACGAAGTAAATTAAAACGAAACTGCACAACTCAAGGAAAGGAGAGAGGAAGAAGGAAGAGAGCAAAGGGAGAAGGGAGAAAAGCGATGCCATCCTCTCTGCTTCCCCGCCCCATGCCTACGTAGGCATGCAGAATTTTTTCGTCCATAGTAGTCAATACGACTGAATATTGACTACACAGCAGTGGCCCTGTCATCCATTCTTTCCATTGATATAAGGGTGGCTGGAGGCCAGTAAGGGAAATTTCCGGCTCGAGACCATTGTATACTAGAGCTGAATGCCATTGAGAAGTGGGGCTTCTCGGGCCGAAAGGGAGCTTCCAGGGCACTGAAACGCTTTCGATGACCTTTCTTTGTTTCGTCAGGGGGCTCGTATCATCGTATGGTGGCCTTGACGGATGGATAGCCGGCTTTACAGAAACGGCTGATTTGAGACAGGAAACCACGGGCTCTGCTTTTGAACAGAGCCCATTTGGCAGTATAGCTTCTATAGTCAAGCTATTAAATGATTAAAATCGAGAGAAAGATACATCCCGGCCTCCTCTTGAGGTATCAAACTCGACCCAATATTGGGTTCAACGTCCTCTTCTCCAAACGCAGGTGCGGGGAAGTCCAGCAAATTTTCACGACAGAATTCTTCAACGGAAGCTCCCGCAAAGACAAAGAAATCAATGCTTCAACTAAGCCACAGAGCTTGGTTGAGTTCCCTGTTTTTCTCGTCATTTCTTTGCTGTGTTATCGATCGTTGCTGGCGAGAAGCTCGAATCTCGACGGACGTTGCGTTTGACGTTTGATATTCAGGTTAGGGTTCCGCCTTGTCCTATTGAGTTTGGACGAAGCTTGGCAAACAGTTGTGGGGCTCAAGCGGGCGTCAGCCTCACGCTACCACAGTACACTTCATCAGGCGCGCTAAACTAGCGCTTAGAAATTTGCCAAGGGTTTGTCTTGGCATCTGTGACGTCCGCAACTTAGCGCGCTCCGGGCCGTCCTATCCTCCGACGCTCCAACAACCAAAAGTCTCTTTTCTGCTTAGGAACACAGAACGTCGACATAGCTGTGGCACCGTTTCATCGTTCTGCTCCATTTGCGCATGCACCTCGGTCTCCACGGTGGCACGGGGCGGCTACTGAGTTCTATTGGCAACATACGTAGATCCCTGAAAAGCATGCGATTACTACTACCTGTCCCGCTGTTCTCCTTTTGTTGCTCGAGATGTCATAAGAAAGTCGATCCTTCGCTTTTGGAAACAATATCACTTCTGGGGAGTAGAAGACATGGCGAAGAGAAAGCGGAATAACACCATGGCTACGGCTTCTACGGACGTCAAGGATACAATGATGACATTCACCTCCCGCCAGCCGGAATGGGCATATCTCCATCTTGAGTTGTACGTAGTTTTGGGCATTAGCGAACAGTTCATCAAATTTCCAATTCCGCATTGCTAGACAATTCTTAACATTAGCTAACTCATTCTCCATCAATGTCAATAGAGTCACCGACCCCTCCCTACCCAGCCCAGATCCCATCGATCTCCTCACTGCCAAAACATACTTGACCTCCGCCTTATCCCAATTCCTTGGGCTTTCGGGCACCGCCATCCCCATCGACATTCTAAAGCTACAAATTGAAGAGTCGCCCGTAACTGGCGCATCTGTGAAACGAAAAGTGAAAAATATGCTATGGGTTAGAGTCCCGCATGACGATGCGGCGGCCGCAGTTGCTGCTGTGAGCTCGTGGATTGGTGGGGGGAATGGGAGTGCGGCTTGGAAGATTAGAGGCAAGTCGAGCTACTTGGGTGCGTTGGTAGGAGGGACGGGGGCGGACTTGTTTGCTTAACTTGCGCTCGTACATGGCCGAATGGCTAGGGGTGGGTCTCCGAGGTTATTTAAGAAAGGATGTAAGTTGAATGCACTTCTATGATTTTTGCTATTCTTCGATTGATTGCCGCGAACGTTCATATTGACACTGGTGTTGGGTTTATATTGATGGTGGAATCAGTACACGCAATGAGCTGGGTCTTTTCAGCTTCAAATCCTCGACATTGTCAATGGTGATGAACAGGGAATATCGTGTCTCAATGATAGTATATCTAATACTCTTTGAGGCACTGGAGGGTAACACTGCCGGTTGTCGTTTACAAAGCATATACGAATGAAACATAAAGGAATAATAAAACAGATTAAAATTTTTATCACAACGCTATGCCGCTTATCTAGTCAATTTGACGACACCAGTCTCAAACTCCAGGCTCAATATCAAGACCGGTAGGTGATGGCCAAAGAAACCCACGGTACAGGTGTAGTTAACCTTGGAGCCACATATCGCACAAACGCCGAAGGATTACGTATGTACGTGTGTATGCATATGTAATTAGTAAAATGAATCCACATGTCGACAGTCCATCAGCAAGAGGAGAGCAATTGCTGATGGCAGGCAACACCGGAACGAATAAATCAACAATCGACTCTTGAACTCTTCTAGTTGCCGCTCATGGAACGTCCTCACTGATGCGGTTCGCCGCCAAAATCTTTTCTCTGGAGCCGGAGATAGCCAGTGTCGAAGGCGCAACTGTAGCCTTTGCTCTCAATGCAGCACGGAGGTCATGGATGCTGCGTTCTTTCCAGGCAGAGACACCACTCTTGCTTAGAGGATGCAGAATCAGGTTGTTCTGACGGGTGACGAAATCACGAGGCTTGGGTGGAGGCGAAGAAGTGATGATGTCGAGATCCGCGGCGAGTTGTTCGCAGAAGATGTCGAGAGGGAGATCGTTGACGTCGTTACCGAAGGGGTTCTCAATTTCAGCGCAGATGGCGGCGATACCTTGGATGATGTAGGTGGAAACTTAAACAGAATGATGTTAGAAACAATGAATTGATATTGGAAGGATATAAAAAAGAAGAGTATCAGGGGAGTAAACATACCAACGCAACCGGGGATGGTGATCCAGCCCAAATCCTTGACAAGCTGGAACGGAAGGATAAGGACGTAGATCCAGGTGATTTGCGAGATAAGGATGGTGTATGCCAGGGGAAGAGGAGTGTTAAGAACACGCTCAGTGCCTGTCATAACTTCTTCCATGGAGTAAAGAGCACCACCTAGACAATTATCAGTACCAAGTAGAACTGCTAATGGTTTGAGGAACTCTTACCGGCTTGGGATTGGTATACAGGAAGCTTGATCTTGCCTTCGTTCATCAGCTCATCGACATACGCAGACAGATACGACAAGATTTCCACCGGCAAGTTACCGAGCGGCTTCTTCGATTTTTTGATCGCCTTTCGGGGGTTCGACATTGCCATTGGTACACTGAGATATTGACCGATAGCCTTTATCCGTCCAACCCTCCGGGTATTAGGGGCATCAGGGTCATAGGCTTCCTTGGCAAAGGTATCCAAATGTCCGATAAGTTCGCTAAGGTCGTCATATGCAATGTCGGGTTCGAATCGCAGTTTATGCTTCAGGGCAATGGCGAATGCGACGATCAGGTTGATTCCGGTTCTAGATCAGAGCTGGATTAGGCGATATGTCCATGCAGATAAAAGGATAATACAAGTACGATCAGACGTACAACTTGGCTAGCACATCTTCTTTTCCTTCTTCTCCTTCGCGCTCTTCGTTGTGGATCCAGATGACACGGGCTAGGGTTCGTGATGATTGCGTCAAAAGAGCCCAGTATTTTCGACCTTCAGCGTATCTTTGGAAGAGTCAGCATGTGTAAAGCCGAAGGAACGTCGCATATCAAACCTTTCATATGCAGTTGAGCTGCGAAGCGAGAGCGAAAGACCAACGACGAAACCGAGAATCGTGAGAAGGATAGACGATACACCCACTGAGACACATCGTTAGAATATATTGCCTATACTCATATCCCCCAACGGGAAGCACACCACGCACAGTTATGGACATATTTGCTGATGCAAGTAATCAGAGTCGACCAGCCCGACATAATAATCAACGGAATGATCATGCGTGGCATCACACTGCCGTGGAGTCGAAGGAACAACGGCCATTTTGAGTGTCTGTCGAGGTTTCGCGGTCCAACCTACGCGACAATCCCATATCATCAGCAGGAGAACCAAAAGACATCTAGTTTAAGGGAGGTGAAGCATACAAAGTAGTCATCAAGATCAATGCTCGCTCTCCTGGCCAGCAGTTGTTGAGGTAGCTTGGGTTCTCGTTCTACTGAGCCACTACTGATGTATGTTGGTATGCGCGACGGTCCTCCCTTGGTGCCCAGCGTCGTAGTAGTTGACGCGGCATATTCGGCCTTTTTTGGATGCTGATTGTGAACGGGAGCAGGCTCCGCGTGGGAAATCGGCATATCCGCCATGTTTTAACAATGGTCCGCGCGGGGAGCAGTCACGGCACGAGGGCCAAGCGCGTTGTGAAAGGGGAATACTGTGTATGAAATGAAGGGGATGGAGGACAAGGATTTGCGGAACGAGAGCGTATTCCGTCGATGGTATGAATGAGTGAATAGGGCGGGATGATTCTTAGTATTAGGTTGTCCTTGGTCAAGGAGAAAAAAGAGGGAGTGTCCCGAAAGGGAGGATATCAAGATTATCAACCAGCAAGGGCGAAAAAGGAGTGAAGATGTTATATATCAGAGAAGCAACCCGCCCTTAGCACACCACAACAGAACAGAAAAAGAACAAGAAAAGAACGGTAAGTCGGCAAAGGGCGAAAAGATCGACTTTTTGGGGCGACGTGAAGCACAGGAGTCCAGAAAAAAGGGATTCTTGAACTTTGCAGTTGCTAGTCGTCCTTCATGGCCCCCCCGGCTTCGCGCCCAGCCTCGAAACAGGGGACAAGTGAAACACAGACTGCATGGGCTAGGCCGCAATCCGAGTCGCGGGAACGGGAGATCCAAGCATCCACGCCCGTTATTGGCGGAAAGGCAAACTTTTCCCCTGACCGTTTTGAACTCGGGCCACCTCATGACAAACTGGCGTTCTTCGCCCTGCGCGTCTTGCGCACACTCACGTCAGGGTCGCGTTCAGACTGCTGTCGAGGGTCTTGAAGGACGTCCATCATCATCGTCAGATCGATCGATGGTCGCTCATCGCTGCGTTTCATCTGGCGCCTTCGTGGCGGACGAGATGGAGTTGTGGATGAAAGAGTCTCGACGTTCTAGGCCCTCATCGTGCTGCTATTATTACTTTAGTGCGACGGAGCCAAAGAGGGCGCCCACGTCAACGGCCGTGGCACAAGCAGCAGAAAACGGGTCCGAAAGGATGAGAGGACGGCCTTGTAAGAATGCCACTGGACGCCACCAGAATTTTGGAAACTTTGCTGAAATGCTCAGTTTTACATAAAGACACGACATAACTCAACTATCATAGGTTATCCAGTCTTTCAAGTTTCATCCAACACTCATTGCTCTCGCGATGATGCTTATCGCACCGCGATCCAACGCAGAAAAGTTCTCTCAAGAGGAACGTCGTCTGGAGCAGATTATAACATGTCGTGATGGACGGTTGAGCCTATCCTGAGAGCCGCTTTGTGCGACGATGTTCCATCGTCTCGGCGCCAAGGATTAATTATGTGGGGTGTTTTCGGTGAACGTTGTCTTCCTCAGGCGCTGAGAGCATTTCTATGCAACTATATTCGGACGTTCCGATAGATACCAACTAATAACATTGGCTGACAAAGTCACCTTACCGCCCCAAAAACGAGACTATCGGAATAATCGCGAGTCATGACTTGAGATCATCAACGCGAGCAAGAAGCCCAAGAGCATGGCAGCAGGCACCTCTACAAGACAGGACATGCAGTCAGTGCAGTACGGCTTGAGCTCTGTAATTGATTCCAGAGGCCATTCTTTCCGCTACAAGACTACTACAAAGTGATAAAGAGGCAATGCCGCGGGAACCGCTATGTACTCGGTATCTACACGGCTAGATTGACCCCGTTATCACGAAGACAATAATTAAAGCGTCATGATACTCGCAGATGCACGGCCCCCATTTGTTTATCGAGAGGGACTTTCAAGTTGTGTTTCCCCATAGAATATCGCCGGGGTTTTATCCGACTGTTTGGCACCGATCGTGTATCCAAGCATTTGCCCTTTGTGAATCTCATGGAGATCGAAACGCTCGTCATGATTATCAGAGAACCTTTCCTGACCACGACCCCATAGTTAGCTCTTGTGGGGTTGAGAGGCGTGGTGCGGAGTACATCGTCATGAATTACGTTCCCAGGCCAACTCTAGATCTCAATACAGCCGAGAGTTGAGAAGGGGGCCCTTGACTTCAACAAATAATAATAATATGATGTTCACCATCCTGCCAGATCAACACTTCGGCTTCGGGGCTTTCTTGGGACACTCACAATAATATGAAAGTGTGGGGGCTGCTCGAGCACTCGTATGCAGTTAAGCGGATTGTCACGAGTCATAAAAGCACCCGAGACTGCCCATTTCTTAACCTTTCGAGTTATCCGCAGACGGTATGTACGTACCCAACGCCCGAGCAATATAGCGTTGGTGGAGGTATCCTCGAAAAAAGCAAAGTCAGGGCCTTCCGGACGAAGAGTCAACCCCGCTCGGTATGGACTATGAAGCAGGTCACGCGAGGGCAGTGCACTTGGAATTGCATTTGTTAGTCACAATGGATTGTTGTGAAATTGGGATAGACCGGTTGGGCTGACTAGAAATATGGCTTGTATGTGTGAAGGCGGGGTTCTCTTAATGCAAACGTGGTGATCAAGGTCGAGCAGAGGGCGGAGCTTCATGCTGCAAGATCAAGTCGCATATTGTAGTGTTGGCTCTAGATATGCAGACGGTAATTAGGCGGAAGACTTCTCATTAGCACTATCACGGAGTCACCGTAGCGTGGTTATGGGCCCCGGTCACCTGTGATAGAGGCCGGTGCAGTATTTCCATGTGGGGTTGCTGGGTGAGAGGGGAACCTTGGGATGCACATTCTCATAAAGATCAAACATGTCCCTTGGTATCGAGCCTGATTAAGGGCCCTTCCAACGAATTCTGAGATAGCAAGATTTGTCTTCTCGCGTCTTCACCGTCCTTGTCCATGGCAAACCACAATCAGATGGGAGAACCAGATAATCCTGACTTGGTTGGATGGCAGCAAACCCCGGCAGCCGTCAAGGATTCAGCCTACTCAAAGATTTAGGCATTGGGATCTTCCAAACTCCGGGATAAATCGTGGATATATTGAAGATGTACGGTAGTACATCGTTTAGTCCATGCAGTAATGATCTCACAAAACGTGTACTCATCCAGGTCATAGTTAACTAATAGTCTTGAGCGAATCGAAATTGACACAGGTATCATTGGCATAGACCTTGAAAGCCCAGAAATTCGAGTTCAGGCGACACGTTCTGCTGATTAGGTTCTCGATGGAGCACTTTTTGCCCAGGGAATAACCGGATAGGAGAAGTTGCTTATGCAGCAGGCAGGCGCTTGGGAAGATGAATAGGGTCAGCAACTGAATGTGCGATGGAAGATTCCCATGCTGTTCTCCGTTTGTCGGAGGCTGTTCGGGAGTTCATCGGACGCACGGCGCGTGATGCTCGCTGCGATATAAGCGCGAGAAGGCCTCATGACCGTGGATGTTGCTTCTGTTCCTACTCCGGACCGATAGGCGACGCAGTGACCACAGACCAGTCGGTCAACCGCTCAAGCACCGAGAGAGAACGATCCGACGCGTCGGTTGCGGCCGCTTGGGCGGTTCGTTTTGCCGAGAAGGCTTATCGCGGTGGATCATTATTGATCCAGCCCGGCAACTGGCATAGACTTACTGTATGAAGTTTAGCGCACTCCCTGATGCATCCTCGGCCACGGCTATGAGCAGTGATTGGTTGGCTGGACCGATAGCTCTTTTTCCAGAGCAACGACGGGGGACGGTGGGGCCACAACGGCCTCTTGATTGGCTGCAGATACAATTCTTCCCCAGATAACCAGAGCTCAGTGACGAGCCGCGAGGGAAGCTGCAGAGAGAGGGGAATCGCTCGCGACACACTGTGCCGGTTTTAAAGGACACCCTTTGCCCCCGTTGTACCCTGTCTCTGTCCTCTCTCCTCCAGCATCTCCTCAATTCCTTTTCACCTTGTCCTTTGGGCTTCGCTCCAGCTCTTAACACCACCTAGAAGCAATCATCCAAGGTGACATCAGACCTGAGGTCCAAACCGCCAGGATTCCAAGGTCGAACTCGGAGCGTATCCTGCCAACTGTCCCGTTCTCCCCCCTGCCCTTCTCCTATCACTGTCAGTCAAAATGACTTCCGTGTTCCGTTCAGCGACTCAGGTCAGAGCTGCGGCTCGCTATGGCGCCCGGAATTTCTCCACATGCCAGGCACTCCGTGCTGGTGCAGCCGCCAGCGTCAATTCCACGTCGAAGCCATTCTTCCCAAATGAGCCCTCAAAACCTACCGTGAAGACCGCTATCCCCGGGCCTAAGAGCCAGGAAAAGATTGCTGAGCTTAACCGTGTCTTTGACACCAGAGCTTTGAACATGCTCGTGGACTATAACAAGTCCGTGGGTAACTAGTAAGTGGACTCTCTTGAGATGCGTCGATGATATTTTACGGAAGAAAGGATCATAGACTGACTAGGACTGTTTGTCTCGATTAGTATTGCTGACCCGGATGGCAATGTATTGCTGGATGTGTAAGAATCCCGACCTTACTCCATTGTATGGCTCCAATTCGAGCTCATCACTGATACCCTATTCGCAGATTCGCCCAGATTGCTTCAATTCCCGTGGGATACAACAACCCCCGCCTCCTCGAAGCCACAAAGACCCCAGAAATGGCCAGTGCGTTGATCAACAGACCAGCTTTGGGCAACTTCCCCTCTGTGGAGTGGGCTGAGATCATCGAGTCTGGTCTTCTCAAAGTCGCACCCAAAGGCATGAATCAGGTATTCACTTCTACCACCGGCTCCGATGCGAACGAGACTGCATACAAGGCTGCTTTCATGTACCACGCACAACAGAAGCGTGGAGGACCAGAAGTCGATTTCACCAAGGACGAGCTTTCTTCCACCATGGTCAACCAGTCTCCTGGTTCCCCCAACTACTCCATCATGTCTTTTGAGTCTGCTTTCCACGGTCGTCTTTTCGGCAGTCTTTCGACCACGCGAAGCAAAGCCATTCATAAGCTCGATATCCCAGCCTTTGACTGGCCCAAGGCACCTTTCCCAGCTCTGAAGTATCCTCTCGAGGAACACGCTGCCGAAAACGCCAAGGAGGAGCAGCGCTGCCTTCAGGAGGCTGAGCGCATCATTAAGGAGTTCCACAACCCCGTGGCCGCTGTTGTCGTTGAGCCTGTTCAGTCTGAGGGAGGTGATAACCACGCCTCTCCAGCTTTCTTCCAAGGTCTTCGTGACATCACCAAACGCAACAACGTCCTTCTCATCGTCGACGAAGTGCAGACCGGTCTCGGCGCCACCGGCAAGTTCTGGGCCCACGACCACTGGAACCTCCAGACTCCTCCCGACATTGTTACCTTCTCTAAGAAGGCCCAGGCTGCCGGTTACTACTACGGAAACCCAGCCTTGAGACCCAACAAGCCATACCGTCAATTCAACACCTGGATGGGTGACCCAGCCCGTGCCCTTATCTTCCGCGCTATCGTCCAGGAAATCGAACGATTAAACCTTGTCGAGAACACCGCCGCGACTGGTGATTATCTGTTCTCTGGCTTGGAGCGTCTCGCTAAGCAATACCCTGGTCAATTCCAGAACCTCCGTGGCAAGGGCCAGGGCACATTCATCGCGTGGGACAGCCCACAGAGAGATGCTGTCTTGAAGAAGGGCAAGCAGATCGGTGTTAACATTGGAGGCTGCGGAGAGACTGCGGTCAGATTGCGACCCATGTTGGTTTTCCAAAAACATCACGGTAAGTTCCCAATGAACCCCATGTCGCGTGTCAGGATGAAAGTGCTAATATTTGCCGTGTCATGTAGCCGACATCTTGCTCGAGTCTTTGGAGAAGATTGTGCGTTCTTAAGTATTTCGCTTTGGTCGTTTAAGTTAGCGTTGTCTTGCAATCTGTCCGATATGTGCATTGTTTTCCGGGTGATTCTCGAATGGTTCAAGCTGTTCTCTGGCTTATATGCGGTTGATGAAAAGTCATGAATGTAGTAGTATTTCTTATATCTCAGTCAGCTGTCTGGAGCAGGGCCAAGGCAGAGTCATGAAGCTGAAGCTAATAATGGAAGATTATACCATCTCCTTCAAAATTCTAGAAGTGATATCCTTGCGAGCAGAAGAGAGATTGACATTTTGCAGAATCTGTTATCAGATCAGATCCTAGCCGCTGATTGGCTGGACGCGGCAAGGCAAAAAGATAACGACAAAAAGCAATGTTCCAGAGCCTTGGAAGCAGCCTCAACTGACTGCGGCGGGACACTCCTCTCTTCGCTCTCCGCTCTCCGCCTTGATTTTGGTCTCTTCGTTGACCTTCCTATCAATACTGCTTGCATCTGAATTCCAATAGCATCTATCAACCACGCTTCCTTTGTCCTCCTCACCACTCATCCATACTCTCTCACTCCCTCCGCGCCAGTTCCGTCCATACCACACACGCTCCCTCCCTCTGTTCTGTCCCGAGGCTCTCTGCTGCCCAACCACACCATGGCGAACGCGGACATCGAAGCCGCCACGGCGTTAAAATTACAGGGAAACAAGGCGTTTTCGAAACACGACTGGCCTGAGGCGTTGGAATGCTATACGAAGGCTATTGAGAAATATGATCAGGACCCCTCGTTTTGGTGTAATAGGGCGCAGGTAGGTTCCCCTTCCGTTCTTGCTGAGTGGACTGCTGGAGAAGAAGGTAATGGGACGGCTAACGTGATTTGGGTCTGGGTATAGGTCAACATTAAGCTTGAAGCATATGGTTATGCGGTCGCAGATGCCACCAAGGCGATCGAGTTGGATCCTTCATATGTCAAGGTACATACGTAGCAGGGCCTAATCCAGCGTGTCGCGTTGATCATGTTACTAACCCGCTGTGTTCGATGTGTAGGCCTATTGGAGACGAGCCATCGCAAACACCGCCATCCTTAATTCCAAAGAAGCCCTGAAAGATTTTAAGACCGTCGTTCGGAAAGCCCCCAATGACCGCGATGCGAAAGTCAAATTGGCAGAATGCGAAAAGCTGGTGCGGCGGGCCGAGTTCGAGAAAGCGATCGAGGTTGGGGAACCGCCATCGGCGTTTGAGGATCTTGACATTGAGGGGATGAAGGTGGAAGATTCTTATGATGGCGTGAAGCTTGAAGATAAAATGACACAGGAATTTATTGATGATATGATTGAACGGTTTAAGAACGGCAAGAAGATACATAAGAAATATGCGTATCAGATTGTGAAGGCAGTGAAAGAGATTGTGTATAATGAGCCGACGATGGTGGAAATTGGTGTTGAAGAGGGAACGAAGTTGACAGTCTGCGGAGATACACACGGTAAGATAATACGGTCCGAGCTGCATGGGTTAGCAGTGCACTGACTGATTTTCTTAGGCCAGTATTTCGACTTACTGAATATCTTCAAACTCAATGGTTTCCCAACAGAGAAACATGCATACCTGTTCAACGGCGATTTTGTTGACAGAGGGTCATGGTCAACAGAGATTGCTCTTCTCCTCTTCTCCTACAAGTGGCTACGTCCGAATAAGTTCTTCCTCAACCGCGGCAACCACGAGACGGACGACATGAACCGTGCATATGGCTTCGAAGGCGAATGCAAGGCCAAATACACGGAGCGATTGTTTAAGACCTTCTCTGAATCCTTTTCCGCTCTTCCCCTGGCCACCTTGATTGGCGAAAAATACCTTGTTCTCCACGGCGGCCTCTTCTCCGACGACAACATTACACTAAATGACATAAGAAAGCTCAACAGACATAACCAGAGACAACCTGGTCAAGCTGGCTTGATGATGGAAATGTTATGGACAGATCCGCAAACAGATCCTGGCCGTGGCCCCAGCAAACGAGGCGTGGGATTGCAGTTTGGACCAGATGTCACACAACGATTCTGTGACAAGAACGGCTTGAAGGCTGTCATTCGAAGTCACGAAGTGAGAATGGAGGGATATGAGGTCGAGCATGATGGCCGGTGCATCACAGGTTTGTTATTCTGCTACTTTTACATTCCGCAGAAAGGGCATGTTTGCTGACAAAAGATGGCAGTCTTCTCTGCGCCCCGGTATTGCGACAATACCGATAACAAGGGCGCTTATATCAACATTGGACCTAGCCTGGAGCTTGAATTCCACAAGTTTGATGCCGTTCCACATCCTGATGTTAAGCCAATGGTATGTGCTCACTTTCCCTCCTGATGGTTAGTAACCCAACTGACCATTTCATGTTCTCCAGGCCTATGCTCAGAACTCCATCATGTCGCTCATGTAAAAATCTGTCAGTCTGATGCGATCAGGTCGAATTCCCGGAAACCTATGGTTACGTGCCACGCCATGAATGTATCAACGCAACAGAGCACACGGTTAGAATAGCGCGGGTTGATCCGTCGAGGATGGGGGTTTGGTCCCCTCGGATTCATGTTTCTGCTTCATTGCCTAGCGCGGAGTCTAATGTTATAGAGCGAGCCTGTATCTGCCCGCTAGAATAGTTGTCGAAGATCTAGCTACCTTTTGTAGTTACGATGAAACGAACATAGCATTGTATGGTGAGCTATTGCAAGCACACTGTGGAAGGTTGATCTATAAATTCGAATTGGGATTGGTGTTGGTGCTGGTGAGCATCTATCCCTAGCCATCTGTCAGCGAAATAACTTGAGAAATGAAAAATGAATGTCTTTACTACCGTGTACCTAAATACTCGATCCTAAATATGGAATTTTTGTGAATGACGTTCTTTCCGCGGATATTGCTGTCAAAATACTTTGTCCCTGAACCGTCTCGGCTCCACCCGGTGCGACACTTTTCTGAACTGCGCTTCTATAGTGCTCAACAACTATAGTAACCAATCTTCCCAGAGAACTTTCATCAGAGGTCAGCGGATATCTTGCTACCTGGAATAATGGAGTTCGATCCAAAGATTCGTAAGTTTCTTCATGTCTCAAAAGCATTTTACAGCTGACTGCATTGCATGAGGGGCACAGTTTGAAGCTCCAAGCTAACCCCGCCAAATCGTCCAGCCCCCGTCCTCACGTCAGAACGACAGACATTCGCATATACTTCTGCACTTGAAAGATGGCCCGTTATTCTGGTTCGTAAGCTGCTTCAATTCCAATATTTGCCCTGAGCAATATCTCGCGACTGATATGCTAATACCAGTATTGAAAATCACTAGACGGGCACGATTGATGATCTCCATCGATCGTTGATCCAACTCACCGATGCAGAGGAGGAAAATCGAAAGGAGGGGAAGCATATCGTCTCACAACTTGCTGCACTGAAATATGAGCTGCTGCACAACAGAAAATTGACGTAAGGAGTCCCTCTCGTGATCGACATGCGGCGATTTAGAAGCTGGGTTGAGGATATGGCGTTGACGAGAATGGCATAGACCTTTGCCGGAAGATGGTGAAGATGATATCAAGACGTATAACAAGGAGCTGGAGGAGAGGGGAGAGCTTGTCTGGTTCAACGCGCCATGGCTTTTTGCGGAATGCTATCTTTGTGCGTAACTACCCGCTGCCATTGCGTCTTATATTGACGATGTTACTGACTTCTCTGGAATATAGACAGGCGGATAAATGTCCTCTTCTCGCGATCCAAACACTGGAAGCATTATGATATCTTTGCGCGTCAAAAAATGTCCACGTTCAAGTCCTCGAGGCCTGCAGTGCTCGAGCTTGGTGCTCGATACAGAGATCTTGACAAGGAAATCAAAGCGAACCATTCCGGTGAACAAACAGAAAAGACAGACGAACTACTCTTCACAGAGATGTGCGAGATTTGCTTATGGGGCAATGCGACTGATTTATCTCTTCTCACATCTCTCACATACGAAGATATACAAAAACTCCAAGGCTCTCAGGCGCGCAAAGCAGCAGAAGCAAACATCCTCGTTAACGATCTGCCTGCAGCGTTTGCAGTCTTAAACAAGGCACGTAAGACCAAAAAGAACCAGGAGCGCCGTGTAGACATTGTTCTCGACAATGCTGGCTTCGAGCTCTTCGTCGACCTGATCCTCGCCGGATACCTCCTCCTATCAGACCTCGCTACGACCGTCGTTCTCCACCCCAAATCCATCCCCTGGTTCGTCTCAGACGTCCTCCCGAAAGACGTTGGTGACCTCATCTCCGCCGTCGCCGATCCCCAAGCATTCTTCACAGCTCCAGACGACAAACATGATCCAAAGAGCAATGACAAACCTGCTCAGCCTCTCTCCGAAAACGAAGTTGCCGAACTCCAGTTCCTATTTAATCAGTGGAGCCAATTCCACGCCGACGGGAAACTCATCATTCGACCAAATCGCTTCTGGACAACAGCGGCCAGCTACTGGCGGATTCCACATGAGGAACCTCAGCTGTGGGAAGACCTGAAAGAAAGTGAATTGGTCCTGTTCAAGGGCGATCTCAATTATAGAAAGCTGACCGCCGACGTAAGTATACTTTCTTTGTTCTCTTTCTGGCGCTTTCCTACCTCTTGGCGTTGTTGAACCGAACTAACTTCGTTCGTAGGTGCACTGGGATCCAACAACACCCTTTTCAGACGCTATCGGGCCTCTGGGTCCTGGTTCAGGAATCCGCACGCTGGCCCTCCGCACATGCAAAGCTGACGTCGTCGTTGGCCTGCCTGAAGGCGAAGATGAGCGCATTCGCCAAACCCCTGGAGGCGGAGGAGACTCAGGGGCGCGAAAATGGGCGTGGAGCGGAAAATGGGCCGTTGTGCAGTTCTGTGACGGCAAAGCCTGACCTGAGTGGGACCGTCCAGAGTTGTAATTAGATAGAGAAAGACAAGCCTGTCTCATTTCTTCCCCAACGTCTCTCTAACAATCCTCAGGATCTCACTGACATCTTCGTTCGATAATCTTTCTTCTCGGTCTTCAATGACGGTATCCAGAAGTGCCAGAGCTCCGTAGTCCGCGTCTTCTCCCTCGCCCGTCTCTTCTTGTCCCTCGCCGTTAGCTTCTCCGCCAGGAACCTCGCCGTTTGCGGTGATACCATCTTGCATCACTGTATCCCCTTCTCCTGCTGCCTCAGTAGCCGTTGGTGCACCAGTAGTAGCCTCTTCTGCGCCATCGACTTGTCCCTCGCTTTGAGCACTTGTATCAAGACCGACACCGAGATTGATGATTGTCAGTACTTCTGCTTTGGTGGGATTGAACGGTTTGAGCTGCATGATTAATGCGCGCAGGGCGATGTCGAGATCTGTAGGCTGGGCGGCTGCGTCGGGGGAAGTAGACGCAAGTTCTGATTTTGGAGTGAAGCTGGGGTAGTCAAGGAGGTGTGGTGAGAGGCGGGCGACATAGTTATGGAACTGTAGAAGAGAGTTGATGGTTACTAAGGCTCTCCTATACGAGATTGCAAAAATCTTCCACAAACCTCTTTAACAACAGTATTGTGATCTCGTAAATCTGGGTGAGGTGTGAAATTCCGTGTATTCGGTGGGGGTGGTCGATGAGGAGGGTTCAGTGTGAGGTGGGCCAGCACTTCGACATTGGTCAGGACCGCTGATTGAGGATCGAGAATCTAGATACGACGAGAAAGTCAGTCAGTTTATAATAGTCCAGATCATTCCATTTGGGACAGTGCCCTACCTTCATATTTGCACTGCTGTTTGAAGCTCTGCGGAGCTAGCTTGGCTTCGGGTAAGAAAAAGGTCCGCCCGTAAACACACACCAACCAAACTGTTGATCTGTTCCCGAATGCTTCTCAAATATTAATTGATGAAAAGCGATTGTTATCCGCTCACGAAACCCGCCAGTTGGTCAGCCTTTACACGAGTCCAATTTTCTGTATAGAGCCGGCTGCGATCTGTGAGAGCCCTCGTGGCTCTGCTGTGCGTCGTGAGCAAACAGTGCAAACAGTGCAAACCATTATAACCACTCGGAGACTGGAGCTCAGTCCATCCACCGACGACGATATCAGCGCGATGATTACATAGGACAGTACAGGACATATTTTGGGGGCGTCCACTACAGAATAATGAGCCAGCATGCAGCTTTTCAAAAGGGGTCGTAAAAGTGACCCTTGCATGTTGCTATTAAATATGCTCGAGTATCCAATCTATGTTCCTTGAGCAAGAGGTGGGCCTCGTGTGAAGGAATCCCAAAAAAGACGGCTATGAAAAATCAAATAAAGAAAGAGAACAGTTCAACTCCAAACTGATGAAGCGCTGTTTTATGCGACGCCTGGAAACGCCAATTGGGTTGGCTAGCAAGAATGGAAGAACCAGAAACCTTAAGAACAAGAATCGCGACTCCGTACAATGAAAGCAAATTGGTATGATTGGCAGTTGTGCCATGCAAAAAAAGCGAGAGGAGAAATTGAGAAGTAGAGAAAATAAGCAGGCTGTACTCCGAATGCTCCAGAAGCGCGTCGGATGAAAACGAAGGTGGGAGTATGTTCGACGCAATGAAAAGTAGGTGGTCAACCAAGCGGACCAAAATCAATTCCAACGGCCCCTGAAGGCTGATCAGAGTGCGACATCAACGATGATGATTTCAAGCCGTAGTATAAACATTTTCCTTGCCCTGCGGCCTGCCCTTTCGTTTTGCCTCCTCAGCACGCATGCGTGCCTTTGAAGCTGCAATCCGTTCAGGGGACATGGCCTTCAACTTCGTCTCCGCACTGCTAGAACGTGCAGTGCTTCCAGGCACGAGGGACATCTGACGGTTCAAGCCAGATGGCGTACTGACAGTTTGCCGTGACAATTTGCCCTCTACGCCTTTGGAGTGGCGTGGGCGAAGGCCAGGGACTTTCATGTCCTGGCTGATTTCCATATATACCATGGATGGCCTGGGGGAAAGGTAGTTATCCCGGGCTGTGGCCTTTTTGGGCGAAACTGATCGAGAGCGCTGGGATTGTAGTAGTTTGGCGGACGCTATAAGGTCCCTGTTGTTTTGAAGGCGCCTGATTGTAGTACTTGGCAGTGTTGTATCGTCGTTGGGATCTGTTAGAATGCCCGTTTCTGTACGGTCGCCTTGGGTTGGACGAGAGTTCTTAACAGAGTGCGGTGAATCAAGATCGTCGTCGAAATGTTTGGACGGTTTCCTCTGGGGGCTTCTTCCTCTCCCCGTGCCATTCGCATTTTTCACTGCACCGTCAATTTTAGTTTCATGAGACGGTCTCGATCTTCGATCGTGAGCGGTGTCGACTGCAGGTTTCCTAACAGACGACGATTCTCGTTTCGACGGTTTGGTAGAATCTGCCACGGTGTAGTCTCTTGGCTGAACGCCTTTCTCAACTGCGGCCAGTCTGTGTCTGAGCGTGTCGATGACTTCTTGCATCTCTCTTTTTTCTGCTTCGAACGTTTTTCGTAGAGCGTCCTCCGCCTCGTGGTGCGCTTTCGAAGAATCTCGAAGTTGCTTGCTATACTCCTGGACCCGTGATCGAAGGGATTCTTGCCGCTGCTTTAGCTTTGCCTCCTTTGCCTTCCGTCGATCTTCATAACCAGAGATTTCTTTTTTAACCCTTGCAAGTTCGCGTTTCAGAGATAGATTCTCTTTGTCTAGTTCAGTGGCTTTTCGCTCGGACGTCTCTGCCAGTTCTTGCAACTTCTTTAGGTCATGGGATTGAGCTTGAGTTTTCAATTGTGCATTGGCTCGGTCTAGCTCTTCCTGCACTTCGCGAAGTTTCAGCGCAACAGCACTTTCTTCTGAGTCTTCTTCGGGAGAGCTTTCGTCGCTGTCCAAAACTCCATTCCGTTCAAGGGCCCGTCGCAAACTGGCCGTTTTGTGCTTATGTTTCAAAGTTAATATGGTTTGTTGAGATAGCTCTTTGACCATCGCCTCGTTTCCTGGTTCTCCCGTACTGATTTTCTCAGCTACTCCAGCGGCCAGCTTCGTAAGACGATTTTCCATCTCTTTGACCTTATCTTCTTCCTGCTTGAGCTGATTTGTGAGTCGAACAACCTCATCCTCTTTTTTCTTGGCGAACGACTTTGTTAGCGACCGGTACTCGATTAGTTTCTTGATTTCGCGGTCTGATTTAGCCCTGTAGCTCTCGTACTCCGATTTCCAGTATTTGCCTGATTGTGAGTGAGGCTCGTTCAGATTTGTCGTGCCATCCTCTTCTGGTTGTTGTGCCGGTTCTTTGGGAGTGTCGGCGAGTGGGCAATTGCTTTTTGGTACTGTTTCGGCAGGGTTTTCAGCCGCAGTAGATTTCTTTTTCTCGGTGATATTGAAGAGATCGTCATCGGTAGATTTGCGCTCTCGCACGTTATACAAGTCCTGGGTTAACTTGCTTCGGTTCCTTTTGGTTGGGTCTGACGTTGGAGCGGGCCATTGTCGACTAATGTTGCCTGTAAGCACGTTCTTCTTCGGGCTCGTTTCAAGAGCTGACTTTTTGCGCTCATTGTCAACGACACCCTCGCCAAAGGATACCGTCTTCCTTCGCGCAGCGACCGTTCCAGGGGTAAGCAGAATGCTCTTTGTGGGAGATGGCATTTGTGTGTGTTCTTTTGGGGGTGGTAAAGACTCCTGCGGTTGCGACATCATTTTTTCCTCCATTTTCGCTTTCTCAACTTTTTTAAGCAGTCCGTCGCTCCGTTGGTATGTGGTATTCAGGGATTTGATAGGGACCGTCAGCTCTTTGTCGTCAATCTCAGCAGGAGTACCCAGAACAGCGTTCTTAAACGCTCTGTAGGCAAAAACTGGGGCAGGAGTTTCAGGAGCATCTTCAATTTTTAAGTAATTAGCAAAAATGCGCAAGTACGATGGTTTGGGGGCATATTTTGGAAAACTTACCCGCGCCGCCAGTGCCCTCCCCGCGTCCGGAACCTGCTAACCATCCTAGCATCGTGAATTTCTCAACCGTTAGGGACAGTCATCTGCTATTATAACAAAAAGAACCGCAGACATTAACTAGAGACGCGTCCCAATGACGTTTATTTAACCACAAGATGCAATTGTCGTGGTGTGACCGTCGCCCTCGATGAAGGGGTCCACGTTTGTTTACCCCGAGCGTTCGATGTCATTGAGTTCTGCCAATTGGTAGCTTCACCGCACTAAACCGCTTTGGGCGGCAAGCGCCTCTGCCCAACTTCGCGCCCGCCCGCCTGCACGTGATCAAATATCGACACCCCGCCATCAAAGTCAACGCCCTGTTCGCGAGGAGCCTCATATTGGGAGGTATCTTGTTCTCTACTACCAGTAGGTAATAACTACTACAATGCTTCGTTGGTAGAACTATAGCCCGTGTATATGCGTAGTAGTAGTTACGGTGAGTCCTCTCGAAATGATATTGACGAAGTCCCGGCTCTCCCTGTGACCGGGAGCATCGTAGATACTGTTGCGGATGAAGCGAGAGGACAAAGCAGACAGCAGTAAGATCATGTGCATGCTAGAGAATAGGAAAACAGGGCGCATGATGTCAGTTTCACTAGTGCAGGTAAATACCTGGCGGCCTTCACTTGCTGTTGACTCATAGTGGTGTTTCAGCGTGCAGTGCCTCAGTGCTCAACCTCACATGGCAACAGGACAGGAACGCGAAGTGAGACGAAAACGATTGCTGGGTGAGAAACATGCGACGAAAGTAGAGCGACTAGAACCATCCAGCTATCGTCACTTCCAGGAGAAACCCCTGAGCCTGAACACTGACCGCTGGACACAAGAAATTTCACAGAATCCACCTCCCAGCATAGCAGATCAGCAACGACATGCGACGAGATAGATAATCGCCTGCAGCAAACCGCGCTGAGTGGACCTTCACGCCAGGTGTCAGTTGGTGGTGGGCGCCAGTTCTCGTCGGAGGTTGAGCTGGTTGGGCCGATGATAAGCCGGTGCATCGTTGTTCCGTCCCGTCTTTCCCCTCCCCACCGCCTTATCGTTCTGCCATCACATTAAAGCGATCAATAGGGTCTCGTCTGAGCTCGCACTGTGAGTTACACTCTTGTTAATCACACACCTCCTATTGTGTTGCCATAGTCAGTCATCTCACGATGTCAAGGTAGAGGGCTGCAGCTTCGGCTGCTCTTCCTGTTGCTTCCCTTTCTCTGGGGCAATCTTTTCAACCTTCCCCCTCCCAACCTCTTCTACGAGTCCACCATCACCATGCCGGCCAAACAGAAGAAAGGCAACAAGAAGAACAGCCACCCAGCAGTGGAAAAGAAAAAGCCGCCGCTTTCTCCGGACGCGACTTCTACAGCTTCTCCGTCTACCGCCACTACAAACTACCGCGAAATCCATGTGAACGAGGCAGAGGCCTTGCGTTCAATTTACGCCGATGACTTTCAATATGTGGAAACTCGACAGTCTGCTTGGAAGGTAGGTGCCGTATGCATGCTGAGCTGCGTATGATAGTATTGCTAACGTGTTCTCTATCAACCAGCAATTTTCCGATATTGCCTTTAAGCTGCACTTGAAAGCTTCCTCCAACACCGACGTGAGCGTAGAATTACTTGTCGAATTGCCGGCGACGTATCCCAAGACGGCACCAAATTTGACCCTGGAATGGGGGGAAGACCTCCGGGGCGACGCGAAGACGCGCATTAAAAACATAGTCGCTACTAAACCCACTGAACTTCTTGGGAATGAAATGATCTACGAGATAGCTGTCTTGATCCAAGATACCTTAGAAGACGCCGCAGTTATGCGAGCACGGTCAGATGCTGGTCAAAGCTTAGAAGAGGAGCGAAGAGCTCAGGAGGTGATTGCCCTCAAGGAGGCCGAAAAGCTAAAGCAGGAGGAGCTACGAAAGCAGCAAGAAGCTACCAAGGAAGAAGAAAAGGAGTATGAAGCGGCATTCAAGAACCAGATTAAACTGAGACAGCGCGAAAAGGAACAGAACCACCGCAGAAAGAGCAGATCCATGTTGGAAGACATGGAACATCTGGAATTGAGCGACGACACTCCGGGAGCCGTTACCTTTGATCGTCCTATGACCGTCACAGACAACGAAGGGCGACAACTTACTTTCAAGTCTGTTCATGGGAGGACCTTGATCAACCACGCCAATCACCAGGAGACGTTCACCGTGAAGCCAGTGGTGCTTGGGAACGCGCCTCGTGCTCCGTTCCTCGTGCTCAAGGAAATTTACATTGCAGAAAAGGAGACGAAGCTATCAGATGTTCGACAGCGGATTAGGTCAAGCGAAGACAAGTTGGAGATCCTCAGATCACTTCGACACCCGAATCTGGTTGATTTCATTGGGTACAAGATATACAGTCCACTTGACCCCTATACCTCGCAGGACAATACTTGGCATGTCTCCGCCCTTTTCGAGTTTGCGAACAAGGGATCTTTGTCTGAACTCCTTGATATGGTTGGTACTTTGCCAGTCGACAACGTTAAGGCTTGGATGATTCAACTCGTCGAGGGCCTCGAGTTTTACCACCGTCATAGGATTGTTCACGGGAATATACATTGCGCGCGCGTCTTACTGTTTCGAACGTCGTCCGGTGGTACAGTCATAAAGCTATTGGGTAGCATTGAGGAAGCCTTGCCCTTGCCATTGAGTGCTAGGAGGGCCGTTTCTATTTCCAAGTCCACTTTTTGGCTACCCCCGGAATTGATGCAGGAGGATGCAAAGCCCAGCATCAAGTCTGACATATGGGATTTGGGCATTGTGTTCCTTCAAATGGGTTTTGGAAAAGATATCCTGCAACGATACACATCAGCGAACGCACTTATTACTTCTTTGGATCTCTCCCCGCCACTCCAGGATATGTTGCGTGAGCTTTTCCAGGCTGACCCCAAGAAGCGACCCACTGCTTTCCAGATTCACCCATTCGAGTTTTTCCGTGTAGACTCACCTTTGATCGTAACAATGGCCGCGCCAAACTCGGCACCTTTGGCGAGACGTCCAAGAACAGATTCACACGGAGGCCTGCCGTTCTTCTCCCGCTATGAGCATGACTTTGACGAAGTCGGTCGCCTAGGTAGGGGCGGCTTTGGCCAGGTTGTGAAGGCGAGAAACAAACTCGATGGTCGTTTCTATGCCGTCAAGAAGATATCCCACAAGTCTTCTGCAGCATTGAAAGATACCCTTTCCGAAATCATGCTGCTTTCTCGACTCAACCATCCATATGTCGTACGTTACTATACGGCTTGGCTTGAAGAAGATTATTTTGGCATGGAAGATGACGCAATGGAGTCCACTGACCAAGAGCTTTCCAACCCTGATATCGAATTTGGCTATAGCACCAGCGGACTGGATTTCATGAGTTCAAAAGGATATCCGAAAATTGAATTTGGATTTGACAGCGATGAGGGGCACCAAGAAGGTGATGAGCACAATGACGCTCGAACTGCATCTAACGGTACCATGACTGCAGATTACGAAGAAGATGAGGATAATGACGAGGATGAAGATGAAGACGAGCCGACCCAATCAATGACCGGTGAAGAAGGTGATGAGCTCCAGTTAGTGCATTCGGGATCCAGCTCGCGCCAGGTAACTTCGACTCTCTACATCCAGATGGAATACTGTGAAAAGCACGTAAGTCATCACAACTCCCCACATGTTTAAATCTGTATTCTGAACTATTCTTCTGCAGACTCTTCGTGATTTGATCCGAGATGGTTTACATGAGAATATCGACGCTTCGTGGAGACTCTTCCGGCAAATTCTGGATGGCTTGAATCATATTCATACGCACGGCATAATCCATAGAGACTTGAAGCCGGACAATATTTTCTTGGATGTCACAAATAACCCGCGCATCGGAGACTTTGGCCTTGCAACCCGCGGTCAATTCTCTGTAGCTGTCCAGTCATCTTCAATGGCAGACATTGGCGAAAGTTTTACGCGGAGTATCGGCACAACGTACTATGTGGCTCCTGAGATGAAATCTGCATCTAATGGCCAGTATAATGAGAAAGTGGATGTATGTTTTTTTTGTTCCTGTCTTGCTTGGGATAGGAGAGGACTGACTGACTTTCGCAGATGTACTCACTCGGTATTATCTTCTTTGAGATGTGCCATCCTCTCAGCACTGGTATGGAACGAGATCGTACTCTTCAGGAAATCAGACACAAGGATCATACACTCCCGGAAACATTTGAGTTGCCAGAGAAGGTTGTACAAGGACAGATTATTGAATCGCTCATCAACCATCGTCCAAGTGAGCGTCCAGCTGCCATAGAAATCCTTCAAAGTGCAAAGATCCCGCTTCAGGTCGAAGAGGAAATGTTCAGAAAAGCCGTCATGGGTTTACTGTCCGATCCTAATTCTGCGGATTACAAAAAGATACTGTCCGCTATCTTCTCACAGCCATCCAACAAATTCGAGGATCTGACTTGGGAGATTGACTCGCGAGAATCTCCACCAGCTAACGAGATGCTCCTCCAAGGCGCAGTCAAGGATCATTTGACTGGAATCTTTCGAAAGCATGGGGCAGTCGAAACTACGAGACAAACAGTTTTCCCTCGTTCAAATCATTATGGCCCTGGAGTGGTCAGGCTTCTGGATCCTGATGGCAACCAAGTGCAACTTCCATTTGACTTGACCCTTCCAAATGCTCGTTCTGTATCTCGTCAACATCCTTCAATTGAGAAGATGTTCTCGTTTGGGACCGTATTCCGAGAAGCTTTACATGGCGGACAGCCACGCGCACACAGTGAAGTTGACTTCGACATAGTCTCACA
Organism: Aphanoascus verrucosus; assembly: GCA_014839905.1. NCBI lineage: Eukaryota > Fungi > Ascomycota > Eurotiomycetes > Onygenales > Onygenaceae > Aphanoascus > Aphanoascus verrucosus. Next base: position 282,463 of record MU089302.1, on the reverse strand, counting down.
CAATACACTCGACCTTGCTCTAAAGGAGGCAGAAGCTATCAAGGTTCTAGACGAGGTCCTGGACGAATTTCCGTCATTGAGGTCTGCACAAATGTGCTACCATCTTAATCACTCTGATCTCTTGGACACCATTATCGCTTTCTGCCGCATCAGTCCCAAGCAGAGACCACTTGTCAAGGAGGTGATCAGTAAGCTCAATGTCGGGCATTGGACGATGCAGAAAATCCGAAGCGAGCTGCTGTCCCCTGCTATCGGAGTTACTTCGACATCAATTGATGATTTGGCTCGCTTTGACTTCAGAGGTAAGAAACCCGACATGAATTTTGGATCAATAACTGACCGGCTCACAGATACCCCTGAAAAGGCACTGAAGAAACTTCGTTTGATCATGGAAGAGACCGAATATGTGGACAGACTCACTCCCATCTTCGCACGCTTGAACGCTGTGATTGGCTACTTGAAAAGGTTCCACGTCAAGCGCAAGATCTACATCAGTCCTCTTAGCAGTGTCAACAATAAGTTCTATGGAGGAAGTATTCTGTTCCAATGCATTTTCGACACAAGAAGGAAGGATGTGTTTGCAGCTGGCGGTCGATACGACAGTTTGATTCAAGAATTCCGTCCAAAGATACTTTCGTCACGGTCTCAGTGCCATGCGGTTGGGTTTTATTTCAGTTTCGATAAACTAACTGCGTCTATGGCGAATTTCGTTAAGGGAAAGACTAAGGGTGGTTCAAAGCATGACTCGGAACTCAGTGGTATTTGGAAGAAGCGCAAGGTAAGCAAGATCTCAGCGACGTCGTAGAACACTGATTTTTTGCTAATTCCTCATTAGGGCGACGTTCTTGTGGCGAGCTTTGATTCAACCGTCCTCCGCACACTTGCCCTTGATATCCTAGCTGAGCTTTGGTCACACGATATCAGTGCAGAGCTGGCTGTCGATGCGGCTTCGTTTGAAGAACTTCATACGCGATACAAGGAAGACAATCACAGTTGGGTGGTCATTGTGAAACAGGATAGTTTGGACCGTGGATTGAAGATCAAGAGCCTTGCAAGGAAGGAAGAATTCGATGTCCGGTGTGGCGACCTTGTTTCTTGGCTGCGAAATGAAATTCGCATGCGTAACCAGAAGGAAAAGGCAGAGTCGTCCAAGGTGTCGAAGCATCATACTGGCCAGGATACAAACCCTCTGAGCAGAGAGAGGGATGCTGATGTGAGAATCATTGTGCCGACGCACAAGAGCAAGAAGACGAATCGGCAGAGCATCGTCGAGTCTGGTAAGTTATCTTAAGTCTGCCCTTCTCGGTCCCGATAACAGTTACTGATTCCGTTCTTGCAGCAATACTTCGAGCTCGTGAGACTACTGACAAGGCGCTCGACGGCCCCATCGCAGCTATTGACATTCGCGACGACGTCCTGGAAGCCATTCGCAACACTCGACTCGCTGATGCCGATGCATGGCGTGTGGTCATTCAGAGTGTGCCGCTGGTGGAGAGAAAGTACCTGACCGAATTGCTTAACCTACTCTATGAACTTGCCAACGAGAGCCAGGAGCAGGATGGAACGGAACGATATCGAAATGCCTTTATCTACAATTACCGCAATGGTAATTGCATCTATTACGATTTGACGCGTGGGAAATGATGGATGATGGATGGTTTTACGAATTTGACGAACCCTTTGATTCCCCATTTTTTGTTTTTATGCCATGGGACGAAGTGCACGATTTGCGGATTTGAGGTTAGGAATTGTTTTTGCGGCACAGTCAGTATAACTTATTAGGTGCAACTTAGTCTATCATACATACTTGAGGTATCAATCGCTTTCATCATCACTTCCATAAGCTACCAGAGGACCGCTACTTTGCGCCGTGGATCTTTGTACTGTCATACCCGATCCGCTATAACCCTGAAGGGCTGACAGTGTCGCGCCGGAGAGAATACCACCATCATTATCTGCTGTGGAGTCGACACCAGGAGAAGCGTGATAAGCAGCAGGTGCACCCTCGAGCATATATTGCTGCTCAGACGTTTCAAGCTGCCCCGCCTCTCCAGCTTTCTCAAGCTCTTTGCTTCGAGCGTACCAGACCTCGTCAGGCGGCTCATATCCATCTAAGCCAAAACCTCCTTCAATCTTTTTCCTCTTCCTCGCCTCTGGATCTCTTCCCTCCAATTCTGCCACAAAATCAGCTGGCAGCGCCCTCCGGATCGCCTCTGCAGCCTGTTCATCAATCCGCTGAGCCTCACGTTTTTGCGCTGCCGGATTCGGGTCGACCGTGGCCCATCGCACGTTCAATATCTCATTGTGATCTAAGCTCTGATGCGCCATAGCCTCCCTAGCAAATTGTGAGTTCGCCTCATTCGAATACGTGACGAACGCAACGCCGCGATTGTTCAGCACTCGAATCCTATCGATCTGGCCCCATTCAGAAAAGTGTCTGGCGACGACTTCTTCAATGTCATCTGTGACGTGTATCCGGCCTACATAAAGCGTTCTGTTCTGTCTCATGAAACTGCCCACACCGCCCATGTCATCACGATAATCGCTGAACTTGTCGCGACCAAAGCAGTCAACATTGGGGTTAAAGAGATCATGGATACCAGGGAGTCGATGGAGGTATTCGCACTCGTGGCCCTTAGGGCAGACGCCTCGCGCAAAGTATAGGCAAAAGAATGATCCTGTCACTCGATCTGCACGTGTGTACCCGCTGTCTTTGGCGATGTTGCACCTTGAGGGCGCTTTGTGCTTGGAGAGGTATTTGTCTTCGCGATCGCCACCGGACCACTTGTTGTACCAGATGTTGTAGATTGTGCCCGTTTGAGGTGGTGGTTCGGACTTTATTGATGCTGGGTCGATTTGCACGCGAGCAGGACGCCGTTTGCGACGGATTATCTTCTTAGTTTTCTTCTCTGGGTCTTCGGTCGTGGAGGGTGCTAAGGATGTGTCTGGTTGCGTGGTGAGGGCGGAGGATGTTGGCGCGTCCATTTGTGCATCGGGATTGATGGTGGAGGGGTCTGGGGAAAGAGCTGGTGCCGACGGTTGTATTGAGTCCGTAGAAGCCATGTTTGGATCTCTGTAAATGCTTTCCAGGTGCTCAACTGTCACGGCCAGGTTTGAATGAGCTTTTGCTTGACCGCGTCGAGCTCAGATGGCTGGCCGCTTTGAAGCTCAAGATGGATCTTACTAAGCAGCTTCGACCAATGACGTCCGCCGTCGGAGTGAGAGAAGAGAGGGCGATCTGGCTGAGGGGTGATTTTTCATGACGAGAGTCCAATTTATACTACAGTGATTGCGCAGGCTGCAGGCATCTGTTTTATTCTACCAGTGTCGTTGGATTCCAGATAGGCTACGTGTGTTTGTGATATCAATCCTTCAAAATGGTGAACATCACGGAGAAGATCAAGGAGTGAGGACAACCCCCACCACAGATATTCCGAATCCAGGGGGTCTAATGTTCATTCTTATCTAGGATCGAGGAGGAGATGCGAAGGACGCAGAGTAAGTGGTCACCGCCCTCTTGACTGTAGATGATACATATTCTAACCGGCGGTATAGAGAATAAGGCAACTGGTGCGTTGTGAGCAATGATTTTGATACCCAAGAAGAAAATATATGTTGACTCTCCCAAGAATATCATCTTGGTCTTTTAAAGGGGTGGGTTTCATTGATTTGCTTTCCTCCTTGTTAAGTCGACTTCGTGCATAATTCTGGGTCAGACGGGATCATTCAAGCCCCGTAGGCTGAATATCCTCCAAAACGTTGATCAGGATTTGCGATGTTTAGTATTTAGGACCGCAAGTATACCAAATCTAACGTCGACTCCCCTACAGAAAACTCGCTAGATTACGTGCACAGCTCCTTGAGCCCACTGGTGGCGCCGGTTCTGGCGGTGGTTCGGGCTTCGATGTCAGCAAAAGTGGTGATGCTAGAATTTCTCTTGTTGGCTTTCCGTCCGTCGGTAAATCGACGTTTTTATCGAAAATTACGAAAACAAAGAGTGAAGTAGCGGCGTACTCTTTCACAACTCTTACGGCCATCCCGGGTGTGCTTGAATATGGTGGAGCGGAGATTCAGGTACTTGATCTCCCTGGTATCATTGAAGGGGCTGCCGAGGGTAAGGGTAGAGGAAGGCAGGTTATTTCTGCTGCAAAAGTGAGTTTTTGTAAGAGATCATCACTACACCTTTTTATATGCTAAGATTGGGCAGACTAGTGATTTAATTCTGATGGTGCTTGATGCTACAAAACGTGCTGAACAAAGGGCGCTCCTGGAGGCTGAATTGGAAGCCGTGGGAATTCGACTAAACCGTGAACCACCGTAAGATTTAGAAAGGAACCAACAATGCTTTTCGTTCATGCTAATGATGTCTGCAGAAACATTTACCTAAAGGCGAAGAAAGCTGGAGGAATGAAGATTACCTTCCAAGCTCCACCCAAGAATCTAGATGAAAAAATGCTTTACAATATCCTGCGCGATTATAAGATGCTGAACTGCGAGGTACTGGTTCGGGATGAAAACGGTAAGTCTCAAATCATGTCCACCTGAGCGGTCTTTGCTGACGTTTCATTAGCGACCGTTGATGACTTTATTGACGTGATCATGAAGGACCACAGGAAGTATATTAAATGGTGAGTCCACAGAAGGCCGGTATAAGAAATGGATCGGACCGCTGATTCCATCACAGCTTGTATGTCTACAATAAAATCGACAGCGTGAGTATTGATTTTCTGGACAAATTAGCCAGAGAGCCCAATACATGCGTGATGAGTTGTGAGTTGGACCTGGGCGTCCAAGATGTCGTTGATAGATGTTGGGAAGAGTTGCAATTGATGCGGATATACACCAAACGGTACGTCGATGTCGTTGATTCGCCGGGGACGTTCAATGCAAACTAACTTGTCCGGAACCTATAGCAAAGGAATCGAGCCTGACTTCTCGGAGGCGCTCATTGTCAGGAATAACGCGACCGTCGAGGATGTCTGTGATCAGATCCACCGGACGTTGAAAGAGTCGTTCAAGTATGCGCTTGTGTGGGGACAGAGTGCAATGCATGTACCTCAGAGAGTCGGATTAGGGCATGTTGTCGCGGATGAGGACGTCGTGTCCATCGTAGCCAAATAGATTGCTAGATTCCATCGTGGTACTAATGTATTCTCGTCCAAAGACGAGCGTTGGGCCTCTTTCTCCGATCGGTTCGTCAAAGCACCCCATCATCGAGCTGTCTGGGCAAGTTCCGGATTGTGAGACGGTGGCCCCAGCTGCATGCTGCAGCGACTAACCAATATATTCCAGCCTCACGGCCGGCCAACTTGTATCTATCGTGAGCTTCTTTGCCGTGTTGATAATTGAAGGCATTGTTTGTTGGACCACTGACCGGGCCGGGCGATGTCGCGTGCCGATTTCATAGAAGCTTCGCGAACCTTCGATGGCATCGCAGGCTGTACAATGGCCCGGAGCAACAAGGGCGTCACGTCACCCTGTGCCTTCACGGAGCCCACCTGCCATCCAAGACAACCGTCCTCTTCCATATATCACTGAAGCACTCCTTTCAGGCATTGTATTCGCCCTCGAACTGCAGACAAGCAATCAACTGCTACACGACGCATACACGGTATATGCTGACCATCAGTGACTCTGACATCACCAAACTCTAACTACGACGCTCCCCCTCACCGATCATTGTTGCACTTAATTCTATTGTCATTTGGTGCACATCGGAATCAAGTCGACAAGTTCTCATTTCGACATCTGCGATTATTCGCATTCTTTCTGAAACCCAAGATCTTCGATTACTCCGTGTCGACCTTAGAAACATCACGCAGATATGGTCGCAGAAACCAAACTCTATGATTCCCTTGGGGTCCAACCAACTGCTTCACAAGACGAAATCAAGAGAGCCTACAAGTAGGTCCAGAACCTCTAGCAGTCTTTCGATCGTTATTTTCTCATACTGACACTATTGTTATCAGGAAGCAGGCATTAAAATGGCACCCTGACAAGAACAAAAACAGCCCTCAAGCTTCAGAGAAGTTCAAAGGTGAGTCGTGTGACCAATCCGTCCCTTACGGAGGGAGGCAGTTGACTGAAGCGCTCAACAATTTGCTAACCAACAGGATAGAGGTTTCCCAAGCATACGAAGTCCTTTCCGATCCCGAGAAGCGCAAAGTCTACGATGAATACGGTTTAGAATTCCTACTTCGCGGCGGTGCGGCTGAACCTCCCCCAGGAGCTGGTGGAATGCCATTCGAAGGAGGCATGCCCGGTGGCTTCCAAGGATTTAGTGGAATGCCTGGCGGGGGTGGACGAACATTCCACTTCTCAACATCAGGTGGGCCTGGAGGATTTAAATTTAGCGATCCAGAAGATATCTTTTCGGGTTTTGCGCGCTCTGGCGGCTTTGGTGGTGAAGGTCCCGATATTTTCTCGATTCTAAACGGACTGGGAGGAGGAGGTGGTGGTGGCGGCGGATTCCGAGCGGCAAGTGGTGGACAACCCAGGTTCAGAGCGGCGAATGAAGCGAGACGAGCACCGACACCCGAAGTTACGACCGTGGAAAAGGTACTCCCACTATCTTTGGAGGACCTATTCAGAGGTGTGCACAAGAAGATGAAGATCAAGAGAAAGACGTTTGATGAGAGAACGGGGAAGAGGAGTGTGGAAGACAAGATCCTGGAATTCGATATAAAGCCTGGTTTGAAAGCAGGAAGCAAGATCAAGTTCAAGGGAGTGGGAGATCAAGAAGAAGGAGGAACGCAAGATCTTCATTTTATTGTCCAGGAGGTAAGATTTTGATTCATCCGTGGAATTCCTAACTTTTGCTGACATTAGATCATTCAGAAACCCCATCCCTCACTGAAGCGTGTTGGAGATGACCTCGTTACGACTATCGACATCCCCCTCAAAGACGCATTGACTGGCTGGAGCCAAACCGTGAGCACCATCGACGGAAAACAATTACGGGTCTCTGGAGCGGGACCCACGCAGCCCGGCTACGAAGAAACTTTCCCACAGCAAGGCATGCCGAAGCCCAAAGAGCCCGGCCAACGCGGCAATTTTATTGTTCAAGTCAACGTCAAGTTCCCAACGACTTTGACAGCGGCTCAAAAGGCCAAGCTGAAAGAAATTCTCTGAGATCCCTTCCGTCTGTGATTTCTCAGTACATATTATGAAAACTAAACAACAAAGGATGGATGCATGCTACGGCGTTTCGGGGCGAGGATTCTATGATTCTGTCGATGATTTATTGTTTGGGAAAGGTTTGTCCCATGCTTTCGCGTCGCTCGTACTCCGTCTTTCGTCTGATTTGTATCAATATAGTGTGACCGCGATTCCAAATTTGTTTGCTTGTCCCCTAGATTGATGGTTAATGTCCACATCTGGTCTGGTATTCAGTAGATAGTACCCTAAAATCTGATACTTGGTGCTTGTCCGGGTGTGATCGCAACAAATGGTTGCTGTGTCTTCGCTCACATGGTTATTTCACAGGGATCAAATGCTGCTACCAGCTAAATCTATCCACTCGTCCACTCGAGTCTCCGTGATTTTCGACGACTTATAAGGAAAGCAAGGTAGTGCTGTTAACTGGAAGATGGATCGCCACTTGCGTGCAATTGATTTGCGATACAAGCAAAGACCACTGGAAGGGTAACCGTGGAATCAAAAGCATACGCGCCCGTGGTTTGACAGTCGGGCACTTACTCGTTAGAAGTTTGCGAATAATGATGCGTCGAAAGCCCTCAGGTAAACACAGATATGCCTTTTTTTCTATAGCAGCGTCCTTCATAAGAGATGAAATGCTCCGTACTTCGAAGAACAACACAATCAATCTTCGTAGCACAGAGTACGGCAACTCATGTCGTCATCGATCAACTGAAGCACGAAACACGCTTGTTGTTTGCAACGTTTGCATTTTCTTTCGTAGATTGTTCTGTTAGTCTTGTTTGCACCGTTTGCATATTGCGGCCAGCTCCCCAGACCAGACGGAAGTGCATCACCAAGGGCGGACGTCATGAGCAGCTTGCTCAACTATCACGTTGAGTCAGAATTATAGCTCTTACCGAACCATGAAGAGAAGAATAACCTTCATTCACGATACTGAAGGGGAATTCAACCCTGAGCAAGCAAGTCTCACTTTTAATTCTGTGTCAATCCATTCACTGGATGGAGCTCGACAGGAGAGGTTGACCTTCGGCCTTGAAGAGCTTCCAAACGAGGCATGTAAGCTTTATTTGTTACGGCCTGGTACTGGATCTAACCATGACTATATATAGATTCAGCAAGTTCTCAGACAATGTCTTGAGTTACATATTCGTTGGGCTTCAGAGCGTCCTTATCCAGCTGTTGCGCCGTTTGGAAGTCGAGTGTCTCCAGGCCTGCACGTCGTCCTTTCGGCCTCACACGCGAATCGATCGTATGTCTCTAGTTTCAAATATGAAAGCAGCAATTGCTAAAAAATTTAATACAGGCAGTACTTGTGCCGCTTGCTACAGAAAGCTTTCGATACCAAACTGAAATGCATCGATCCGGAGGTACGTACACACTCCATGCGCCAAGCTGAGCTTCTGATCTAATCTTTGCCTTTTAAGACATCCTTTATACGAGCAAATGGCACACCAAAATCAGGCGCATTACCTTCCCTCCAGTTCTACCAAGCCCTCCCTTCGCTCGACCAACTGGCTACGTACATACAAGAGAAGATATGTGCCAAGCAGGACTCAACATGCCAGGATGCCGCAACTTTGACTCGATTTGCGGACACACTTGATTTCGACTACGATCGGACTTCGAATACATTTGTCGTCACGGTCTACTGGTCCAAGCCGTTGGGAGAACGTGGATGGAAAGATACTATATACAACCGCAGCCCGCAGAAGGATAAGATAGATATTGGTATTCTAGCACCGCAGGAGCCTTTAGATCCTGATGAGCTTAGGGTCGGTGGTTTTCTGGCCGTGGTTGGTCGAGATACAGAATTAAGTATGTTTTTCTTGATATTTTTCATATAGGGTTTGCTGACGGTTGGGATAGAGCCAACTCTTTTCTCCTTTCCCTCGCGCCATCATCCTCTTCCGAAAACTTCAACATATAGATCACGATTTGTTTCACCTACAGGTCTTCATCCAACCCTGAGTCTCTCAATTCCGCAATCTGCGCTTTCACCGCCTCCCGCTCCATCAGATACGACATGTGGATTATATTCTTACCTAACTCTTCCATCTTCTCTATTCGCCGATAAATACCAACTGTCGACAACTGACCCCCTTTTCCTCCAATCACATAATCTTCGCGGTCTTCGCCACATGGCTGGCGAGACCGATCTCGAAGCTCCAGATTGGATCACTCGACGCTGGGGCTCGCAACTCCTCATGGAACTCGCAACCCCCAAATTAAGCGTGAAGAAACCCAAAAGCTCGAATACAGACAGCTCTGAGGAGTGGGAAATAACTATACCTTTACACCTTCGATATCTACACCCTTCACCGTCAGGGTACAGAAACATGTCCGCCCCTTGCCCCGTTGTTTTCTGGGCGTGCATGTCCGAAGACGACACTAAAATGGGTTTGAACCCATTTGATCGAACACACTTAAGCTGGGATGATCACTTTGGTCCCAAGACCTTCTTCTATCAACTCCACCCTTCACCAGAACCAGTCGAGTCCGCAAGGCTGGTTGAAACCATCCAAGTACCAGTGCTGCGAATCGAGCAAAAATCCGGATTCTTGGCGGACCAAGCTAAGCAGATTGAATTTGGGACTGTTGGTGTAGTACTGGTTGGATTTTTATGGGTGCTGTGGAAGTTGGGCGTTGTTGCTAAGGTGTCCGGCGTGTTGGGTAATAATAACCGCAACGCAAGAGCACGGACGGACAAGCCCAAGACACAGTGATGACCTTTCCTTCCATGCTAGTTGTAATTTCAACTGTATATTAGCCATCATACCAGTTGGGCCATGCTCGGTAGTCCTTTCCGCATTCCGGCTCGACTTTGGGGGAAGTTGCGTCTTCTCTACTTTGGAGCCACTTTGTGTCGTAATCGCAACATTCGAAACACCAGCTTGACAAGGTAAATTATGATGAACTATCATTGTCAACTGCCTGGTCCATAATGACTCTAACAACGTAAGATGAAATGCATGTCACTCATAACATGACCAGTATCGCAATTATAACCATGACTCAAACAAAAATAGGGACGTGAAAAACAGACGCTTTCAGTACAACAAGAAGAACCAAATGAAGCCCAACCCAATCCACTCCCTTGTTTTTGCAAATTTTATCAAAAGGAAGCAAAAAGGTGACCAACAAAGCAAAATAAGGGAATCAAACAAAAGGAAGCAGAACCCCACCATGGAGGGACAACAGGCAAGCAAGCAAGCAAGCAATCGCTCGCAGATAACACCCATACATATGGAAACATATCCCGGAGAACTCATACATTAAACATGCTAAGTATGTCAACTGACAATTTTTCAAGAAAAGGACCACAGACAACGGTGTGTCTATGGTGGCGCTGGGTGTTCGAAGATGACAAGGATGTGGTGTCGGAGAAGATGTGCAGGGGGAATGGTTCGCGTAATAATGTCAAATGGAAGGACAGAAGAAGATCAACAAAGAATAGAACGGTAGTATGTGCGTCAGAAACGATACGCGGTACAAATATGAGCTGTTCATGATTGGTTTACTGCAAAGGAAAAGCATCATCCAAAGCCAGCGTTCAAGACTTGTCCAATTAGATGCACGTGTTGGCCAAAAAGGAAGCTTCTTTCCTCAAATGGATATTCGGATATTCGTATGAAACTGTATATCCAGCTCATAAGTAGCGATCCCCAAAAACGAAAAGTCGAAAAAAAAACATGACAAGTCCAATTGGGCATCCAACATTGACATATCCAGGAGGGTTTGAACAAAGCATCCGCGTAGATGGCCAGCTTCCGCATAAACCAAATGCAGTGTGGACTCAGCATAATAATGGCGAAGAACGTTGCGAATGTGTCGAGGGGCAAATCCAGTCGTCTCACGTAAGTCGGTAGCACGTTTCGATGGAAGATTTTCGAGAAATGAACAAGAGAGGCAATCGAAGGTATCAATAAAACACGAAAGCGGACAGGTCGTGGGCTCGATCATGAGTCGTTTCGAAGCGTAGATTTCGTTAAACAACCAGCACATCACCTTCAACATCTGCCGGATCAGAAACAGTCAAATTAGCATATTTGCTACCTGTGAGAAGCATCGAATCTTCGTCCAGAGCGATGGCGCTATCATCGTTGGTCAAACTGTTTCGTCCAAAGAGGATCTCCGATTCATCCGGAGTAACAACCTTTCCATCTTCTGGACTAGCGGCAGTCGTTGAAGCCCCAGCTGCACTGTTGACCCGCGTCGCTGATGTCCCGGTTGATGGTTGGATCGCCATATCTGCGTTTTGCGTAGAGCCCACCACAAACACCCGTAGTGCCTTCGGAGTATAGAGCATAAATCCTCCCATCTCAGCCTGCCATTGTATCATCTCCATAAAGAACACCTTTGTCAACCACCAAGCACTGAAACTCTCAGCCCCTTCAAGCGTGAATCGGTGGAGGATAGCTGTCCATAGTGAGTCGGCTTTGCTGATGATACACTGAGGTGCATGGCCTGGGAAGAAATCTTGCAGTTGTAAGATGAAGGCGATCCAGCGATCAGGAAAGTTCGTGTATTCGCGTCCCTCGGTGGTTGTGTAGGTAAACTTCTGGAATCCCATTTCCTGGTCATAAAGCTCCACTTCGGGCGCAGCTTCGTTGTCGATGGGACTTAGCAGCGCCTTTGCATGGTCCTTGAAGATATCAGCAGTTCCTTTTATTGAGCACCGCGGTATCCTCGCCTTGGAAATCATATCCGTAACATCGAGTAATGAATGGAACTCTTCCCACATCTTTGTTCGATTCTCAATATGGCAGAGCCAGGCAGCTGCTGAGTTTGCCGATCGGTTCACATCCAACATTCGTTTAAGAAGATGACAGAAAAGCTTGGCAGGAACGACACGCGCAGAGGAAACGTATTCAGGGTGGGATTTGAATGTATCCTCGACATGTAAAACGAGACGGCGCGAGATTGAGGTGAAGGCCTTCACAACAGGGTCAGGGACGACTTGGGTGGTCAGGGGAGCGATGAATGCCACCATCTTCTGGTACATAAGCCAATCGCATTCTTCTATCCATGGCGCAATATCCGGATGGACCAGGAGCTTTTGAACGGGAACAGTGAGCGTGCCTTGAAACGCGGAGAAATGTCGGAAGAGGTTCTTTTCTTTGCAGAATCTGAAACTGTCAATCACGGAAATGCAATGAGTTCGATAGAGGGCCATGAGGGCAATGGCGACGTCTGAGTCGGAGTTAGGAGGCAAGTACGGGTGGATGCTTGGGAGGGTCAGAGAGTCGTTGTCAACGCTAGGGGTGTCATCGCTCGATTTGAAATGAAGCAGGAGGTGAAGCCTCTCTTGGGCCGTCATGGCGGTAAAATCAACGTCCGATATTGAACCATGCTTTGGAGTGTGGGATGAATGGCATCCACAGTTTTTATGAGAAAGTGCATTCATTTCAGATTGTAGTGAGGGGGACATTTGTAAAGGTTGTGAGTTTGTTAAATCCAAGGTGCCCTGCGTATAAGTCGCGCTGAACATGTAATCATATCAGAACCCGTGATGCAAATTTCATGACAGTAGTCTCATACCTTTTCTCCTTAGCGTAGCTCGCTTGACCGGTTTTAACGGTAGATCCCGCGCTGTCACCCACAACCTCACTTGAGCCTATCCCTGATTTTGGCTCAGGTTCAATAATTGACAAATCAACATAGTGGTATTTGGATTCTCCTCGAACACCCAAACGACGGGTTTGTACATTCGGAAAGATGATACGGACTAACTTGCCAAAGGATGCTGGATTTAGCACGGAAACACGTTCGGTACCACATTTATCGGCATAGCAGCAATACACTTTGTCCCTTCGAACGGATGCATTGCTTTTGCGGCAATTCTCACGCAGCCTATAAACTATCAGCGACACGGGAAGGAAATGCTGTCATTATATCGAGGCCACATACCAGACCATGGCAAAGACCTGTTTAACCTTCTCCGACTTTCCACCGGCTCCCTCGTGCTTTTGAACCTCAGCAGCCATTTGATGCAGGCTAAATCCATCATATTGCCGCAAAAGTCTTCTTAGCTCATTATCATTTGCAATCGACGAGCTTGTGCCTCTCTTTTTGCGGGGACCTGGTTCAGAACCGTCATTGTCTTCTAAGAGATGATCAGGGATTTGATTTTCTACGCCTTCGAACAAGTTTGGATAATGTGCGGGGTGGATATCTCCTGGGATGTCGTGATGCGCAAGTTCCAAAGGCAACCCATGAGCCGCAACATTGTGCGAGTGCATGCCATGGCCCTGGTAATGGATATCCATTCGGGGCTTGACGGAGTTATGGTTCTCCTGCAGGGCAGGATCGAGTTGGGTCCCGGCATTCGAATTGGCCAGTTGATCACCAAAACGCATTATCATCTCTTCAGGGTTTCCTTGATAGGCTGGCTGTGCAGATCCAAATTGCGAACGCAGGTACGGCTCATATCCATCAGGCAACTGTTGTTCAGGCAAGTATTGTGTGCTACATGACTGAATGCTTGTAGTTGAACCACGGGATCTAGGCGGTCGACTAAATTTTGACGCTGCCGTGTTCGAGCGTGATCTGCCCGGTTCTACTGTGCTTTGACGACTTCGTGTTCGCTTTTGGCCTCTCTGCGCTGGGAAGGACTCTCTTCCTATATCGTACATGTTGTCAGCCAGTATGCACCAACACCACAAATGGCACGACAACACGCAATCCGGTCAATCAGCGGAATTCTCGACCTTACCCTTATCAGGCGGCATTTTTAAAACGAGCGAATAATGACTGGACGTGTTAAGACGCTGCAACCCTCGCTGCTGCTGGCGTGGCTTCCCCCCGGTGTTTGTTGTCCCAAGTCCCAGCTCGTCTCACTTCGATTCGACACCTGCTGCACGCGCGAGGCGTTGCAGTAAGAATATGTACGTCAGAGAGCGACGGTTCGATAAAGAATAGCATAGAGCTCGGCAGTCGACTTCCCGATCTTCGACGTTGTCCTCTCGATGTCGACCAACTGACGTTGTGATGCAGCCTCTTCAACGTGTAAACAAGTGTTTGTTGATGGGGAAACGTCGCAGTCTGTTTTCGGGTTAGAGCGACGAGTCACGGGACCCGGCATCGGTGGCTGGCCGGGGCGGTGAAGGCTCGCAGAAACAGCTGAATCAGGCGCGTCACCCAGCCACACTCGAGCGCATTCTGATTGGCCAGGAGGCATGAAGCCAGATGATTCAGTCACGTGTAAATGACGGTACAGCAGACCACGGCACACACGGGACCGGGCAATTACCAAAGGTTGTGAATATTGGCGAAATTTGGCTATTACGTCTTGGTCTCCCTGCCTTCCCAGCGACCAACTTCCTTTCGTCAACATCCTCATTCCACTACAAAACAACGCCCTCCGATCAACTACACTTCTCTCATAGCTGACGATTGACATTCTACATTGTAAACAATTCTTTCTGCATCGCCTTTCTCACTCACTGGGTGTTATTAACATTGCCGAATCCTAGTCAAGATGTCGTTCCAGGACCGCGCCCAGCACCAGATCGCTCAGATCGACAAAGAGGTCAGTCCCTTAGGAAGCTCCTACATTCTCATTTCTGCGGATAGCTGGGCTTTTCTAGCTGCCTTTACTTCACTGGCAGCTGTCAATTGCCTGATGGGTCTTATTTGGCGCAAACGCTTGTGGTGACAGTCGCTGACGACATACTTGATCCAGCTCTCCAAATACCCAGCCCTCAATAACCTCGAAAGACAGACCTCCGTCCCGAAGGTCTATGCTTTCCTGGGTCTCGTTGGCGTGTATACCTTTTTGGTATTCTTCAATATCGCTGGAGAATTCTTGGTCAACTTCGCAGGTTTCTTGATTCCTGGATATTACTCCCTCAACGCTCTGTTTACAGCAACCAGGACCGATGATACCCAGGTAAGACCTCAATCTATACCAATAAACCTCTCCCTGTGAACAATTAGCCTAATACTAACAAATGACGTTTAGTGGCTGACCGTTAGTAACCCAAACTCTTGACTCTAAAACCGTCACCTGTCCATGGTCATGTAGCTGATCACATGCAAAATAGTACTGGGTTGTGTTTTCCTTCTTGACCGTTCTTGAGAGCGCCATCAGCGCAGCTTATTGGTTCCGTAAGTTGCGAACATTGTTGGCCCTATTTTTGATGTTCATTCTAACATAAACCTAGCATTCTACTACATTTTCAAGTTTGTCCTCATCCTGTGGATGGCCCTTCCCCAGACCCGGTAAGCATAAGGCCCGCTTTCTTTTAGAGAACTTGTATTTCTGACATTTAATATAGCGGTGCCCAAATTGTCTTTGGCTCCTTGATCCAGCCCGTCTTCTCTCGCTATTTCCAGAGCGGCTCCACCGCGGCGAACTTGCGCTCCCAGGCCGACCAGGCAACCAAGGAGCACACCATCTAAACGGTCCTTGGCCAATGCGGAGAATCAATGCCGAGGACGATGAAGTCTCTAATTCCAGTTTGACCGGTACTATGATTCCTCCATTTCAATGAGGTACGAATACTCGGTAATGGTAGCGCAAGCTCGATTCCACTGTATGGGAAGCGAAGAAACCCAATGTTGTTATATACAAGCGTTCGAAGGGGGTTGCGCGCCTCGGACCTTGGATGATTTCGGGGCGGTAGGGCGGTAGTGGTTGGTGCTCATTTTGTTGGGGGTTGGTATCGCGGTTTTGTATCATTCATCTTTCCCGTCCGGCTCTCCGGTTGATTATGCAAATCGACATGATGTTATCCGCGTTTTTAATACGGGCAGAATTGAATGTCCCTTTTCGTTTTGTTTTTCGGCTGCACGTCGCTCCAAACCACCAAAAAGTTGCAATCATGGGAAAGAGTTATTCATCAGTAAAGCCCAAGTCTATTGCCCCAATTATCTGCTTTAGGGTTTAAAACGATTTGGTACGGGAAAGGGTTTGAATCGCTGGTGGTGATGGGTGGAATATGATCCTTGCCCTGGTTGACAATGGCAAGAATCTTGAAAGCGGCCTTTTGCAGCATTTGCTCCATGGCCTTGCGCATCTTTGCGCGGTCTATCCCATACGGTCAGACATAAATCCAACAGTCAAATTTGGGACCTCCAAGTATGTAATACGCACCTGACTCAGTCCTTGGAGTACCTATTGCGACGTTCACCGTCCATATCTCCCAACACACCTCTTCTTCATTTTTTCCAGCCAATCCCCCAAACCACAGCCCACCTTTCCTTCGTTTTTTCTCAAAGAACTGTACAGCTAAGCGGCCACGGACGCCACCGTTGGGAGAGTTGGAGGTAGAGGAGAGGTTTTGACGGACGAGGGTGTTTACGCGAGAATCGATCAGGGTTTCGAGTTCGACATCGTCGATGGCGGGGAGGGTTAGGTCTAGAACGTCAAAGGTGCCTGGGCGAACGCAAGGGAAGTATCTGTGGAAGAAGATCGTGTGGAGGACACCTAGAGAGTTGGAAGGGATTGTGAGTTTGATATCATATTGTATGGAGATGCCGTGTGGGTAAGTGTAGGTATGTGACCATAGCGCGACATTTAACCGGGTTAACGGCAGCTTTTTTCGCCTTCTTGCCATGAGGATTTGCGGCACAGACGAGGAGGGCATTATGTCATGTTCACGACTGAAAATCCGGGGTTTGCGCTCACCTTTGAGGACATCTTTCACCGAAGCGGGGTCGGCGAACACTTCGATAATATGCTCTGGGGGTTTTCGCAAGTCCATCTGAGCAGCAGCAATGTGTTATTCCGGAGTTTAAAAGGTATATGATCTGAGTTAGGATATTTGAAGTTGGCCCAGCAGTGGGATCGAGACCGGCTGGGTCGGAGGGGGATGAAGCGGCCGTTTTGTTGAATTTTGACGATGATCTGATTCACACGCGGGGTGGCAAGGTTCGTATATTACGGAGTAGTCCAGGGTCGATTCGATCACCCTTCTTCTCGGGCCTGGTTCTGCGTTTCACAACCACCAACCAACTTTGCTTGGGATGATGGATATTTTTTGGTGGGGATTGGAGAGTTGTCTGTGTTCTTAGCCCTGGGCTGAGTAATAACACCGTTCCGCCCCTCCATTGAGCTGACTTTTAGCCTTTGCTGAGCTTTGCCGGCTAGGATGCGGCTGTTTGCGTCGCAAGCTGAAGCGATAGCAACCCCCGAGTTTGAACCAGCTTGAATGAAGTCGACGTCCCAAACAACTAGCAAACCGTGAAATTATCCATAGATAACATAATAGTAATCTTGAATTCAGGCGTGTATATGCAGAGTCCACGAAGTCCATGAATATCAAGTAAAGTGTTGTCGTTATATCAAGAAGCTCAACAGTCAAGACACAAAACGCCCGGGCGGAGTTCGCCGGCTGTTTCCGCTCTGCTGGAGACAACACGCAAATCGATGCGAAAGTGGATGACGGAATCCCCCGCAAGCAAAAAGTGACTCCATCGATGAAGCCACAGCTCAACGCAAAAGGACCCTGTTGTGGCTGGTGACCGGTTACATCATCCCGCACTAGCCACTGCTGACAAAGATAGCCGAGGTCCTTGTGCCTCACTGCTTCGACTTGAGCTCCGTCCAAGCAGAGAGAGCGAAGCCGCCTGAATGACCAACCTCCAAGCGGTGCCCAACCCCGGATTCTGTGTTTTTATTCGTCTCATCAGCTTCAGTGAAGGCACAGTCGCTTGATCGCTTTCTCGAGTTCTGTAATCCCGACTTAAACTATGCGAATTGCGCGGTCCTGATCACCCAAGACTGGCGACCAGAGACCTCTCCTCTCAACATGATCAGCGCAACGAGGCGCTGGCTGCGAAGAAACCGCAGCGGCCTCGCCATTGGGGCAGGCATTGTGGGAGTCGGGTACTTGGCCACGCAATATGTGTTCTCGAAGATTTCAGAAGCCAGCGAACGGATGAGCAGTGAGAGGATTGCTCGAGAGAAGTAGGTAACAACCCATCCAGTGGCGGTTGATCATAATTAACATACCACTGGAACCATAGTCTCCGTCGCCGATTTGAGCAGAACCAAAGTGACTGCACGTTTACTGTCCTCGCCCTTCTCCCCACCGCGACAGAGAATATCCTTGGAGCCCTCCCTGTCGAACTATTAACAACAGAGCTGCAGCTCAAACGAGCGGCAAGATTGGCTAGGCTCAATGGAAGTGACATGCAAGGATCTGAGATGAGCTCAGGGCCTCCCAGTATGATAGAAGACGACGTTTCTAGCCTCAGGAGTGACCCTTATATACATGCAAGTCAGCTGGTGGACTCGACGTCAGGGGAGCAGGGACAGAAGTCCAGGTCCCGGACACAGCTGTGGAACGATTTGAAAATCAGTTGTATGTTGAATTTAACATCAGTATTGGCTTGGGACCGAGTGCTAACCGTTTTAGCTCTGACGAGATCATTTACATTACTATACACCCTCTCGCTTCTCACACTCCTAACTCGCATACAACTTAATCTCCTTGGGCGACGAAACTATCTTTCTAGCGTTGTGGCACTCGCATCACCCCCCCAGAACCCATCGACAATTAGTCTTGAGGACGATGATAACCCAGAAAATGCATTTGGTAATGATTTTGAAACGAATAGACGGTATTTGACATTTAGCTGGTGGCTATTACATCGGGGCTGGAAAGATCTGATGAATGAGGTTCAGGTCGCGGTCAAGGATGTATTCGGAGCAGTGAATCCGAGAGAGGACATGACCCACGCAAAGCTTTCTGAATTAACGTTAGCTGTACGGAAAAGAGTAGAAGGGGCGACAAGTGAGGAGCGCGGGTATGTCCTTTCTGCATGATATCCGTCAACCTTATGTTTACCGTGCTAATTGATGATAAACAGGCTTCGAAAGTGGCTCCCTTATTTGTTGCCTCCTCGGGACCAAGAAGACTTCGTTCTTCGGGAGTCAGGCGTGCTCTCTGCAGCGGAGGCATCGCCCCAGAGCGCTGCCACCCTCAGACGTCTCCTCGATGAAACCTCCGATTTGATTGATTCTCCATCATTTACTCACGTTTTTTGCCTTTTGAACAACGAGGCATTCTCTTATCTGATTGACACCAAATGCGCCACAGAAGCGTTCAAAAGTTTGCCTCAAGTCGCCGAGCAAGATCCCTCTTCTTCGGCGCCCAAGGCAAAGCTGGCGTCTATCTTGGCAGTGATATCTCGCCAAGCGCATGTCATAGGGAATGGTACCAACCATCCTAACGAGTATTTATCGATAATGGAGCGCGAAGTCCGCGAATTGGAAGCTTTCGCTGCGGTGATATACAGCAGTAATTTTGATCTGAATCCATCTTCGAACCCATCGACCGCTCTGCTTGGCGCCGGAGGGGTTTCGGGAGCTCCCTTGGCGGATGCGGAAGATCCACCGGGTGGTGAGGCCAGTATCATTGAGCTTCCGACAACTTCTACGGTTTTTGATCAATCGAGTGTCATGATGACTCCGGGATTAGGCGAAGGAGGACAGGACTCTGGGTTTGAGAAGGCGTGGGGTAAAGCTGTCGATCAGCCTTGAAGTGCCCTAAAGATTTTGATATTTCGCGACGAGTCCACGTTCACGATACGGGTATTCTGTATATATTATCTCTTTGACAACTTCTATTCAAGGTTCCTGCCCGCTGTTCCTCAGATGGCACGGTGGATAGTTGGACCATGTTCCAAAGGGCATCACAGAGATCCTGTTCCTCCATTCTGACTTGTTTTAAGAAACGGTCCAGATTGATGGAGACGGAACCAGAGCCAAGCTACAGGCTAAGATCATAATAATGGCGAGCACGGTCAGTTGACCCAAGGATTGTTGCCCCTCAAGGTTTGTAAGGCTAGTTGAAGCACGAGAATGCGAGCTTCACGCGAGGCCCAACGGCTGAGATACCAGACAGACTATCAGCCAGTTATGCATGTTCAATCGCAAAAAAGGCCACTCCATGAGAGCAACGGAAGTTGGTCAAGAGCGTGCAGCTTGGGCAGGTCACGCCTGGGACGGATCACGGTTGCCTGTTTCAAAGTTCAAACGTTCCGGAGCATGGTGCCAGCGACTTCCAAGCGTGGGCGCTAGCTTGGCGCTAGCAGAATAAGGCACGTGGGGAAGCTTTAGAGTTAGCTTTAAGCCCGGGTCTGCCTGGCTATTGGCTGACTAGGCTTCTTTCGCTACCGACGGGTTCCACAGTGGCACGGGGTCGAGGCAGCTCACCGCATTAAGACCACTGCACCTCCTCGTTCCTTCCCTCCAGATGGCCCGTCGACGTAATAATCCGCCGTGCAGCGAGGTCCTCATCGACCTGGGAGGAGATCAGAGCTCCCCCTCCCAACCTCCCACTTTATAAGGGAGGGTAGGTGTTTCGACGTCCGCTTCTCTTCCTCTTCCTCTTCTTCCCATAGAGAACTGGTAGTTTCGTTTCGTTTTCTGTTTCTGTGCTCTCTGTTCGGTTTCTGGGGACGCTTTGGGGTAATTCCAACCACTTGTTCTTCTTCCCTTTCCAGAATGGCATCCACTGTGACACAAACGGTCACAGCAGCGGCCGCTGCGGCTTCTGCGACACCAACGCATCGAGCAACTCCTCAGGGTGGAATATTCGACCATGCGAATCCGTCTCAATATGATCCTAAGAACCCGCTTACTCTATTTATCATCCAGGTACGTTGCTCTGCTGTGGTGGCTTTGGCAAGAGAGGTAACACACTGACTGAATCATCTAAACTGCTTAGGCTGGCATCATTGTAATTTTCTGCCGTCTCCTACATTATCCGCTGTCCAAAATTCGCCAGCCGCGTGTGATATCAGAAGTCATTGGCGGGATCCTTCTGGGACCCTCCGTGATGGGCAGAATTCCTGGATTTCGAGAAGCCATCTTCCCAGCTGAATCCCTCCCAAACCTCAACCTGGTGGCCAACTTGGGATTGGTGTTGTTTTTGTTCATGATTGGTGTAGAAACCAATCTACGAACGTTGAAGGATAACTGGAAAGTTGCGATCAGTGTGTCTGCGGCCGGCATGATTCTCCCGTTTGGCATGGGATGCGGGATTGCGTATGGCTTGTACCACACTTTCCGTGGTGATGAAGGCTTAGCGCCAATTGATTTTGGCACGTACATGCTATTTATTGGCATTGCCATGGCCATCACTGTATGTATGTCCGGAAGGTTGCAGAGGTTGGCAATGTACTGACCTCCTGTCTAGGCATTTCCCGTTCTTTGCCGTATACTGACTGAACTGGAGCTGCTGAATACTAATGTCGGTGTCATCGTCCTTTCCGCTGGTGTTGGAAACGATGTCGTCGGTTGGATTTTGCTTGCCTTGTGCGTTGCGCTTGTCAATGCAAGCACTGGCTTAACGGCTCTCTGGGTCTTGTTGACCTGTGTTGGTTTTACTCTATTCCTGATATATGCTGTTCGACCCGTGTTCCATTCGTTCTTGAGACGGATGGGGAGTCTTCACGATGGCCCCGATCAATCCGTGGTTGCTTTGACGCTTATTCTGGCTTTGGCGGCTGCCTTTTTCACTCAGGTAATTGGTGTTCATGCCATTTTCGGTGGCTTTTTGGTTGGAATCATTTGCCCTCACGATGGAGGCTTTGCCATCAAGCTCACTGAAAAGATTGAGGACGTAATCGGTGCACTTTTCCTGCCACTTTATTTTGCGCTGTCTGGCCTCAACACAAACGTTGGCTTGCTTGACTCTGGTATCGTGTGGGGTTATGTTTTTGCCGTTGTGCTCATTGCCTTCGTTGCCAAAGTCACTGGCGGCATGTTGGCGTCCCGTGCTAGCGGACTACTGTGGAGAGAGAGTGCGACCATTGGTGTCCTAATGAGTTGCAAAGGTCTAGTTGAACTCATCGTCTTGGTATGTCAGCTGCCCTCCTGCGCTTTATACCTGACTAACGTTTTGTAGAACATCGGCCTTCAAGCAAAGATTCTCAGCACGCGTACGTTTACTATTTTCGTAGTAATGGCCTTGATCACCACCTTTGCTACGACTCCTCTTACCCTGTGGCTGTATCCCGAATGGTATCGGACCAAAGTGGCTCGATGGAGGCGTGTAGAAATCGACTGGGACGGAAATGTCCTTGACTCCGAAAGTGATCACAGCGGTGGCAGCTCTGACCTCGCTCTGCAAAAGGCGCGTTCTTTGTCCATTAGAAAGCTTATGGTTTATCTTCGCCTCGATAATCTTTCAGGACTTTTCACGTTTATTTCGTTACTTGGAGCCGACAGTGTGACGAATCTGGAATCTTCCAAAACTCATCACAGCCACGACAATAAGACAACTGACGAGCCCACGAGTTCGAAGAAAACAAGACCAGTTGAAGTCCATGGTATTCGACTCATTGAGCTTACTGATCGTGATTCTAGTGTGATGAAAGTATCGGAAGCGCCGGATTACAGTTTCACTGACCCCATTCTCAATACGTTCCGCACTTTTGGACAGCTTAATAAGGTCGCTGTTTCAGGTGCTGTCGTCATTGCCCCTGAACATGCGTATGCCGAAACTCTTGCGAACAAAGCTAGAGAGTTCTCTTCGGACTTTGTTCTCATTCCGTGGAGCGAGACTGGAGGAATGAGTGAGCGCCAGATCCCTCTGCTTGACGATAACAGCGAGAAATTCTCTACTGGTCCTCACAGCACGTTCGTCTCCAACTTCCTAAAGAACGCCAAGAGCCATGTCGGCATTTTTGTCAACAACGGCTTCGGTGGTCCGACCCTCAATCGGCCAAAACCAGGATATCTCAAGCGCACCATCAGTGGTCGCAGCCTCTATCGCACGAATGATCTGGCTATGATGCCCTCCTTAGATGACGGCCACCATATTTTCTTTCCCTATTTCGGTGGCAATGACGATCAAGTCGCTCTCCGCTTGGTTCTACAGTTAGCCAATAATACGACAATAACAGCAACCATCGCTCAGATCATCATCAATGAAGCCAAGGAGTCTGCTTCTGCTTCCAAGAGACCCGCTGTTTCTTACGATGTTACTTTGAAGCCAGAAGACCGAGAAGCTGACAGTGTCTTCTTCAACGCTGTCCGCGATTCTCTCCCTTCTGAACTCGCTCCTCGTGTCATTTTCCAGACTGTTCAAGCGACTACCCTTGATATGGTGAGCGCCGTCGTGCAAACAGCCAAGCTCGATGTGGGTAAATCACAGCAGAATCGCGGAGACATTGTGGTTGTGGGCCGGAACAGTGTTGTGTACGCCATGGGCTCTACCTTTGGCCTTGGTGCATCCGTGTCGTCCGGTGAAATCGGTTCTGAAGCGAGAAAGGCATTGGGTGTTCTGGGAGAGTCGATGGCCGCAAAATCGCATGGTGTGAAGGCCAGTGTGCTCGTGGTACAAGCGGGCCAGGACAACTGATGTTGCCATCTGCTGCATTCTGTTTGATGACATTTTATGATAAACCTTTGGTTGGGTATGACTTGTATTTTGGAGCGAAAGATTTTTCATTGCGGAGTACCTTTTGGAGTTTATGCAGAATAGGTTTTGATCTCTTTCTTAAGTTCTTTGGTCATGGAGACGGCTTCTGGTTTCATGATAAGATATCCTCCCGTTGTCCGGTCGTACGGATGTTTGCAGAGTAGCTGTTCGGATTCATTTTGAGACATAATGCGCTCACTGGTCACCATCGCACCGTGAGCATTTGGGTAACTGAGTGGCTGATTCCTTGCACCTCACCTGTATTTTTTTGTGAGGAAACCCGCAACATGATTTCCGTGTTCGAGCGGATTATCGAACTGCTTCCCTCCAACGTTTCTCCCAAGAAAATTCTGTGAAGTTTTCAGAGGTTTAATTTGACTAACTCCTGCCGTGGAGCTTTAGGCGGAGGTCTGCTCCGGATTTTTACGGTAGTGGAAGTGGATAACTGGATCGATTCCCACCTGATCGTGGAAACCCCAGATATCATGTGCCGATATTATTGAGCCAAAAGGGACATTTGAACCCCAGAACAGCTGCCAAAGGAAGTCCGATACTTGGTAACTTCAAGTCCCACAACTCATTACTATGGTAGCTACTTTGAGGCCTGCAGAGTCGAAGTATTCTAGAAGGTTGCGCGCCAAGCACTTCACGTTTGACAGCTCGGACGAGGCCGTGATTGAACATTACAGTACCCTTGTCTCTTTGCCCCAGCTGAGCCTGCTGAGGTAACAGCAAAAGAGGGAATAAGTCGAGAAAAGAAGGATTGGTATTAGCATACGGGTTTTATGCTAGCGTTTAGCGCACCATTGGTCACTGCGACTGGTCAATTAACGACTCCCATGCCCCCTGCACCCTGTTTAATCCTCTAATTGTTCGGGTTGAAGTAAGCTTACTGGCCTAGTTCAAAGTTACACGCCGGAGACAAGAAGTACGAGGTGTCACCCCACGTCTCGACACTACTATTTACATGCATAATGTAGATAGTTACGAGGCGGCTTTTCGTTTGTTGGTTTCTGCGAAATACCCGGTCGAGAATCCGCACCCGTATAGTCATACTCATGGCGGTGTTGCGTCTCCAAAATGCAATTCGTGGCGTGTGCTGCTGTTTCCTTTATACAGGAGGCAATATCAAGTGCTGTTAATATTGACTGATCAAAGAACGTCTCGGGCTTGTCCTCTCTACTTATCACCGTCGGCTATATTGGCCAATTCACAGCCGGAATGCAGAATATTGAACGGGACCACAGTGGAGATTGGCACCTGCTGGACCCTTGAACCCTCCAGCGTTTTATTCTCCATCGGCACGGCCCATGGCTCCCTTGCTGCTCTCTGTTTCTGTCCCCAACATTGTTCCTCCTGCGCTCAGCGGAGTGTTCTCGTCCGCCATGGCCCGATGCAGACAAGATCAGCGAGTGTGCGGAACTGGAGTCACTGTGTACCCCAGCTTTTCAGAACATCGTGACCTTGCATACAAAAACTGACGGAAGTCCCCGCGACTTTGTTTTTTTCTCCCTCTTTTTCTCCTCTTTTCTCTTTTGTGTTTCTACCCCCAGTTGTTGTCCCTGTCTCTTTGTTTTGTTTGTGGGCTTTCTAGAACGCATGCATGGCGCGTTCTTGACGACGATCATCTCCCCGCCACATCACCTTTCTTCTGGGTCTTAAAGCTTTTATCGTCTATCACCTTAACTACTCCGCACTCGGCATTCCTTTATACCTTTTTCATCTCCTTGAACAGTTCGTTTTAGTTAGTGCCACCATGGCGGTGGGAAAGGAAGGTGAGCTTCGAACGCGTCGTTCACCCTTCTCAATGCCATCTGTTCTAACGTGTAATATCGTCAGCCGTGGACGTTGAGTCTCCCTCAGAGTCATCCATCGATCATAGCAGAGATGGCATTCCGGCCCTCACCACTACGACTGAAAGGAGGTTGATGGCGAAGATTGATATGCGCTTGCTCCCTGTGCTCTCTGTGCTCTACCTCCTCGCATTCTTGGACCGGTACGCGTCACTCACAGTCACCCATACTTGCTAAGCTATGAGCTGGAAGATTCCTGACATCTTGTTACAGTGTCAATATCAGTAATGCTGTCATCTTTGGACTGAAAGAAGAATTGGGCATCGTGTCTGGTACTCAGTACAACACGGCACTAACCATCTTCTTTGTGCCCTATATCATTTTCGAGGTACGAAACATTGTCAATTCACTTCTTTACTTGCTTGACGGCCTTCTGACTTGATACCTACAGATCCCGTCAAACATTCTTCTCAAAAAGCTTCGACCACATGTTTGGCGTGAGTAACATTGCAACCCACAGTTCGCAACATGCTAAACTCACAAATATGCCTAGTATCGGTTTGCATGTTCCTCTTTGGCTTGACCACTCTTCTGCAAGGCCTTGTTAAGAATTATGCCGGCCTCCTCGCCACCCGTTTTTTCTTGGGCCTGTTCGAGACTGGCATGTTTCCAGGATGTAAGTACAGACACTGGTAGTGCTGGTCCTTCTTTGAGTGCTTAAAAATTTCTTCTTGGAACAGGTTTCTATCTGATGGGAATGTGGTACAAGCGAAATGAAGCACAAAAGCGATTCTCTTTCTTCTTTAGCTCCACTACCCTGGCTGGTGCCTTCGGAGGCTTGCTCGCCAGTGCAATTGGCAAAATGGATGGGCTGCAGGGCTACCGTGGATGGCGATGGATTTTTATTCTTGAGGGTCTTCTCACCTGCATCGTCGCTTTTGCGTGGTTTTTTCTGATCCCGGACTTCCCTGAAGACGTGAAGTGGCTGAATGAGGAAGAACGCACTTTCGTTCGTACCAAGTTAGCAAAGGATTCTGGAGGCGCCGGTCACCATCTATCGATGACATGGAGAGATGTGCTGGATGTCCTGAAGGACTGTGAGTCCCCCTCTTTTAACACCCCTTCTCCGTGATCGTAACATTACTTGGATGAGAGTTAATTGTTTCTACAGTCAAGGTCTTCGTTGGAGGACTTATGTACTTCGGAATGATTGTGCCAGCGTATGGCTACGCATACTTCGCCCCTACAATCATCAAGACTTATGGATATAGTCGTAAGTTTTATATTTCCACGGATAAACTTCTTCAACTCCACGCTTACCCCTTATCTACCCACTGCTAGCAATCAAAACCCAACTCTACTCCATCCCTCCCTGGGCCGTCGCATTCTTCTTCTCCATGATGCTCGCCTGGATCTCCGACCGCGTCAGGCACCGCTTCCTTTGCGCATTCTTACCCATCTGCATGGCCATAGCCGGATTTGGCATCGTCCGCAACGTCCACGGCATTGAAAACCGGAATCTGCAGTACGGTGCGCTTTTCCTCGTCACTATGGGTGCTTACAGTGCCATGCCTATCATTGTCTGTTGGTTCTCGATGAATTTGTCCGGCCACAAGCGTCGCAGTATCGGAACAGGATGGCAGATTGGTTTCGGAAACAGTAAGTTTTGAACACCAAACCTGGCCCAAAGAACCATCCCCCTGATAAAAAGAAAAACACATCCATATCTCAATCACGTACTAATGATTTCTTGATAGTTGGTGGTATCATCGCAACATATTCTTTCCTCCAAAAAGACGCACCAAACTTCGTTCCCGGCCACACAATCTGCATATCCTTCCTTGCCCTCGCCGCTGCCACGTGCATCGTCTATCTTGTCCTGCTAATGTATCGCAACAAACAGCGCGACCAGGCTGCGGCTGTTGGTACAGTGGCACTAGACGACGCCGATTGCTCTCCCGAACAGGAGCGTGAGAAGGAGTTGTTGGGTGACCTGAACCCCGCATACCGATACCAGTACTAAAAGTACTAAAACATGGGAGGTTTTAATGCCAACATGCGGTTGACTTGGCAATGGTAATTAATGACGAGCGGGGGTGTACCATTTGTCAAGACAGCAAAAATATTTGACTCAATGTTTCGTTGGGCTGATGAATGATAAAATACCATATCACGATCATTGTCTCTGATGCGTTTGAATGTATGTATTAGACAATTCTAATATCTTCACGCTGATGACCGACCATCAAAAAGCTCCCGTTCTAAATTATCGCAAGAATAAAGGATAAGTAGCAAGTATCCTATAAAAATTGTTTGTTTCAATACTTGATGGTAACTTCCTGGTCTAAAGGATATCCGAAAGAAGTACGTCCTAGAACCCGTCTTCTCAGGCTTCGACCAAGAATGGAGTCGAATGTTGCCAAGAAAACACACCAAGCACAATTGCTCAATTCCAATCATATAAAGGGGGCCACTGAACTCCAAAACATGCTTGGGTTTACTACCTGAATTGCAATGCCGGAAAGAAGCGAGGACCAGCAAAGCCATGTGCGGTGATGTTTTGAATATCAACAGTACCGCTGCCGTATGGGCACCATAGTTTAACGAGAATAACTCTCCCGGAACTGTCAACGCATATCAGTTAGATGGGAATAAAAGGATAAAAAGAATGTTGGTATAAAAACAGGAGAGAGCAATGTCACATACACCGGAGGATCAAACTTGATGCTAACAGCGGCTTTGTCTCTTCTGATAAAGAACCTTGCATGCGGAGTAAGAACTCGTTCTGCAGGAGGTGTTGCAGTCTCCACATTTTCAGGAGCATCGGGGTGCGCTCCCCTATTATTTGCTGACGGACGACTTCTAGCTCCTAGACGGCTGGTATCGATACCCATGGATTGCCGAACTTGGCGCCGAATCTCATCAAGAAGACTACCAGGTGTCTCATGCACCTCCTCGTCACTATCATCGGTATCAAGATCCACGGGGTACAATAATTGCTCAATATCCTCCGTGTACAGATGCTCAGTGATAGCTGCGCGATCCTCGGGGTTGTTATCGGTCAGGGACTCGTCATCTGATTTATCGTCTTGATCCATCGTTATACGAAAATCCGGAGAAGACTGTCTAGTAGATTCTTGGTCACCACGAGTCGAGTCATCATCGATATATGTATCCCCTGGATTGACAAGGACTGTACGCTCTCTTGACTGAGGTGATATCCGAACAGCATTCAGGTGTCGTTGAGAATTAGTTTGAAACCGACCAAAAGCTGGTAGTCGCAACGCTGGACAGGAATACATTATGTGGTACTGAGCGGTGAGGTCTAGCGCATCATCCGACGCCATGCTGACAAACACCATTCCTTCACGAGGACCAGCACTGCGTACGAAACGCGTTAGTACATTCTCAAACTCATCATAAGTATAACTCGAGCGCAATACTTACGGCCCACCAAGCCCAGCCCTAGGCGCCTTGATGACCAGCTTCTTCAAACAGAACGGAGTTTGCCCCTGGTGTCTTAATATTATGTTGCATCGATTGCTCCTTGCGCTATATACTGAATTGTCGTCAAGAAGGATATTTTCTGGCCAGGAGTTCCGACCATTTGTTCCATAGGGGCCGCCATCACAACTGACAATTTCCATTTCCAGTGGACCAGGTACGACTTGACCATAATGTCCGTAACTGAAACCTCGGATGCCTTCACGCTTGTCATCGGAGTCAAGTTTGGCCCGTTTGGCTCGACGACGGTCTGGATGATTGTCTGAAGAGAGTTCGCGGGAAGCAGAGGCAGAAGGTCCAATATTATTGTCCTCTAACAGGTGGTGGATGCTTGAATCTGCAGCTCTTAACTGTTGCTCTGCAATAATCTGCAATGCAGCTAATCCATTCAGGTCAGTGCTTCTTCGTGACCCCGCCATCACTGAATCGCTGTCTCGATTGTTCCTCTGTCTCCTTGACCCAGCAGTCGTCATCACTGAAGCCCCAGGTGAACCCGGCGTTAGTTGCAAACTACGCCGCGCGCGCTCATGTTGTTCTGCCTGCTCTTCCATCGATGTGAGTCTACTGCGATAATACAACAGCCGAGACAGAGTGGCTTCCGGATCAAATTCTTCTCCTTGGCGATTAGAAGTTTCTAGTGCAGGATCCCCATGGGCCGCAATCGGATCTTGGAAATCTGAGAGAAGTTCTCGAAAACGACGTAATTGAGCAGCTAGGCTCAACCGTGCTTGTGTGGACTGTGACAACTGAGGCCTAAGGGAATGGTTGTTAGATGCTGAGAGGTCATCAGGGGTTTCAGACTATTTGCAGCGACGCGAAATTAGTTCTATCGACAAGGTGGGCGGAGATGCTCGATGTCTGTTGCATCGTCGGAAAGCATTCATATGGGCATACCATATTCCACCCAGATCACACAATCATCCGCCGCACTCTGAAACAAAATGGCAGATTCGAGTGGGGAGATCAGAATTGTTGCCTAAATGCGCTGGAGGTGAATGGGACGGGCCACTGCGGCAATCTCCAAGTGGGAAGAAAGCGGAAGACAAACTGAAATCTGATTATCTCACACAAGAATTGCAGCTCTCAAAAGCAGCGCAAAGCGTCAGATAAATAGATATGTTATTATACGAGGTTTCGAGAGCGGTGGTGAGCGATGTTCAGAGGGCGACGAGAGTTGAAATGATGGTGACGGAGATGATTGATGGAGTGTCGTCAACTGCGGGTGCGGGTGAGATCGCTCCTTCGGGAATTGTTTCGACGGGGAGGATTATGTAATGACCGTTGGTGCAAACTCTAAGCGCAAAATAAACTTTATGGCTGCAAGTTCTGTCACCACCGTAAGGCTGACCCACCCACCAGCCACTGCTATCACATGACAGCAACTGGCGCTTATCTAATCAATTTCTCTTTGTGCCCAGCCGTCCCTCACCAGTTGATAGTTATCAAACCACCAGGAATTCAAAACAAAGACACAGGAAAGACCATAAATACAGTCTCTGTCTTCCAACAGGGCTTTCCCCAGATTTATCAACTTCTTGAATCGGTCACCGCATTCAAAGCAACCCTCCCTTTCTATCTCAATTTTGAATCCTGGTTTCAAAACTACCCGAAGTCTGACTTCACAGTCGATCTGAATCAGGCTGATTCAGAATCTCAAATTTTCTTTTTGAAAATGGCAGAAAGTGATTCTGTCAGCAATTCCATCAGCGCTGGTAATATCTTTCATTGCTTCTAGTCATTACTGGTTTCTAATCACGCATCTAGATGAAATTGCCCTTTACGATCGACAGATTAGACTCTGGGGAGTAAAGGCTCAAGAGAAGTACGCGATTTTGAGATTGCCAGATTGAGTCATAGTAGCTTATGCATGCTTATCTCACAGAATACGCACTGCGAAGATTCTTTTGGTCACGTTGAAGGCCCTAGGGGACGAGATCGCCAAGAATTTGTTTCTTGCTGGGATTGGCTCGCTCACGATTCTCGACGATGGCGTCGTGATTGAGAAAGATCTCGGCGGGCAATTTTTCATCTCCCAGGAGGACATTGGACAAAATGTGCAGATATGCCCGTTAATTGATATATAAGGTCAAGGCTAACCGTCAGATTAGCGCGCCGAAGCAGCAGCTCCAAGAATACGGCAGATGAACCCTCGTGTTCAGCTTCATTTGGACATTTCCAACGTCAGGACCAAACCTCCGGAGTTTTTTAGCGCCTTTGACCTCATCATCGCAACGGATCTTGATTTTGACACTTTCTCGACGATCAATGCGGCTTGTCGAGTTGCCAGTCGGCCATCCTATCTGGCTGGTGTACATGGATTTTATGGATTCGTCTTTGCAGATCTAATAAGCCACGACTTTCTCATAGAGCGCGAAAAGTCCAATGTCCCTTCACGTACCCAAGAGACCCCCACGCGAACGATACTCAAAGTGGCGACGAAGCTTGAAAACGAAAAGGTCATAGAGATGGTGACCAAGAGAGAAATTTATACTCCTCTTGTTCTTG
This sequence comes from Aphanoascus verrucosus, assembly GCA_014839905.1. Lineage (NCBI taxonomy): Eukaryota > Fungi > Ascomycota > Eurotiomycetes > Onygenales > Onygenaceae > Aphanoascus > Aphanoascus verrucosus. Next base: position 251,124 of record MU089302.1, on the reverse strand, counting down.
CAAACACCTCACCTCTCCCAGACGAATTCACAAAAATTCCTCGGAAGAGGAAACAAGTCACCCCTCTTCTCACCTGTCTCCGAGCTTTATGGGATTTCCAGCGGCAGAACGGTGGAACCTATCCCTCCTTCTCGCGCACAGATTTGGAAATGTTTACTAAACTTGCCAATGAACGTCATCTGGAACTCAAGCTAGATCCATCCACCCTCACCGCCGATTTCTTACGGAGCTTTCTTCAGAATGTCGGTTGTGAAATCAATCCCGTGGCGGCATTCCTGGGTGGTCATCTAGCTCAGGATGCTATCAACGTTTTAAGCGCCCGGGAACAACCGCTGCAAAATTTTCTGCTTTTCGACGGGGAGCGGGACGTCTCACCAATTTACTCACTGCATCCCTTTTTTCCCGAAATTGCCAACAGCAACGGAAATGGTGCGTAAGCAATCATACGTTGTGGGTATCTATATTGGAAGTACATACATACGTTTGGTCTAGAAAGGCGGTTATTCACTGCAAGAGAATTAGAAACTTTCGAGCTGCCGCTGATGTAAGTACGGGCCGTCTCTTTTGAAGGCAAGGGCCATGGTTGTGATGTATTTAGAGCAATCTCGCCACAGTGTGGCACTGTTTGGTTGCATCAAATCAAGAGCACGGGTCGGTTCATTCTCACAAGTTCAGTTCAAAATTACACAGAAATAACAACCAGGGTCATGCGCCTTTTCAGGCCGTAGTGATGGCACACACCGTTTCTATCCTTCGGGAGTGATTCCAGTGAATGAACCAACGGTGTCTCACTGGTGTGGCATGTCATGTAGTTCGAACACCCGTTCCCTTCAGCTTCTAGAGTCCACCGCCCAAAAATTTTTCCCTGTAGATCCACAAGGGCTGCATGTGAGAGCTTCCAGTACCTGAAACCCTGCAGTCGATCCCTGTTCCCGCACGATCTAGACGCCAATTCCGATGCGCACTGGGCTTATTCCGACCCCTGCGCTTGGCCTCGGAATTCACCTTTTTTAGCCCGACGGGAAGCCTAAGTGACGTCAGAAATATCAATCATCCGATTTTCAAAATTTGACGACAAACCACCACCCATGGATGCACGGATTAATTGGGTCTCGTTTGTTGATGTTCAAGTCAAAGTTGTTGACTTGGGAATTCAAAGCTAGGGACCTTGTGGCTTGGATACCAGGGGTTCACCACAGCCATGATTCTAGAGCATTCACTGCTCAGCTGTAGAGCTGGCAAAATGGAATATAAATACATCCTGAGCATCCAGTTTGACGAGTTCTGATCAAAGTCAACAACACAAACAAAGCAACCCAAAGCACAATCAACGAACTCCAGAATAAACCCTCTCAAACAGTACGTCTCCAACACCCCATGCGAAAGAGTGTTTACATCTGCTAACTTGGTTATTATAGATCTATCTACGATACTCCACATCGACGATACACCCTCAATCGCATAACGCCTACCTTCAAACCAAAACAATGGCATCCAACATCACCGATTTCAAGCTGTTCACAGCCTCTCTCTTCCCCGAGTCCAACACTATTAGCACGCCGTCCTCTGCCAACACAAGCAGAAGAACAAGTGCCTCCATTTCTCCAGACTCCTTGCCACATGCAGTCAAGAAACCAAAGGCACCAAAGGACGTGTCTCTCGCCGAGAGCCGAGCTATCTACTTCTCCATGCTCCAGAGATAGTCTTCACGCTGTGAAAAGATGGTTCGTGCGTGCAGGCAACGGATGGATCTAAAGAGTAAAAGTGATTTATTGGGTATGTCAGCCTTCAATCTGTTTCTCTCATGCTCATAGTATTGAAACGTGCATTTTCTGACTGCTTTTTGTAGGCATCTGGCGCAACTGTTTTCTTTCAAACCAAAAAACGGAATAAAAAGTCATTTCTTGACGGATACCCAAAATGTATTAAAATGATAATAATGTTTAATCGACCAAGACACTTCTTTATGAGGATAGTTCAGAGTGTTGAGGGAAGAGTTTGGGGAATGAATTAACGGATTGATACAAACTGGACAAAAATGTATAGATGCCGGTTAGCTCTATATAGAGAAAACAAATGAGTTGCAATCACATGAGACTTCAGTTTCAATGTCAAGAGTAGTAGAGACCCTCTCTAAGGTCGCTTTCAGTGACTGGTTGATTGAAGCCATGCCACCAGGCATATCACAACGATCGATGCTCTTCAAGATCCTACTATAATCCAAAAACATCTTTTAACAACGAAAGTGTTGCCTCAGAAATTGTTGTTTGCGAAAGATTCTGAATGACGAGGAAATTCGAGACGCCAAGTGCCAATCGCGAAGCGAGACAGGCCTATCCGGAAGCTGATGCCTGGCCAGCGCTGATTTAGATGCTGCAAGGATGATGGCATCAGGGCGGTGTGCATCAAGTGGCAAGTGGATATCGGAGTTCTCGTCAACCTGCAAGGTGTAAGTCTTCAAACGTGGTCCTCACTATGGAGGCTTAGCCGTTCCGACACGGATAGGATGGTCGAACCATCATGTCATATGAGCATAAGGCTAGTTTGTACGCGGGGAGACTGGTGATTTTTCCCTACGCAGGGTATTTTCTATCCACCCTGTATCCATATTGATATGAATGTTGCCCAAGGCTCCATCCCAGAGTCCAGGGTCGTCGTTGATATCGAAATTGAACGTGAGATCCTGACACGACGGCTGGTGCTGCTGCTGAGGCGAGTGGCCATTAGAGCTTTCTGCAGTTTCCATGAATTGATTAGCCAATGGTTCTGCGTTATTCGCCCATGTATGGACATCAGTCTCTTTGTCACAGGGCACGGCTTTGGGCCCAGCCAGAGCGCCAGTAGGATTTGCTCCAATCATTGCTTGAAGTTCGAGCAGCAAGGCATGGCGCGAGCCAAGGTAGGTATTGCCTTTCCCTGCCATATCGTACAGCACGTCTAATGCCATATGCATCGCATGCACATTAGCTTTATCGTGCAGCAAAGCGGCGTTCACCTTGATTAAGATGAGGGCTGCTGAGAACGCGTATTCTCCGTCAAGGTACCCGTAAGTGGCTTCCTGGCGGTTAGACATACAGCGTGATCATGGATGCCAATAAAACCTACCAACAAGCCTGTGCTTAGCAGCAGCGTTCATAAGGTATACGCACTTACGAGCGGCGTCAATTGAGTTACTGCTAACAGAGACGATATTACTCGAGAGGCCATCTTGCCAGGTCCCAATGGCGGACTTCTGGATTTCTGTCTCGAGTCGCCTTTGAATGACATAGTAAACGAGCGGACGTGCTGTCATGTTGATACACGAATAATAATGAAGGAAGGTCGACACGGTTTCTCTCTGAATATATCTGTCCAGCATGGAAAAGTTGACTTGTAATCCGTCCGGAATTCTGCGTCGCCAACTGGACAATTCATTCATAATCTCCTGAAGGGACGTTAGGAGACTCATGCCGGACTTTGGTTTTCTACGGTATATCTCTAATCAAGGTTAGTACAATTGGATGATTTTAGCAGTGGGAGTCTGACTGACCTTCCCCAATCCTGCCGTGAATTCTGGAAAGTTGAGTATAGTGTGACAAAACAACCGAGGACCAGGGAATTTCACCCAAATCAGGCTTCACAGCGGTTAGTACGTTGACTCAAACCTCGCATCAAAGCTCAACCCACAGAGATTGCTGGCCATAATACATCAATATCTTCATCATGTATGCTTATCGGATTCCCTCCTTTAACACTCAAAATCCTATATTAGATTCAGAACAAGCAACTCTTGGTGTAAAACTCATGGACACTTACCGGTCGAGACTGTAAACCGACCACCATACCCGACGCCGCCGTTCACGCTCAACAGCACTTATATTAGGGTCGGATACCTCCTGGTGTAACCCAAGTGATATTGCCATGCGAAGTGCTAATCCAACCTAAATCTGTCAACATTCGAATCAGGAGACAAAGAGCTGACTACTCACATATAAGAATGCCGCATCGCGACGATTCAGATTCTGCATATAATAGCCAACATAGCTCAGGACTTGCACGAAAAGGATGGAGCCTTCTTCATGAATCTCTGGAAGAAATCGCAATGCGTGTTAGAAATAGAAGAAGCCTCGTAGGCCATCGACTCCGGACCATTGATTAACCGAGTACAACAGACCAAACGAAAACACCAATAAAATTTGGCAATATACCAAGCACATGTCCCTATTGGGTAAGCCAGGGGGATGATAATACATCTGGTCGAGCCTCTCTTGAAACTCGTCTGGCTGAAGGAAATCAAAAATAGTACCGATGTAGCCATAATGAGCCCAAAACAAACGTTTTGCGAAATCGTATTCTGGAAGCCGCCGAAGACTGCGGCTTTCTGACCGGTGAATCCATGGATTGCCATCGTACATAGGTCGCACATCCCAGGCTAGGCTTTCACCTGCTGGGTTCAGTCTCTTGGCCAAATGCGTCGATGATGACGGTCCAACACAATCTATTAAAGATGTTTGGTGAGTGTCTGGTTAAATGACCATCAGAAAGAGGGGACACATACGGTGTTCACCAGCTTTAGTAAAGAATATCGTACTGGCGCCCTTAAACCACCAATCTTCATCTGGCCGTAGTTGCGTGGGGTCTGTGCCAGTAGCAGGGCTAGTTGACATCGAAGAGTCACATGTTGATGAGGAGTTTGCTGCTTCTGTCGTCAGTGTTTATGAATATCAACGACAAGCAGTTGTGAGAAGACGCGCCTTGTCTTGCCGCTGAAGCCTGGAGGGTTTGGAGGTAACTGAGCTCGTGGTTAGTTGGAGTCGCATTGGCATATCAAAAACATGATTGTACCTCTTAGAGACATACACCTTTTCTTCAACCTCAGAATAAGTGCATGACTTCCCAGTACGTTCGCAGGCCACGCAAGGGTATGGCGGAGTGGCCGCACATTTAGTCTTTTTGGAGCGGCAATGGTAGCAGCTAGATGAGGGTCAATGCAGGTTCATCTCGTATAAATGCCAAATCGGCTCTCTTACGCTACTGTAGACCGTGTAGCCCCTCGTTCATCATCCCCCGGTCTGACTGCGCTTCGTTTTGCCTTTGGCATGCTCTCTGGCGCTCTTGGGATGCAAACCCATTAGGAACTGAAAGAAACTGAGGAGTGCGAGTAACTCGTCTCTTTTGAATTGTTTGCTCTGCCTATAGGGAGCAGCCCGGAGATATATAAGTCCCATGATGATGCGTTTGCATCTAGCTGTCGGTCATCAGGATTAAGCCTAGCATGAGGGGATGCTGAAAGAGACTCGAACTCTATTTACTGAGCCGCATTGGCTCGGGTGCCAAGCTTTTTAGCCCCTGAAAGTCGGGAAGCGTTCCCGGGCCGTCTCGGCTAACTCTTCCGAGTGAGACTCCCAACGTCCATCAACATCCACGATCAAGATGATGGATTCAAGACGCAGCAACGCCGGCCTCTATGACTTTTCTCTGAACCTTTACTACTGTGATTGGTGGGATTGGGGGCCGTACCCTATGTGAAGTATGTTTATGCGCCGGAGCCCCCAGCCCTTACCACGAGGCTCCGTCCTCACATCGTTTTTCCGGAAATGTCCAAAGCGACCGCCGCGATGGGCGTATATATAGCCGCACTGAATTCCAGGTAACCCTCCTTTGTATCACATATTATTGACTGGATGCTGTGATTTATTTGCCTATGCGAAATAACTGCAACTTCGATCCTGGAGAGAACTTATACTGATCGATCCGAAGATGACTGATTTCGAAGACAAAATTACCATTTCCATCGACGGCGGCGATACAATTACGGATGTCCACGCCATTGTGCCTGGAAGACCGGATATCGTTCTTAAGCTCTTATCGGTCAACCCCTCCCACTATCGAGATGCTCCGACTGAAGGTGTGCGGCAAGTTCTTGAACTTATAACGGGCGAACCTCATCCTCGTGGCCGGCCTTTGAAGCTTGACCAAGTCAAATGTCTACGCATGGGAACCACAGTTGCAACGAATGCATTGCTCGAAAGAAAAGGGTCCAAATCTGCTCTTCTTACAACAAAAGGATTCAAAGATTTCCTTAAAATCGGGAATCAGGCTCGTCCAAAGATTTTCGATCTTTCGGCCAGACGACCAGACATCCTTCCGGAAACAGTCATCGAGATCGACGAACGTGTCATTCCATGCCATGAGCTCTCTACTCGAGAAGCTGTTACCGGGTCCAAATTTGTCGAAGGGGTTACTGGCGAAAAGCTGCGCGTGTTGAAGGAAGTCGACTTGGAGGATGTGAAGGCGTCCTTACAATGTCTCAAAGAGGGGGGTTATGGCTTCATTTCTGTTGCGCTCATCCATTCTTATGCCTACCCAGAGCACGAGAGACAGATCGGCGAACTCGCAAACTCGGTGGGCTTCTCCGTCGCGTTGTCTTCACAGTAACAGCCCATGATCAAAGTGGTTCCTCGTGCCATGTCTGCGTCTGCAGATGCCTACTTGACTCCTGTGATCAAACGTTACATTGACTCTATTTCCGCGAATTTCGACGGCGGCCTGGAAGCTCAGAAGGGCTGCCGTTTTGAATTCATGCAGTCGGATAGCGGACTAGTTGATTTCCGCAACTTCACAGGCCTCAAGGCGATCCTTTCTGGGCCTGCTGCGGGTGTGGTTGGAATAGCTTCGACTAGCTGGGATTTGGAAGTATGTACTCCTATTATCGGGTTTGATATGGGTGGTACTTCTACGGACGTTTCTCGATTTGACGGAAACTTTGATCATAATTTTGAAGCCACTGTTGCCGGCGTTTCGCTTCAGTCACCTCAACTGGATATAAACACAGTCGCCGCCGGTGGAGGCTCCATCCTTTCGTGGAGGAATGGTTTGTTTTATGTCGGCCCAGAATCAGCAGGCGCCCATCCTGGTCCTGCATGCTACCGGAAGGGTGGCCCGCTCACCGTCACGGATGCCAATTTGTTTCTCGGTCGATTGCTTCCAGAGCACTTCCCTCATATTTTCGGCCCGGGCGAGAACGAGCCACTTGACTGTGAGGTTACAGCAGCGAGATTTGACGAAATCACCAATCAGATTAACGTGGAACAAACCAGTAAAGGTTTGCCGACTTTCACGGCGGAAGAGGTGGGCCTGGGCTTCTTGAAGGTGGCGGACGAATCTATGGCTCGACCAATCCGCAATCTGACTGAGGCTCGTGGCTTTGAAACTTCCTCTCATCATCTTGCCTGTTTTGGTGGCGCAGGTGGTCAACATGCCTGTTCTGTTGCCGCCTCTCTCGGCACTTCACGTATAATCATTCACAATTACTCTTCCATCCTCTCTGCTTATGGTCTTGCTCTCGCTGAGATTGTGAAAGAGTCTCAGGAGCCCGTGTCTGCCGAATACCGTTCATCTCAGGAACTTCTCAATCAGAGATTCGAGCGCATGATCGAAAATGCAACCGTTGAAATTTTAGATCAAGGATTTAAGATGGAACAAATTCGACACGAGCTGTATCTCAACATGAGATACGAAGGTTCAGATACCAGCCTTATGATCCTCAGACCGGAGTCCTGGGATTTCGCGGGCCAATTTCAGAAACGACATCGACGGGAGTTCAACTTCACCTCTGATCGCCCAATATTGGTTGATGATATTCGTGTTCGTACCATTGCTTCCTCCAAGGTGCGATCTGAGAAAAGTCCCTTACAACAGTTAAAAGAAGTGCCCATACGAGATGTTGCCTCTCCGCCAGCACACTTGACTCAAGTCTATTTTGATAGCGCGATGAAAGTCAGGATTGATACTCCAGTTTACCTCCCAAATACGATTGAGAAGTATAGCCGCATCAACGGACCGGCAATTATCATCGATAAGACTCAGACTATTGTTGTCACTCCGAACGCCACGGCTAGTATTCTTGACACCTGTGTGCTCATCGATCTAAAGGGTCAGAAATCAAGTAATCCCAACAGCATGCTCAATTCTAATGAAGTGGACCCCATCCGATTGTCAATCTTTGCCCACAGGTTCATGTCTGTGGCTGAGCAAATGGGAAATACTCTGCAGAAGACTTCTGTGTCAACGAACATAAAAGAGCGTCTCGACTTCTCATGTGCGTTATTTTCCCCCGATGGTGGGCTCGTTGCAAATTCCCCTCATGTCCCCGTCCATCTCGGCTCAATGCAGTTCGCCGTCCGGTATCAGCATCACAAATGGCTTGGGAACCTCAGAGATGGGGATGTACTGGCCGCCAACCACCCATCCTGTGGGGGCACTCATCTCCCTGATGTAACCGTCATCACTCCTGTTTTTGATAGGCCAGGCGGAAGCGAAACTATATTCTACGTCGCTTCCCGTGGCCACCATGCAGATATTGGCGGCATTCTTCCTGGCTCTATGCCCCCGAAATCAACAGAGCTTTGGCAAGAAGGTGCGGCCATCGAAGGCGAAAAGATTGTTGGTGATGGAGTTTTCAATGAAGAGCGCATGGTTGAGTTGTTTTCTCACAAGCCCAGCCAATATAAAGGATGTTCCGGTACTCAATGCCTGAGCGACAATATTTCTGACCTCAAGGCGCAGATTGCTGCTAATGCTCGTGGAATTTCCTTGATACAAAATCTCATCCAGGAATACGGTATTGATACAGTTCAGCGATACATGTACGCTATTCAGACAACTGCTGAATCCGCAGTCCGTGACCTCTTGAAGGAACTCTTCGGGCGTTTTGGAGGAGAGCCACTAAAAGCAATCGACTACATGGACGACGGAAGCGCCATCAAGCTAAAGATCACCATTGACGGAGAACAGGGCTCTGCAATTTTCGATTTCGCCGGTACTGGGCCTGAGGTATACGGCAATTGGAACGCGCCCATTGCCATCACGCATTCCGCGATCATATACTCTCTCCGGTGTATGATCAATCTGGACATCCCCCTTAACCAAGGATGTCTTACCCCGATTGACATTCGCATCCACCGAAGAGCATTCTTTCTCCGTCAAAAACGGCAGCCGTCGTTGGAGGAAATGTCATGACCTCCCAACGCATCACTGACGTCGTCCTCAAAGCGTTCCGGGCCTGCGCCGCTTCCCAGGGATGCGTCCACAACCTCACGTTTGGCAGAGACTCCACCGTTGACCCTCAAACGGGCAAAATAATCCCCGGTTTTGGTTACTATGAGACCATTGCAGGTGGAAGCGGTGCTGGTCCGACTTGGGACGGCGAGTCTGGGGTCCACGTCCATATGACCAACACACGCATCACAGAACCAGAAATCTTCGAGAAGCACTACCCAGTGTTTCTTCGTCAATTCAGCCTTCGTAACAATTCTGGAGGTAAGGGCCTGCACCCAGGTGGTGCGGGTGTGATTCGTGAAATTGAATTTCTCTGCCCGTTGCAGTGTTCCATTCTCTCTGAGAGAAGAGTGCATAGGCCGTATGGACTTGAGGGTGATGAAGATGGAGAGGCTGGGCTCAACCTGTGGATTACGAAGGACGATGAAATTGGTGAGGAGAGGAAGGTAAATATAGGTGGCAAGAATACGGTGATGGTCAAGGCCCGTGACCGAGTTGTGATCATGACTCCTGGAGGAGGTGGATGGGGAAAGCAAGTCAAGACTGTTTGATGTCGATGTTCCGATGCATTTTTATTTTATCTTTAGGTATCCTGGTAAATATTTGTTCTTGTACGGAGTACTGCTGCTCAACCCATTCGCTTCTCATTCAGCATGCCTCTGATCCGGCCGTGAAAGGGGGTTGTAACTGGTGACGTCATTTCTCCTTAGTAAGCCACACTTGTGGCACGGTCCACAGGTCCAAGGGGGGCCAAGGTCATCGAATTGTATTGTTGAAAGCGACATAATTTACACCTTAACCGCCAGAATATGCAACACAAAAAACTAAAGTACATTAAGAGCAGTAAAGGGTGCCGGCGAGGGGCGTAGCAAAACATATACAGAAGAATAAAGAACCAGAAAAAAGTGGGCACAGGCCCAACAAAATCGCGTCCTTACGCCGTCGCTGTCTATGGAGTCAAACGGGGCAGAAACGAGAGTGTTTATTGAGCTTTAATTTCAACCCTAAAAATGGCGAAACTACCCTTTGTACTCCCTGGCGTCACTGACTTAAACGATTGGCTTAGGAGGGACTGGGGGAGGAGTGGATGTGGTGGGAGTATATTCCTCATCACGATCCCTATCAGTGGCCGCAATCAACCCTTCAAGTTCAAAGTCTTGTGCATCCCTAATATGACGTGCCTGGGAAGGCGTTCGATTCCGTCCAATGACATGCGGGGAGGCCAAGTAGCTTGGCGGCTGCTGATATCGCATTTCCTCAGAAGCTCGATCGTCTCTGTTAGACTTTGTGGTTTCGGGGAACGTGTGAACCCCATAAATGTGAAGAAGAATGTTGACAACTGCAGATTGTTAGGATCAAATAGTATCTTGAAAGCACGGGAAAGGCAACATACACAAAAACATAAGGCACGCAACGCTGAAGATCACCAGAATATAAGTGACGTGGTCGATCCCCGAGTCTGACAAAAGTTGCATCTGCTCTTCTGTGGCGCCCATGAAAAGAAATCCTGCGGCGTATAGTAGCTAGAAGGAGAGTAAGCCTTCAACCCGAGACCAAGACTTTGGAGACAAACTTACGAACGGGGTAAGATATTGGAAACTGTTTGCCTGAGTACCATCATCAGTAAGAGAACCTGAGTCCTTTAGCACAAAGCTGATTTCCACAACTCGCACGGCTCCGGCTGCCATCAGAGTATAGCCAAAGACGGTATGCACCATTGCACTAACGGGCAAGTGCTGTGGGTGTGCTGACATCGCATAACCAGTTATGAAAATGACCAATGCAGGGAAGATATTTCGTCTTGGTCTGCCATTCCGTCTTCTGCTCAGCCAAAGGCCCACAAGACCGGCACACCACCAAATAACTCCCATAGATGTATGTTGCATATCATTGTGTCTCCATGGTTGACCCCAACGGTGTTCCGTAAACGTATTGACGCAGCCCCAAGCGGCAATGACGAGCGAATCGAAGAATTCCTGGCTGCGACCCGTTCTCCGGAGCCATACCTGTCCAACGAGTAGCAAGATCGTGAGCATGATGCCATAAGCAATAAACGCGCTTCCCATGATAAAATGAGCCAGACACTGCCCAAGATGATCGTCATGACAAAATCCTAGTGCAGTAATTCCACCAAGCACCATTTGGATCCATGTTATAAGTGGCATCATTTTTCCAACGACTCCGTGTAACAGGACAATGAACGGTCGAATTTTCCCAGCAAATCCCTTAGTTATGTGCAATTTGAGGTAAATTCCCAAGGCGAGCTGAGATACGAGCATGGTGATCAGGGAGTTCGCATACGCAGAGTGGATATTGTCACCAAATTGGCGACCCTTGTGCATATGACCTAAGAAGTATGCAACGACGGCAACGACTGTACCGGCGACTTGAACGGGGACGTGCCAGCGGGATCGGATAATCTGGGAAAGTTCAAAACGCCAGGAGTCAGCAAAATATACGAACTGTGCGTTGAATTGGAGCCCACTTACTCCGAGAACCATTCCAGTCGGAAAGATGAGCCCAAACGACACAATCATCAAAAGAATATGAGTCCACAAGATCGAGTCCTGCAACGAGAAGTAAGTACGCCATCCTAGAAACCCCTCTTGAACAAGTAGCCCGACTCACAAGAGGCTCAGCGGAAACGTGTTTGCCCTCTGGAACAGCACCATGATGATCATGGCCATGAACAACGTGTGCCAGTGCACCAAGCACAGCCAGCAAGCTGAGGTGTGTCATATTTCTTCAGCTGGAAGGACTGTGATAGTACCCAAAGATATGTATGAGTCGATCTCTCCTTGATATGAGGATCCGATGTATGAAGGAGATGGTAAAATGGCCGCAACAACCGGGTTTTGAGGAGGGGGTTCACGAAGAGAAGAAACGCATCGGAAAACCCGCTTTTGAATAAAATCTAGTAGTTATCTGGTTTCCATACCGACCACAAGCCTAAGTAGAACCGTGCAACATCTCCATGTCAACGACAACAAGAAGTTGACCGTGAACAAGACCTCGAAGTGAGCAAATGAACGGCATCCGACGAAAATGCCCAGCAAGGTCATTAGTCAGCCCTGCCAAGAGACTACTGTGGGGATCTTGTAAATTAAGGTTTGAGTCTCCAAGGACAGCTCCTTCCCGAACGCGACCCCCTGCAGAACCGGCAAACATCTCCGTGAGGAAGGCGCCCAAACTATATGACTTACTGTCCAAACACGACAAACACGGCGAGCGCACACGATATGGCTTGACTGATGGGATCTTTGCTACAAATTTTCGCGAGACATCTTTTCTCTCTTCCATATGCAGCCATCCGAGGAACCTGTTGCATAGCTTCTCTGTTTACGGAGTAATCCGTCCCGGTAGGGACTTTATTGATACCCATAATCCAGGATGTCTGCAGAACAGCAGTGCTCTGGGAGCAAAGCAGGACATGAGAAGCCTGCTACCAGCCCGCCCAAAGAGCAAGATAATATGAAAAACGACAACATGACTTCCGAGTCAGACATTCCGATGTCCATGCCCGGATTGACTCCTCAACAAGAACGAAAAATTGTTCGTCGACCAGGTCTTTTGGGTCCTCAATCTACAGGTACTCGCTTTCAACTGCAGCACGCCAGCTGACATTATATAACAGAAATCCCTTGAAGCAAGCGTAGCGAGGCTGCAATCTCAGATCTCCGAAACAGAAGCGCTTCTCTCAGAGGCCCAAGAGAAATACAAGTAAAAAATCCGTCCATCAAGTTTGGCCGCCAGCACTGAGGCTATTTTACATGCCTAGCTTTGGTCATTTCGAGCATAACCCAGCTCTGATGTTTTTTGCAGGTCGATCTATCCGAAGAATTCTTCTTTGCCTGATCCGGGAGCTATAGTAAAACGGCACATTCACCTCCTTCACGAGTACAATGAGATCAAGGATGTTGCACAAGGTTTATTAGGACTCATTGCAGAGGGAAAAGGCGTGAGATACGTGGATGTTCAGAAGGAATACGGGATTGACGGCAACGACTGACTGCACATTGATAACCAAATAGGTGTAAATGAAGACCACTTGCGGAAAAAGTTTTATGTAATGCTGATGCATCGAGCCAGTTGTTAAGTTCTTATCACGGACAAATTCTCTAAACTGCAAAGTTGGGGCCTGGGCAAGATCGACATGAGACCAGGGTGCCAATATTATTTACTCCAAATGAAACTGAAAGTATTCAAACGCCAAAATACCCTTTCCAAATGAAAAAAGAAAAAAGAAAATTCATCAGCATCTATCAGACAGCAGGCATCTAGAGCAACGTGTCATAAAAGTCCAACAATGGTATCAGCCAGCAATAAAGCAGCCATGCGTTAGATTCTAGTAATCAAAAACCCAATTTCGCAACGTGATATCGTACTATTAACCGCCAATCAGGGTAATGCAATCTTCGACAGCACTTTCAAGCTCCGTGATTCGTGTTTTCAGCGCACGATTTTCCTCTTGCAATATCATAGCAACATGTCCTGGATCTGGCAATGGGGCTCCATGGCAATTGGGACATTTGGAAGCAGTAAAGTTGCCTAAGGAAGAACTAGCCGCGGATATGCCTTTGAGAACTCTGTCATAGGCTGTCGTTCGTGGCAGTGGGGTAGGTTGGGTAGGCTGGGCTTTTACCGGCCATGGCTGGTATGTTGCAGGAGTCACGGGAGTTTGTATCGTGTCGAACGTTGTGGAGATCACGGAGGCGGGTCGGGTAGACGCAGTATCAGTCGTCCGTTTGGAAAAGATACTTTCCGCAATACTTTCGTCTGCAGATTCGAATCCAGAATCGCCGCTCACGGATGCACCACTTGATTTCTTGGTATGTCTTCGCGCAGAATTCATTGGAGTTCCGACGGTATCGGAAAGCTCGTCGTGCTTTTTCGAGAGCATCTCACTCCGCCGTCGCATGTCTTCCTCTTGTTGTCGTCGCTGTCGTTCTATCCTCAATTCTTCAGCCAGGGCTTTCATCTCCTTATCTTGATCCATGGCCTTAGCTGCCATTCCATTCAACTGAGATTTGATGTTTTGAAGCCGAGATTGGGTCTCCTCCAGTTCCTCCTTTTGTTCAACTTTTTCAGCAAGAGCTTGATGGAGGGCAAACGTTCGTAACTTGTAGGCGCTTTGCAGTTGTCGAGCCAAGTTCTGGGCATTGCGCTGGAAGCTGACCAACGCTTCTTCAGGTGGAAGATTCGATAAGTCGGTGCGAAAAAGAGTGGCATTGATATCGAGGTTCAACAATTCGTCGTTTGCAGGCTCCGGCATATTGGGAAGCTGTTCCTTTGGTGACTTTCCGGCGAAAAATGAGAACGGGTTCGAATAAGCGATGTTCTTGAATGGAGAGGGCACTGCCATCTTCTTTGTAGGAGACGAAGGGCGACTCTGAGTTGTTGGAGTGGATACACCGGACGCTGAATCTCTTTCCTTTGTCGATGATGGAATTATTCCAAGTCTAACGGGTGCAGATTCTCCTTGAAATAAACCAGAAAGCAGTCGGTTTCCTTGGTCCGGTTTCAAGCTGGATGCTTCTTCATCCGTGCCGAGCTGGACATTCTCCAGAACAGCTAATCGCATGGAAGTATTTCTCTCTGCCGGAAAGAGCTCCGTCCTTGCTCGTCGATGTGTAGATCGAAATGAGGGCGTTGGCTCCCCAGGCAGTAACTGGAGAGAGCGTCTGGCAGGTTGTCTTATCGTGAGGGGCGCCGGCCTCAAACTTTCAACATCATCAACGTTATCCGCAGAGAATCGTTCATGGTCCACATCCAGCTGGGGAGAGGGTAAACGGCGAGGGCTCGTTGCCGGTAGGCTTTTCGTCGACTCATATTCCGTCATTGGGCCGCTAAGGAAAGCTCGTGGCGGTTGCGTAGGCGTCAAAGTCGTGGAACCTTTGGCAGGCAGATTGCCAACCTCCTCCGTCCACGTAGCCATTTGCAGCTCCAAATCAATTGGATGCCACAGACGACTCGCACCGCACCAAAACCCTCACGCCAACGACGGGCCAGTTTATCCAACGTTTCGTTCACACCTCCGGAAGGGGAGAATCGAACCTCGAGTGCTGGTCAATGAGGATTTCATCCAAAGACTCGTCGATGGACTATTGATGGCGGAGTTGGTTATAGGAATCGACAAGTTGAAGAGCTAAGCGAATGACGAGGAGATACGAAGTAGGGAGATGGAAGACGTTGTTCAGGGTATCCTGTACGAAAAGATGGGATTATAACGAGAAGAGAGAGTGACAATTATAGATTCAGGTGACAAAAGAAGTTTCAAGGGATGGACTGCATCCGCCCCTAGAACCTGACACAGACGTTGTGCATGGCCAACCCCAAGCCAGACGATTCATGCTTGCTGGCCCCTGTCGCCCGGGCATCACTGTGCAGTGTAAATAAGTGGCTGGGCGCAGCCCAGCCACACATTCCATTAGTCATCGTGGGTTGAAGCGGCAACAGCTTGCAGGTTGACGCAGGCCAAAGCAACAACGTCATTATCCTCCCGCCTGAAGTTATGAAAATGGGCTGTTTCAGGGTCCAGTTTGTGAGTGACGCGCCATCCTGACGTACAAAGCGGCCGAATAATATGATTCAGAGCATGAAACCAGGACTTTAATGTTGCGGTGTTCTCTTGAGTGTCCTCTGAGTGAAAGACAGATTCTCGCAGACACACTACACTTGGATTCTTACTTATTCTCATATCCTTAGGTTCTACGGAGTAGGAGATACGGAATATGGTCTCTGAAGCGGCCCTTCGATATCAGGACCCTTTGGCGTTCCGCGGTTACCGGCAGCGCTCCCGAAACCTTGGGCCCGAGAGAGCCAACGATCGGCCCGAAAATAGCGTCGACTCGGAACTGAAACCTTAATCCGGAGACCTTACTCAGGTGAGAGGACACTGTGGCACAACCTCCGGAACACTAACCTGAAGAGCCAAGGAGAGCTGTGCTGAACACCACGCCTATCATTGCTATCATCTGAGGTCCAGTTAATTATTTTAAGGCAGTACCTTTGATTCATGCCACCTTGATCGATTGAATCTCAAGCCTGAGTTCTGGTCGATTGACCAGGACAAGCGCCACACTGCCCAGGAACCTCCGGAAGCCATGGACGCTTGGGGGCTTCGCGGCATATGTCTCCAATGCGTGCAGGTCGTGCGAGACGTCCCCCTTCCGTACTTAATAGGGTTTCTCGCCGCCACACTTGCTGGATTGCTTGCTCTTGTATGTAGGGACAATTTGGTTTGGACTTCTTGTGCTCAATGGACTGTTTCTAACGTGATAGGGTTACGGCCTCATCTTCCTCCTCGCACCGATCCCAAGACCCCCGTTCCCTGACGAGAAAACCTACCAAACCATCTCAGAAGACGGACTCGCTACGTCCCCCAAACCACTACCATGTTGGTATGACCGTTATCGCGCCGGTCAGCCCGATGAAAAGAAAAGGGGGAAACTGCAGGATGCTGAACTGTTCATGTCTCTGGTCGTGCCGGCATACAACGAGGAAGAACGTTTGCCAGGGATGCTAGAACAAGCAGTAAACTACCTTGAACGGACGTACGGAGACCTAGCACCACAAAAACCGAACGGTGTGGAAAAATCGAAACCGGATGGACCGGGGGCTGCACGGAAACGCCGCCCCAATACTACGAATGACCAGGCAGTCCTGTCTACACAATTGAAAGGATGGGAAGTAATAATAGTGTCTGACGGTTCGACGGACAGGACCATCGAAACAGCTCTAGCTTTTGCAAAAGATCACCAGCTATCCCTTCATCCAAAGGGCCATGCCGGACCTTGGACACCCAGCTCCAGAGAAGGCGTACACATTCCTCCCGGAACAATCAGGGTAGTAAAATTAAAAGAGAACAGAGGAAAAGGAGGTGCAGTAACGCACGGGATGAGACATGTCAGGGGTCAATACGTCGTCTTCGCCGACGCCGACGGAGCCAGCAATTTTGATGACCTTTGCAAGTTAGTTCAGGCCTGTCAGAAAGCCGAGGATGGAAGTTCGCGAGGCATTGCCGTTGGATCCAGAGCGCATCTCGTAGGAAGTGATGCTGTCGTCAAGGTGTGTACAAACCATTCTCTCCCCTTTTAAGCAACAGAAATTTTGGGCTAAAAATGGCGCTTAGCGTTCCAAACTCCGTAACTTCCTCATGCACGCCTTCCATATCACGATTCGCCTTCTCACACCTCCGCGCACCGCCCGAATCAAAGATACGCAGTGTGGATTCAAGCTCTTCTCTCGTGCCACTTTACCCTACATCATTCCTCACATGCACTCCGAAGGCTGGATCTTCGATGTGGAAATGCTTATGCTTGCGGAATTTGCGAATATCCCTGTCGTCGAGGTTCCGGTGGGGTGGAGGGAGGTAAAGGGAAGCAAGCTGAACGTCGTGTGGGATAGTCTCGGAATGGCATGGGGTCTGGCGATGTTAAGAGCTGCTTGGGGACTCGGGGTATATCGAAGGAGTGTATGATAAGACACAACTGGCATTTTTTTGCGTTCTGTTTCGTTGACGGAGTAGGTAAAAAGAACCTCGAGTCCTGCTTGTGGATTTGTTTCGGTGTTTTGGGGAACAGGTTGGGATATATAATGGCTATGGTTATCACCATAAGTGCCATGGCTGATCGCGACCTCCTCGTGCGGTCTTTATGGTTCAGCCGTCTAATTGCTTCTATAGACAATTGCATTTGAGTCCTAAACTCCACCAGAATCTTCTGTTCCAAATACTTAAGTTCATGTTGGCAGTCATTCATGTTACCATCAATGAAGCGTGCTGCTATTGGACATATTAACCCAATACTCTGCCAGACGTTCGAATGTTAGCCACACAAAAACATGTTGCAACAAACCAAAAAAGAAGATTGCCTTCAGTCCATGGGGTATCAACAACTTGTACGGATTAGAAGCCCTAATATCACAATACAAACGTGCACAGGACCCTTGACAACCATAAGCTCGGGGATGTTGGGTCATTCCAAGTTGAGGCCCTCAAGGACAGATAATTTAGATAGCAGGGAATGTGCATCCTTTTGGTTCCAAATTCAGCACGCGGGAGTGGGTATTTATCATGCTCCAAGATAGCCATATCCCTCGTTGAGCCGATGAACAACGGTACTTCAACGGCTCTAAAGGTAGACCAGTATTTGTGAGTTCGTCCAGGTGGATATCAGTGACTGTCATTTCCAGGGAAATCTGAGCCTCATATCCCTCGACCCTAGCCAAGCACGAAAATTGCGAAGAGAGGTGGCAGGCCGGCTAGAAACCAGTCTCGAAGACCAGTTCTGAGGCGATCTGATGGTTTTAAGTGTTAGTTTAACGCCTGTCCATGACGTTGAGAAGAAGATGACACTGTTCCAGAGTCCTTGCAGTGGCAGCCCAATGGCCGTTGCGAGGGCCAGTCCATAACTGGTGCGATCTGAATGCGTGAACATATACATCCTGTTTGCGGTTGCAGGAACCTGGAATCGAGATTGCGGGTAAGTTCAAGCTTGTTTAAGACGGAAAACGATGAGACACGTGCTCGAAGAGTCGATAGTACATACCCATGTGATGACTAAGGAGAGAAAATATAGACATGCGAACTTGGTATATGCTCGAGCGCTTTTCCTCGCTTCAAAGGAGCCTCGTCGACCTGTGATTTCTTTCTCGGATATGTCAAAAAACGGGGCGGACACAGGGGTGAGTGGTATATCCCGTCCTCTCTCAGGGTCAACGACGTTCCTGATATTTGGGGTAGGTCGGGCCAAATCGCTCAAAATAGATAGAGAATCCACACTCCGACGGGGTCTTGTGGAAGGTCGCTGGTCTAGGTGAACCTGGGCTGGGGTTTGCACAACACGGGACCTGAATGATTCTTCCGGAACTATCTGATTAATATCGAGCCCTGTGCCTCTTGGAGAGGGCGTTTCGTTTTCGGCCCTCTGCCGGCTGGAGATTGTGGATGTTGAAGCCCCAGCTGAAGAGTCGTGTGCGCTTGGTTCATTTCGGAACAATGGTTGGTTCCCGAAGACGGACATGTGCTGGGCCGAGAACCGACTCTGAAATACTTGTTGTTCTCCAGGAGCGAAAAGTCCTTCAGGTCTAGAAGGAAGCTGAAGCGCTTCTGACTGCTGAGTTGCTGCCGCCTGCTGCTCAGCCGAATCTTCATGAGATGAAGCTCCCCTGGCGAGTTGGTCGGTCAAAGAAAGTCTTTTAAACCCTCTCTCTAATACGTAGATTTTGATGCCAGCAGCAATATAAATCACTGAAGTAACAAGAAGGGCAAACCAAACAGGCCCGTAATAGACGGCAAGGCGCAATACGTCCCATGTGTGACGTATCCAGCACCAGAGCTGATAAATGCATTAATACGGTTAGAATCTAGGTTGCAGGATTGAACATACGAGTGCGTCACCGTATACCCTTCCTCTGGATTTTGTTTTGATAAAAAAGAAGACGAATGCGGGTATAAACTGTAGACCATAGCAGATGATGAAGTATTTCCATTCCAGTTTTCTCAGTTCAGGAAGACTGTACCGGCGGAATAAAACCAGGAAAACATTGGAGGCCATGCACAAGTTCCAAAGCGCGTCCGCGGATGTGAACCTGATTTGCTCACTTTGGTTAATCTCAAGATTCCAAGGCTGGACGAACGAAGGACATAGACGAAGAGGCCAGTTCAGGACATACCATTGTAAGAAAAATGCCTGAAACTGACAAAGTGAACTGGTATCTCCAGAAATTGCCCCGGAATTTGCTATTAGTTCGGCCGTATGCGCGAAAATGTTGCCCCAAGTCGCATAGAAGATCAGTCGATTGACCGGAGTGTGGAAATGAGTGCTGAAGACGAAGCTCACGATAACTAGAATGCAAGCTAGAATAGAGACAGATGCACAAACACGAATTGCAATGTTCAGAGATTGAGCTTGCCAGGCACTTAAGCTGGTGCAGTCGCGCGTGGAACATCCAGAATTACCTGCCACACCACGCGTTAAGGTGTACCAACGATCGAGTAATTCCGCTTGGGCAGGCTTGCCATTTCTAGTGGCGGAATCCGGAATAGCACGTTGCAAGATACTCCAAAGCTTTGGGAGCAATTGTGCATGCCCCATTTCACTTCACCCCATAGCAGTCAATGACATGGTGTAGATTCTCTTTCTCCTGAAGGATGAGATGGCAACATGTTCTGTTCGAGGAGCGCTCCATTCAAGCTTTCATCAGGTGACGTAAATCCACGGAGCTCTGGATAGACTTCCTCGGTTCTCATGACCAGTTCAATGAGACTTTATCGATAGACTTCATTGATAAGGATTTGTTCTCTTAAAAGTCTGATCACTTGAGGAGGCGAATTTCTCGAGGTGACAAGATAGGCAGTGCAGAGCAGAGCAAAGCAATCGTTTCAACACAGCTGGTATAGGATAGCTGGAACAACGCTCTCTCTAGCTATGATAGAAGACTTCATCTGATGGTCATAAATGCTAGGCATTTGTTCTCTCGAAGAAGCGTGGGCAACTCCAAGAGTACGAGAAGACAAACTAAAAGAACCTCATCAGTCTAAGCGACTGTTTCAACGAACGCGGCTATAATTGTCAATAAATTGGAATCCATATTGAATTTCTGAGAACATCGAGATGCTGGTGACGGGAAGAGATGTTCACACACGTCCTGGTCGGCGTGAGTCGCGTACGGAGTGCAGGTGGCTTGGTGTTGTATTTCTAATACGATACGGTTATCACTTGGCCCTGGAAACACCCGGAGCTCCGCGCCCTGATCCCCTGTGTTTCAAGGCTGGCTAGGCGGTACCGACGCCCCAGGGTCTTAAAAATAGGCTCCAGCCATGTTATGACGCTTGTATCGAAAGAACACCCTACTCCCGGTTGGGTTAGACCTTGGCTGGTGGGGATCAGTGACATTTGCTGGCTGACTTTCTTGGAAGAAACGTCGCTGTTCCACGTCAGAACGATTTTTGACTTGCTTTGACAAAAGAATAGTTGTTGCTGACGACAATCATGGAGCTTTTCCAGGATGTGCGCAACAGATGCTAGACGCAACTGGAATCTAGCAGCGATCACTTGAGCTGCTTGCTCCACGACCTGAAAGATAACACTGAAAGGCATCGAAAGATCTGTAGGTTTCGCCATCGCCTGCGTCAAACCCTGATATTGCGCCCCGAACCCTGTATCCAATGACCACAATGTGAATTCAAGATTATCTTCCAATTCCTCCCTTAATACCTCTATTGCAATAATATCCACCTTCACATTCCGGCAGAGGTACTCTTCCTCTGCAGTGCGCTCACATGAGTTTATCCGGGACGAAATCCGAACCCCCCGCTCTCTCCCACCCCTACAAAACGAGGAACATTATCGATTTGTCGGATTACATCGAACAAGCCCGATTGACTCTCGATATCCAGCGGATCACTTTCGAACGCGAAAGAGCTGCGTTTGCAGAGGAGCGCAAGCTGTGGGAGAAGGAGAGACATATAATGCAGCAGAGAATTGCGGACCTGGAAGCAAAGTACGACAGAGATACTGCTGCTGCTACACGGTCAAAATCCAATATTCCTGTGGGCTCTCAGACGGGGGAGCATCATGTGTGGGAGGGATCCAGCCCAACGACGCAGCCTTCACGAGTGTTTCTAGATGACATACCCAATTCGGAACCTGAGCTCCTCAGACCGGCCTTCTCTCCGTCCCTTGACGAGGCATTGTCTCCTAAATCTCATCCAACGGATCGCCATGTGCCCGTGGGAATACCAGTCGAGCTTGTAGACAGTTCGCTGGATGGCATAACCCTGAAGTCTACGGCCTTCTCACCTGATTTAGTCGCCAAAGTCTCACCACCAGCCTTACCCGTCCCCGTGACGCATGCTCATGCTCATGCTCCTCTCCCTCAGCCTGTTGGCACGGAATTGAAACCGGGTCTACGGCCGCATGGGCCACTCTGTGTAGCGTCGCCGTTTGGAGACATACCCAGCGATATTGATAACACTCCTATGGCGCCCTTTGACCAGACAGCCAACAGTGGCTACCCTTTCCCTACTGCCGACTCACTTCCTGACGAATCCCCCTGTGAGCCACTTCCATCGTTATATCCCGTCGGCAGTTTTGATCCTGCCGCCTACGAAGACGAAGCAGATGATGATCCTGCTCTACAAGGGTTATTAGGTCTGCAAAACGACCAGAAGCAAGACACGGAATTTCTCGAGGAACTAGATCAGAAGCTCATGAGGGAGGCTAAGAGGGCGCTGTCTAGACCCTCACTTTCATCCGATGAGGGGGATGAGGAGAGCCCGGGAGAGCCGCCAGAACCGGAGCCCGAAATCCGGTTCAAACACAGCACGAATTTTGGGACTGCGTATGGCTCGACGCAGATCGACACTTAAGTTGGGCGCATCTGCTGGGTCAGATTGACGAATTACCAACTGCATATTTGCCATATACTGCTCTACGAATTGAGAGTTATTCGTCATTTACTCCTGTTTTTCCTGGAAGCATGTTTGGAAATGTCGAATGATTTGGAAATATGTCTGTGGCTGTATTCATATTTGCTTGGTGTGTATCCCAGATCCCTTTCAGGTGCAGTTCACTTTTATCTTGGATATGGATTCGTCTGTTGTCTCAAGGTCTTGGCACTCCTAGCGTTCATTGCGTATGAGGGGCCGGAAAAGGAGAAAAGGGGACAGTTAGGCAAGATGATTTTGGACCGTGCAATGACTGAGAATGTTCTTATCAGCGATCTACCCCAATACACTGACCAGTTGCCAATTAAAAATAGTGCGATTCACATCACTCTGTGTCACTTGGACATTAAATGCTGCTAAAGAGCCACATCCCATATCGTTCAAATCTCCAGATGCTCAAGGGCTATGGAGTATGTAATCAACGCCTTTACGCCAACAAAACAAGAAGTAACGGCCACCTGGCTGAATTGCAGAAGACGAACCACCCAGAGATGGCAAGAAGAAAGGAGAGACTCCTATGGGCACTACACGCCCATTGTGAAATCATGCTCAATCCCCGGTGTAACACTTGCAATAAACTTCAAGAAAACAACCAGATACTGATCAACACGGATAGCCACCTGCTCATCATCCTCGTCTTCCTCACTGCCCTCATGCTGCAAAACCTCCCATTCGTCACCGGCACTTGCTCCAGTCGATGCCTGTTTATTATCTCCGCCAGAGATGCTCAGTTGCGCAGTGTCATCGACCAATCCTTCTAGCCCACTCTCCACTTTTGTCTGTTCACCAGCATGTGCGCGTTTGAGTTTCTGTCTCCGGATCTTCAAGGCAGCATCGGCACGATCCAGGAGAATTTTCATGACACTGGCATGTCTGCACGGGTGCACGCTGGCCATTTTCACGTTGCCTTCGAAGAAAGGGAAATCTTCAAGAGTAACGGTTTTGTCTTTGTAATCGCCGACGATGTCTTCCATCATGAGATGGGGCGGGAGGGGCTCAGACGGAGAAAGGTAGCCTGACAGGTAGAGACGTGGAGTGCGGTAGTAAGGAGTGTAAGTAATATAGAGGGTGTATGTCCGTAATGGCCTTTGATCATGTCAGTAGGTATGAACAAGATACACACGGTGCCTCTGAAAAGCAGTCTGTCTCGTGAGGGTGGAGGACTCACGTCTTTCCTGACTTTCCAAGTGGTTCCCGGATAATTGCTTCCTCGTCGTCTTCCTCATCCTCCATGTCTGGGATCTCTTCTTCTTCCTCCTCTTCTTCCTTCTCGCCCACATTTCCTGCCTCGTCCATGGTTCTGATGTCTCCTATCCTAGCGTCACCGCCCTCATCCGCAGCGTTACCGCCACCACCGCCAGTATTCAACCAACCATCATCATCATCGCCTCCCTCTCCTCCGCTAGAGCCCAGTCCATCCTTGACCATAACGTCTTCTCTACCAGCATCACCTGCAAAGTTTTCATCCAGCCGTCGATGGCACGGAACTCCGCGGGTGACCAGGAATTGTTTGCCCTCAGGTAGATACGAGACTCGTTTCGCGGGGGAGGAAGCGTCGGACCACGACCATGTTGGGAACTTGTATACGAGATAGTCTCCTGCTAGAACGAATTCTTCAGGGGTTATTTGGCCGGTGGTGCGGAAAGTGGATGTGTGGGAGATGGGCGCGAGTTTGTCCCGCCAGGTGCGGATGATATTCATGATGCGGGGACGGGTATAGGCTGAAGCTAAATATCTGAGCTTTTGTGTATCCTCGTGTTTCCGTAATAGAGATGTCCACGAAGTGGTATTGAGAGATATGATGACGAGTAAAGGGACAGGAGGATTGATGTACGAGATGTTTGATGGGAGCAGCGAAGCGTTGCCCCTCTCTATGATGCGGATGATGACGTCCACGTGATCGGCTTATCTTATCAGCAGGCGGAGCTTATCTGAGCCACAAGAGTTAATTATCGTAGTTCAAGTCAGACGAACCGTTAGGCAACATCTAGAGAGAACATACGATCGCATGTCTGCTTTGTTTTCAGGAAAGCGTCGTCGAAAGCAAGCAGAAGTACCGAAAACAGCCTTTGAGAAACTTCTAGCGCATATAGTACTATGAGGAGGATCACTCGTAATGGATATCAGGTGCTGGAGACGGATGATACCCAAGCAAATAGAACCTTGTGACTGAATATGCTACATGAGCGTTCTAGGTTATGTTGCCTTACAGAGGCAGAATGGACTATCCAAACTATACATACACATTTTGCGTATATATATGGTGGTTTAGCAGCGTTGCAAGGTCGAAGCTATGCTGACCACAGTCGGATAGAACCGTTTCCAAATTGTTGCATAGCTATCGGTCATCAGCTCGGAGCAATGACACTGCCCATCGCTCTTGTCTGAAATCGCTGTCGTCTGAATAGCTGGTCATCTTGTAATATGATGGCGCCAATTCGCCCGTCAGGCCAGTCGCCAACCGTAATAAACGACGAACCTTGAAGACGATAGGCAACACTGCATCGACCGTCAGCATTCCGAAGTGGTTTCTGATTGGAGCTCTGGGCGAGAACGTTCGAGCAGTGTTGGCAGGCCAAGGTCCTCAACAGCAGTCGGAAAATCACGGAGAAGGCCCCCATAAGTTTCTGTGGGTGCAGCGTCCGCAACTCAGCATATTGAGGATCACCATTTCTCGTCAGGCTGTAAATCGATTGACGTTGAGCGGCGTTTCATCCCTCGTCTTCCAGGATTTTCCGTCTTTCTACTTCCCTCTGCACATCTGCCACTATCAATGGCATCACCCTGTCCTTCCACTTCTCTTCTTCCGCCTCTGCAAACCCTTCCATACTTCTCATCGCCACGACGAGGAACCCCAGTTCCTCTCTATCTACATCGAACACCTCCCACCACTCACAGTCCACCAATTTCACTCCAGTTTCTCTGGCAGCAAGGTATATCGCCGCTACCGCAAGCGCATTGGGCTGGTGCGTCACGTACAATAGCTGTGGAGAGAATAAAGCAGCATTGAGATGCTCTAATGTCCGCTGCGCAACGGCAGGCGTAGAAGAGCCAAGCGTCTGGAGGTATGTGAGTGCGATGGGGTGCGGGAGAGCAACGTGCGTGTCGAATCCGAGTGTGCGAAGAATAGTAGACTCCATCTTCAGAAGAGAGAGACGCTCTGACTGGTATGTGCCCTCAGAGACGTAGTATGTTTCTGGTTTGGGACTGGAGGGCGGCCCGGAGGAGTTCACGAAGCGGAGCGGCGAGGATTCTCGGGAGAGAAGCAATGCGTATACATTGATCACGGATCGCGGAGACACAGGGGTAAACGACAGCTTTGCAGCTATGTAAACCGAAGCTGCCGAAATACCCTGTATCATTAAGTACACGTTAGTTATCAGGAAGCCTTCGCATCGCAAATCCTCAGTACGAGCTTCAGACCTTTGCGCCATAAATAGCTAAACTTCCTCCCTCCGGGCCAATCCAGAATCTCGTAAACAGCACAATTGCCTGCGCAATGATGTCCTGCTGAAGTCGAAGCAGCACACCGGCTGCCTGAGTTAACCTCACGCCTGCATAACGAACAGATGTCTCGAGATCCGCCGGGATACCGTCGAGGGAAGATGACGCGGTTGCGAGCTGTGTTGGCGTTGCTAAAGAGTTGGATAGGATGCCCAATGCAGGCAGAGACGAGGTCATGTTATCTCAAAACCATAAGATATTCTGCCCCTGGTCCCAGACCGGGTTGTCAAGCAGCACAGTGTCGTGCTGCATTGAGGTTGACCATCGACGTGTTGAACAAAACGATGAAGCTTGCTTAAAGCAGCATCACAGCATGTGCGGCAGTTCGTGAGTTGACTTAGTTAACTAAGTTAAAGCGGCGTGCAGTCGGAGCTTTCTCGACCACCAGTCCAAGATCCAAAATTTAAGAGTGAACGACTCTCAGGCCCCCCCACCGGCCTCAAAATCTGGGAGCATCTATGAAAATTGCGTACAGCAATTTGTCAAATGACGCCGCCACTTTCAGACAAACGCATTCCCATCAGCCGTGTTCCTGATTTGGGAGCTCAAGCTGCCTGGACTTTCCACGCTGCACTCGCTTGATCCAATCTCGCTTCATTCCATCTGAATCTGGTGCAATTCTACTGTCCAAATTGAGTCCGTACGGAAGATGCACTACGGGATCTTTCTGTATCACTAATTATCCAGTTTCGACCCTCGACGCCCTCCGTCCCAGTTGCCTTACTACAGGGACGCGATGCTCGTGCAACGACGCGCTCCCGAAGATTAGTCTCACAATGCACGCATGCATACGGACACCAATTTGATAGACGCTCCAACCAAGAAACATGCAGGAAGCAAGATAGCAATCACGACAAAGCAACAGAAGACAAGCAAACAAAGAGACAAACGCTCGTCCATTCGCAGCCGGACGCCTATCCGTCCTTAAGAGGCGGACAACTTGGGACCAGAAGCGAACAGACTGGGTCACTATCCAGAGATCAATGATTTTTCGCACACGCGCATATATATGTGTATATGTATAAGCATGCTGAGTACGGAGTACTGTGGTACGTACCTACCCCAATGAGGCTGGTTTCAAATGGGCCCATTGCGCGTGATCTACATACGTGGAGTGCATACAGTACACACATGTGCAGAAGACATGCGACAACCCGAGTCGATAATTTGGACCGGACAAGAATACAACCCGATTGATTCCACTCCACCCGGAGACAATGTCCCCAATTATCGGAAGAGAAGTTCCGCCCAATTGCCGGAACCTTTGCCCGACGAAGAACGGGATATATACGCGAATTGATATCTCTTTCTTTCCTCATGCTTGGTCTGCCTAACATGACCCAACCTAGGCGGTGTCGTTTACCTGGAAACAAAGGTCGGCATCGTGCATCATATCCCGTCTCTTCCATCGGGTTTGCATGGTCGCACGGCCTGTTGAATGAATCTTGATGGCGCATGTGAGCTGGTTGCCTTTTGACTCTCCTTTTGCGTACATACAAACCGAAAAGCTGGTCTAGCTTATCGCTGTATGGTTGGTGCTAACCTCGTTCGATGCAGGCAAATACTCCGGAAGTATGTCTGTAGTCCAAGTAATCGGAGTGCATGGTGGCTACCCATTACCGTGTAAAGATCCGGAATAGAATAGGAATACGGAGAAATCGAGTAGCGAACTTGAAAGGATCACTCAATCAAGGTACTCCATTTGAAGTACACGGTATTCATTGTTTCTTCGAATCTATTTCATAATGATATGATCATCAAAGGATCTGAGCAGAGATCGACAGGCGAGGCTTCTCATCCGTGCCTGCCATCTCTAAGCTATTATAAGCCTCACATAGAGCGGTGTTTTATCAGCCACCATATCCAACGCCCAAAATAAATATAGACGCATTAATTCGAACCAATGGCCCGAAAAGCGACCCAAGCTGAGTTACGTAGCCGGGCCACCTATCCCAAAATCAATCGTTCGCAAGTATTCCTGTATACCTAGAACTGGCGTTTTGCCGTTCAAAACAAGCTGAGAGTCGCGCGCCAGATGGCCCCTTCAGCCGCAAGGGGGAAAGCAACGCAAGCGGTCTGCGCTGGCCCAGCGCGGGCAGAGGCTCAATCGGGATTGCATAGTCTCCCTTTCGCGTTTCTCATATTCGATGCGCGATGCTGTAAACTCGGCTAAAGATAATTGCGCGCACACAGCAAGCGGTCAAGATTAATCTGCTGTCCGAAAGTGAGGTTTTACCTCTCTTGCAGGCGGAGCGTCGGTCATTTCTCTATCGTTATCCTGGTCGACTTTGTGCTGCGTTGCTTCTTCCTTCTCCTGTTCTCGTTTCCGTAGTTCTGCATTGTGCCTTTCTTCAAAAAATCGTGCGGCTTCGGTAAACAGACCTATGCCCTGGTTGTGGCTCTCAAGCTTCCGAGCAAAGTCAGTCAAGACAAATTTCTTCTGCTGTTCATCAAACGCGATCCAGGCATCCAGCTAGTTGAGTCACAAAGGAGATTAGTATGTGCTTCCGCGTCAATTCTCAGCTCTTCAGACTCACAGATGCAAGGCGATGTCCAAGCCATAGGCAACGCTCAGTCCTAGGCGCAGTAACGCTGGGGGGTTCCAACGCCCGCTCATCATCGTCATCTAGACGAGAGTATTCAAAGAATCCAGAGGGATAGTAAAGCCGGCTCCAAATCTGCCCACGGATTGGAAAGTCCTCTGGGAGGTGTCGTCGTGCTCCGCTCTCTGGCAAGGGAAAGTACTCGCTCTTTAAGCGAGCTTCATGCAAGCCTTGAGTATTAAGGGTATTGAGGAAGGTGACCAGGCCCTGCCACGGAATTTCTGACTGGATGTAGGACATGGCCTCGGGGACTTGGGCCAAAGAGAAGATGAACGCCAAAGAAACGTGTACATGAGGCAGAACATTTTTATCACCAATGTGTTTGAGAACAAATGCAAGGATACGAAATGTAAAACAGGCAGAATAGGAGATAATTTCGGCCGAATTCTGAAAAGTAGATGGATCGGCGGACACGGGGCGTAAGCATAGTCGGGCGGCTGCGGCAGCACCAATGTTTGACGGGTCCAGCGACTTGTAATAGTTTCTGACATCTGAGAGGACGATATCGTCAGATTGCGGGTCAGTGGCATTTCGAAACAGCTTCATGAATAGAGCATCATCACCGCCGTACTCCAGGAGAGAAGCGAAATTTGCGGAAGCAATATAAACGCCTTGTTCTCTCCACTTGGATCCAACGCGACCGATCTGGGTCCCTAAGTAAGACATGAATTCCAGCCCATACTCAAGAAAGGAGAGTATCGACTGTTTGCCAAAGAGGATCCCATGCGCTTTCACAAAAGACAACATTACGGGAGAATGGTGGGCTTGCATTGGTTCCTTTGGATCCAAAAGGGGGTTGAAGAGTAAGAGGACTGACTCCCTGGTGTTTGGGAACGGTTGAACGCAGACCAGCGACTTGGAATAAAAGAACAGCTGGAGAAGGATGTTTGGCCTGGCAAGCACGGCAAGGTGATGCTGAATCCTTCCTACATCAGGGGATTTGTCTGCAGCCTTGTTATACCAGTATCTTGCAACTCCAGCCCACACCTCTCTATCGCGGAGATCGGACTCCTCGACAGCCATTCTGTACCGCGCCAAATCACCCAAGCACTCAATCCAGGTATCCTCAAAACTCGGGACGCTCTCAAGCAACAAAGCCATCATGGAGTAGGCGGTGTATATGAAGGCAAGCATATGATCCAACGCTTCCGGGAGCCTGTGTCGCAGGAGTTCCAAAAAGGAATGGATTCCATGTCTCCACATCCGAGCGGGCATTGCGTAACGACTGGCCAACTTTTTAAGGGATGGGCTAGCTGAAGGGTGCTGCGAAGCGAGAAAAAAGTCATGGTGTTCATGGAGAAGAGTCCTGTGTAAAGCGATCAAGGCCTGCCACTGCTCGTTGGTAAGATTTGCTGGATTTTTGGCTTGCTGGCGGTCGATTTCCACACACTTCTTCTCAACCAAAACCAGGCCAGCGTATATGGTCCGAACCTCATTAATGAGCTGCTCTTCGGTTATTTGTCGCGTTTCAACCTGCGGAGTCATGGTATTGACCAAATCGGTTTTTGGGCCATCCAGCATTGACATTGAAGCTACCGGCGAATCAAAGTCATAGGTGCTGTGTTTCTTCGCGCCAGCAAAGACTCTGTGTGTTCCATCCTCATAGTTGGGAGCGAAGACCTTAGGCTGTGGCCGTGGGCGAGGAGGACTTTTATGCGGCTGCTGCTGTTCACCCTGCGACAGATGGCGTTTGCGCGAGACGTTCCCGGGGGTCAGGCAGCTGGCATCCTGTAACTGGAGATCTTCCAACCGAGGAGGATCTGGAGGTGTCTGCGCGCGATATGCTTGGGTGATGTAGTTGAACGGACTCCTATCCGACATGTCAGTTGCTAGACTACAGTCTGTTTAATGAGAACAGAGGTTGTTGACACACCCATGCTGCAGCCCGCTGTTGATGTCGGGTTTAGGATTATCCGACCACCGACGGGCGGCGAATTGTTTATTCGTCGGGCTGACAGCAAGAGACGAGTGCGACGTGCTTGGCGAAGGACTGGAGGAAAGCATGGTGCCGGAAGAGGCCGCAGGGGGTCAGCTGCACGCCAAGGCAAGAACTGGGAGAAACGAGCAATGCAATGATGAATACAAAAAGCGACACGATCCCGCCGAAATTCTCAATTTTCAATTTTACTCAATGATAGATGATGGCGTCCGATTTTTCTAAGGGATTATATGGTGTATTTGACATCTAGATAGGATCAAAGGAGCAGTCTTTCCCTGATTCCGAGAAAAGCTTCGATAACCGCACTTTTGGCCCCCAAAGTTGCCTCGCGCTTGGGGCGAACCACCGCATCTAACCCGTTGAGCCGCAGCCGCAGCCGCACGGACATACAAATATAGAGCGTTCGGCGTCTTTATCCTGTCCCTTGGGCGAAGGAAAGCTCAAAAACCTGGGGGATCTAAATTTAGCAGTGTTCTGGAAATTCTGCGAGTCCGGGGTAACTTACTCGTGAATTCATAGTAACATCAGAGACCCCGTCATACTTCGTCCATAGCTACGGACGTGAATACTGTATAAATATGTCACCGCCGCTCTGAGCTCTCGAGCCCAGCCTCAAACTACAAAAAGATGGATTGCTTTGGTATGAGCGGAGCTCTGTGCAATGTCACTTGCATACTCTCAATCTGGGTCTCTGCTCAATCAGGTGATATTGCGCTCGTCGGAGTTGTCCGTGAGTACCAAGTTTATTTCAGCCCTACCCAACTGACGATGTAAATGGAGCGGTCATTCGTCCTAGTCACACTCCGCGATACGTCGTTCATGAATCACAACTGGAGAATGATTTATATTCCGAGGCTATCCTACCTGGTGACCCTCTGTTAGAGGCCACAGACTCCTCTCCTACGGATTAACCAGCCTCGAAGGATTCGAATTCAGTAAGACAAGTTCCAGCCTCATCCTCACTCCAGCCCCTCAAAGGGCATGTGAACTTGCCATACACGATTCCTTAGCAGCGGACGTTAAAGCCTTGTGCTGAAATTCTATGACAAGGACGACAAGCGCCCTCGCAACGCCCAAAGTATCGTTACGCTACATATGTTGAAGGCCTCAATCAGTCGGGGAGACTACGTGGTGTGCACAAGCCATACATATGTGTGTCCGCGTGAGTCCTGCTATGCAATGACGCCTCCATCTCGTACGTACCAATGTCCTCGAAGATATAACCTTGTGGATCCTTACTGACCTCTCAACTGGGCCCCATTAATATCTACATACCAGCAAAGCAAGTCTCAAGGCTCCTGTTATAGCTGCCTTCCGAATTAGAAAAGATTGGCTAAACGCTCCTCGCCGATGGCTATAGATTCCTTTGAAGCCTTGTGCTTCAAACAGCTCACGGAACGGAAGTTTTGGGCAGTGCTCGAATGGGTGGTGCCAGCCAGTTGGCTTGAATCCGCAACCGAAATGATAGCAGGGCAAGGAGAAGCCTGGAGCATCCCATCCTTCAAAGGAGATTGCGGGATATTACCCGTAGTAACATCCACAGGATCTTCGACCCCTTATATCGCACGGCAACCTGTTAGGCCGCTATATGACCATCGCATCCACGGAGATCTTGCGGAGATCCGATTCCGTTCTTCCTCCCAGTGTTCTAAACCGGGGCAAGGCATCATATGATTATGTCCCAACACAGACATGAGAATTAAAGGGCTGGCTCTACTGCGCTTTGAAACAGCAACTAAGCGCCAAACGTGATTCGAATGCGCCCCGTACCGGATACTGCCCTCAGGAGGCATGAACTCCAGGCGTATCACGCCCAGATGTATCGGTTCCAACATGTAACCATACTACTCGTCCGTACGGGAGTCTCAGGCACCGCGTCTTCGCATCCGTGGCTATGCCTGTGGAGTTATCATCAGATTCACTACGTAGGCTAGAAGCGGATAAACGGTTCACAAGCACATAACTTGCCAACAAAGTGCTCTATCCGCAAGGTGCACGGCTGTTGTCACCAGATGCCCGTACTCATCCTCAACGTTCCGGTGCCCTAGTCCCGGCTCAGCTGTATGTATGATGTTTGGCCGTATCTGTCATCATGTGACTTGCCTTTGAGAGCATTGAGGCCACAACCGATGTCAATAATTCTACGTCCAGGTCTGTGAGTCCAAATGTAGTTGCTGATTTCCATCCATAGTTTATCCTTCACAGAAGGAGTCCTTACGGGCTTCAACTACCGCCATTGTCCTGATTCTGTAAGTTAACAGTGTCTGGCTTTTGAGCTTCTCGCCTTTCAACAACCGGAAACCTTTTTTCGGGCGGAAACTTGCCTATTCCCAATTGAAAGCGGCATTTTAAGCCGAATAAAAGCTCTCTAACAATCTTGCGAATTGGCGGTGAATCAACAATCCGTTCATTCAAGGCCAGGGGAGGTTAATTCGATCGCGAAAATGACGAAGATGACATGCAGTTCAGTGAGCCGCCATCAAATTATTATCGAGTCCCCGTCGCAAGCCATGGATCCCCAAAGCCATATCCCAACGGTTTCGCGAACTACACTCCATCCGGAGTGATATGCTTCGTATCATACCATAGGATGCGCAGCAATAACTCTCAGGGATGATCTAGTTCGTTGACCATGTCCAATTTCACTACTAAGGTGAAAATCTGGTCGCCTTGATCGTCCGTGAGTACATGGAACGTTCCGAGATGCAACGCATCACGATTGTATCGTCACCATTGCCTCGTGGATTATGCGTCTAGCGGTTCCTCGCAAGCTTGCACTGCATAGCACTGTGCCTGGATTCTCCTTTTGTTGAAACTTGAGTCTTGTACCGGCAAGGTCCATGTTGCATTGGCAGGGGCCTAGGGGAGCGTATATTTCAATTTGATTTGGTTATCAAATTGCGGCATGTCGTGAAATCGATGGCGCCAGGCCCGCTGTCCCAATCGTGCCGTTCTGAATACGCCAATTGCGTGGGAGGAGGCGACCAAAAGGAGCAAACAAGCTCTCTTTTCGAAACCGCATACGAATGCGCAACACTGTTTACGAGACCAAAAGATCCCACCAAAGAGCCCTTGTTTCCACCAAGGGTGACCAAAAGTGACGCCTCATTCACCTGGACAATCAGGTCTGAAAAAAGAGCGGAAATCAAACTGAACGCGAGAGGCGTGGATATCCACTCCTTTCTGACAGCTGCGATTGGACTTGTCGTGTGGGCATAGAGAGGCGTCGAGCACAAGAAAGGGAGAGGTGATTTGCCATATATGAAACGCTCTGGGGCAATTCAGCTTTCCTGAGGAGCGAATATAGTAGGCTGCCGGTGAGGAAAGACAGGCATTTTGTCGTAAAATTTCAGCTTTGTAACGGAAAGGCACAAACATCTTTTCCAACTTTCAAAACTGAATGATAGGCTGTTTATGACCCGTTATTGGCGAAATTGAGAGATTTGCTCTCTCCAGTGACGCGAGCAAGTCTGCCGTGGTTTCCTATCATCTGTGATTCTCAAATTTGGGGATATCGTTGATGATAATGGTATTCAATCTTCTCATTGAACCATTGCCAGGCTTGTGGTCCTCAGCTCAACCATAGCATTATTGCCATTATCATGACCTGATTCGGTAGAAGCCAGGGCAAGGCTTGATCACATCAAGCCCCAGCTCGCCACCAGGGGCGACCTTCTCGTACATTATTCATTATTTGACCAGCCTGAAGCTGGCATGGAAGGCTGATGGTAACTGCATATTGAATGGCAATATGAACGGCGAGGATTGACTTGCTCATCTCCCTGCTCTTCTGCACAGATCGTGGGGTTGATCCGAACTGCGTTCGTTCCGATCATGGTTGAGAAACAGAACCGAAACAACTGTTTCCGGGACGAGCGGAAAAGGCCAACTTCGGGTGGGTACAGTAATATTAGCTGAATGGCTTCTCTGATATCAAAAAGTTTGCACCGGAGATCAATCTTAAGGCAACAGGGAGTGCGGAGTCCTCCCGTGGCAGATAGCAGAGTCTTTGTTGGTTGATACTGTTGACCCTGCGCCGCTTCTTGTCCGCAATTGGGATATACGGGTAAATTAGTAAGAGTCCCCGCTCGCTTTCATAATACTCACTCACGCCTGTGGCCTGGGATCTGACATTACTGAACGATTAAAATGTCAGCAGTCAGCTGCTCTACTCCGTACGTGCATACACGCAGTATGTACTGTACAATATCCGGTGGATGGAGCGCAACCTGAGCGGCAAGCCAACTCTCGCAACTCCTGGGCATCGTTGCCGAATGTTTATCTGTCAGGCTGGTGAGCAGGAGTGAATTTCATGGCCGACTTTATATGTGTGTGTTGGAGCCCACAGCCACTCAACCGCGAACACATATATGAGCCCTGCGAGTCATGCCTATGGCGGAGTATCAAAGCGCATACCCGGTAGCTGCTGTATATGTTGTCGTCATGGCTCCAGACTGTGTAGATTTAACGATCCTAAAGCCTGATTGACATTTCGTCGCTTTTATTAAGCCCCTTGACTCTGGGCCTTAGATTAGTACATCAATTCGATCTGTCACTGTCTCAGTATTGAAACCTACTCCGTACAATTCGCGAATTGGCACCTGAAATCTATCCTGCATACATACCCCCTACGGAGTACTGTGTACGCAGTATGTCCTTCCATATCCCGGGAAGAACGTACTAATTATAAGGTTTACTTACCGGTGCGAGCCGCCACATGTAACTCAAAATCCCGCCCTATCCCACGAATCACAGGCGTTTACCACAATGTGCAACTCCATGATTGTTGCCAAGCCTTTATCTTGTCCGTGCTTCATGCACAGAACGAGATGGGCGCTTGGAAGAGGTCACGAAGCAGGTAGTCTTACTGTGGGATGTTCTCGTATCGGCAGCAAGGCGCCGGAGCAGGGCTGCCCATACTGTACTGGGAACGTTGAGCTCGACCTTTAAGCAGTCAGGTTGCTGCTGTTTGCGCACCTGTAACTTACTTCAGATGGTGGGGATTAACTACATTAACCTAACCGGCAAGCCACGGTACCTCCATACATATCAGTGCGACCTTAGATCTCGGAATTTGATGCATGCAACTTGTATCAAGGATTTGCACTTTGCTACTACCAGTTGTATGTACTCCTGCATGCGTGATACTTCAAGACCTTTCTGATATCGCGAAATCCACTCGATTTGCTGGGGTACAGTGGTTAAGCAAGGTTGGGCCGTAAACGCTTCGCTTCAC
Organism: Aphanoascus verrucosus; assembly: GCA_014839905.1. Taxonomy (NCBI): domain Eukaryota; kingdom Fungi; phylum Ascomycota; class Eurotiomycetes; order Onygenales; family Onygenaceae; genus Aphanoascus; species Aphanoascus verrucosus. The sequence continues at coordinate 215,353 of MU089302.1, read as the reverse complement.
TCGATGGAGCACTATACTCCGTATATGTGAGATTTCTTGAATACATACAATAGCCCTGCATCAGGCATCTAACTTGTGATGCAGACAAGGTCTGCGGATGGAGCACGGTCCTGGCGGATATCGAGAATCGTTTTTAGTAACTTATGTACATCAGGAAGCCCCTAAAACGTACCCGATGCGGGTATTTTCATGGCATTTGGGACTATGATGTGGTACTCCGTAGATACTGGGCAAACTACGACCTCTCGGTATTGCTCATCAGGACCAACAACTGGTTGGCCTCCTGTATAAACTTCTGGCAGGTGTTACTATGTAATCCAACGCCCTGGCGCCAACCCAGGCAGCAGGTAGTAAGCAGTCAGCAAAACCCACAATTTTGCAATTTATTAAATTTTTATTTGAGAACCTAACTGAGGTGGGGTTCTTAAACAGTGATAAGAACAAGGCGTCTGGCCCCTTTTCCATTTATATCCCACAGTCATGGTGCCTGTACCCTCTGACGTTTAACATTCATGATCCAAACCCCTCCGTTCCACATTCTAACTGTGTAATTGCCGCCCGGATATAACCCCGTCAAAATCTCCGGGCTACGTCGTTGATGTCTTGAGGATGCAACCTTCAACGAATCTTCTATAGTATTGACGAAGCAAACAGTCAGTTTGGACCGCCTGTCATCAAAGCCACTGGAGAAACGCGTACCTCAACGGGGCAACGATCATGGATTCGATGGCTAACTAGCCAGCCTTAATCTCCGATCTGGTTGTTTCAAAATATTATTATTCATACATTAGAAGTCCCTTCAACGAGCGCTTGCCTGCAACAACCGTTGGAAGCCATCGATACCGTCCCCAGCTGCCAAATCGGGAAAAGGAAGAGGTTCCCGGAATGGCAGTAATTGAGGGTTCTGAGATTATATAAGATCGCAGGTTCAACCCAAGCACAACAACATGCCGCACAAAATTGAAGAAAAAAATCGTTTGAGTCATAACGACCAAAACAAACCGCAGGATTGAGGTTTTGAAGGTAGTCTTTCAGTTTCTCTCAGCGTGCTCACATCCCAAAACCTCAACATCAGAAGACACATAAAACAATAAACTAATGGCCGAAGAGACAATAAAAGACGAGAGAACAGATATACCCATCAGTATACACCGCCGCAGAATAACAGTTACATCGACACAAAAAAAAGGAAAAACGAACCCCGGAACCACCAGCGCCATATATGCATGTATGAAGCTAATCGATATCCAGCTCAGGAACTTGACGAAAAGAACGAAACAGCACAGTCCAAACATGGCTCAGGGAGGGTAAATTCGATGCTACAGAACGCTTTATATTAGTGCCCTGTGTGCCAAAGAAGAGACTCCAACAAGGTCCGCAGGATTATGCCAACTTACCTTCGACACAACCGGCTCGCGACAGATAGGACATTTTGAATCTCCTATGGGTTTTGTGGGAGTGCGAGGGTCCGCGGGTATGTGTTGATGCGCGCACCATTGACAGAGAACGGCATGGCCACAAGGAATGATCACAGTGTCGACCATTTGACCCAAGCAAATCTTACATTCGAATTCGATCTTCAACTCAGAACGATCCCTAGGTTCAGGCCGTCCAATATGTTCGTTGTCAAGGCCATTCCTCGTCAAATTAGGCACCGAACGTTGGGAGTGTTCAGATGTTTGTCTCGTGTGAGAAGGCGGGCGAGTAGACGAACGTTGAGGAATTCCTTGCCGATAATAGGCTTGTCTGTTGATAGCAGATGGTGAAGCCTCACCCTGTACCCTCGGCTGTGCGGTAGATGAAGCACGGCGACGAGCAGGTGGGGTTCCAACGGATGGAGATATCCTGGCCCTGTCCATCGTGTGCGCTTGTAGATTATGGGGAGCCGATGCTGGCTGCATGTGCGCGAAAGGGTGAATTGTGTTGAAAGGTGCTTGAACAACCTGTCCCCCTTGTCCCCCCTGTCTTCCCAGTACTTGTTGAATTACTGGGATCGTTTGGCTCCCTTGAGCCATTGTGACCGCTGCAGCCGTTGGAGCTGAAAATGTCCCATCATTCGAATGAGTATTGGGAGACGGTAAATAAGACTGACTAGGCTGGGGGGAGCCGGACGGCAGCCCCGTGCCAGCATAAAATAGTCCATAGGTTCGCCCATCTGGTTGTCGTGGTGCCCGGCGTGCCCGGGGTTCTCGATTCCTAGAACGAACAATGTGACTGCGGCGTTGCATCTCTGTAGCATATTCGTTCCAGGAGTGTAAAAAAGAAGTCGCACCGGGATTAGATTGAGTTGTAGGATCAATATTAGTGTTAGACATGGTTCTATCGGGAAAAGGCCCTTGATTGGATGGATTGCTTGTTGGCGGCTGAATATAGGCTGGTGTGACGCGATATTGATCCGGATGTTGCAGAACACTCGCGTCGGCCATCCCATTGTTGTGAGTTATTGGCGGAACCTCCCAGATACTCATCGCACGTTGCTGATCATCCATGTCTCCATCAGCACCCCCTACTAGAAGTCCCTCAAGTGTCAGTGATAATATCTATAGTGGCATTGCACGGCTATTTCTTACCACGACCATCACCGGAAGCAGCTGAAATCCCAATATCAGGCAGAGACAAGATGTCAAAATCGAGTGACTCAGCATCGGGCTGTTCTGCTTGGCTTACGCTCGCGTTATCAATCAGCAACTCTTCCGGAGGGGCATTACTGCGCGGATATGAAAACATCTGAACTCCTTGGACGTCGTTTGCTCGATAGCAGTTTTGTATCGAGAGAAACTCGTAGAGATCAACACTCGTAGGTGGCAAAGGAGGCGGGAGTGACTGAAAGTTGTCTAAAGAATGTAGAAATCAATAATAATATTCTGAAATAATATGGTGCTTCCCGTGTAATCTCGAAACACAGATATCTTCGAGGATGAGGTCTAAACGCACTGCAGTAATTCATTTCGTCGGAGTTAGGGAAGTGAGTGAAGTCGCCCGCTTGCAGGAGGGGAAGCTGCGAGCATGAACATGCGGTTGCGTGACAAAACAAACAAACCGGTGCCAATAGATCGCGGAAGCCACTTGCGGGGCCTGGATTTGCACTTGTGCTCGGCATGCGCTCTACCATATGGGTATGGTTTTTCTCTGCGACATCAGTCTTTTTGTGAGAATCGGCCTTGCTTTTAACGCAGCATTCTTTTAAGCCACGTTGACGAGAAAGGATAAGTGCAACAGTACTTGTCTTGAATTGCTTATGCTTGCAAGAAACTTATCTAAACCTCCAGTGCTCTCATCGGTAAACAGTTCCCTGCGGTTGGGAGTGAGGTGGAGCTCGAAGTCGAAGTCGTCTATGGTTTTGGCCAGGTCTATTGCTGATGGAATCTCTCCAAACAAGACAATATGGGCAAATATCTCATTACTATTTCAAAGAGCAGCCAGATTGATACTCGACAGAAGGGCAAGGCAAAGACCTTTTATGGCTCAGCGATCACGGAAGAATCGGTGCAAAACCCACGAACCAAAACAGTGATGCTTACGATAACAACTCCGTAGCATCACGATGATTCCCAAGTGATACTCCTTGTCGAACCGTTCGGAAGCAAAGAGAAAGGTGCCAGTCTTAATAATACCTTGACGGGGGAGTCGGTATTACAAGTCTGGCTCATGGGAAGGGATGGAAAAGGAAGAAACGGAAACAGACACATCGTCAAATAAGAATTGAAAGACCATGTGGCGCGTGAGTAATCGCGAGTTAAAATCACATTTAATCCGCTTCCGGGGCGAGGCGGGATGGTCCAGAAGAAGGAGCGAACCAAGCGGGCGGCGGAGACACGGGGCCTCTGCCGTTAATCGAAGGATGCGGGGTTGAAGGCCTTTTGATGACGGCACCTTGCTGGCAATTGTATGAACAGTACGGACCAGCGCTGATACACGGTGCAGATAAAGAGCATGAGGGAGCGGTTACTCGTTGGCGTCTGTTACGCCAGGGTCAGCAGAGCCTGTGCGAGTACCGGTTTCAAACGGCCAGCAATGCATACATAGCTAGCTCAGTGAAAGGCACGCACCGTCTTGAGGAGAAAAAGGGGCACGCGAAGGCAAATCAAGCTCCTCAAGACTTCAACTGGGATCGTGCAGGAAGATCACGCACGCATTTTGGCGCTGACGATTTGTTTAGAAAAACCGGCCAATCAATAGGGAACCAAAGCTTGACTCGACTCGTTGAATATGGCACGGACCTTTGCAGAGTCTGGATAGCCTTTGTGGAGAGGTATCACAGTAGTATTTGTGCTGCATTTAAGACCGGGTATCGAGATGCGAGGACAGAGGAGTCAGCGAGTGAGTGGAAAGTCATCGATGGTGGAAGCGAGATCGGACCACGGGGCTTGGCTTGGCCCGGGGCCTTTCAACATCATCGCAGCTTTCGGCTGACGACCTCCCAAATACTAAAACTCACGTTTGCTCCCGCAGAAACGCAGAGCCTACTGTGGTATGGGCGGTTCAGATGCGCAAAATTGTTGATAAAATGACAGCATCGAAGGACGACGCCGCTTGTGAGATGACATAACTAACAAGGCGGAGTCAGCCAATCCGACTCATGTGCCCTGTGAGGTTAGCCGTGATGCAACAACAGCGTTGGTAGGTAGCTAGCTACCGGTCAACGGTCAACCACCCCCTCCCTACCCATGCGATTGCGAATTCAGCTTCTACGACGGCATCTCCAGGTCCCTCCGCTCCGCAGAATGTCGACCATCACTCTTCAGGATACAAAGCCCCCTGTTTCCGTTCAACTGACACCCGATCTCTCCGAGAAGCAGCTGCTTTCTTTCCCTGCCTTCAAGATATGGCTTTCTACCCTCCAGCATTCCCTCTCGACGCAGAAGAATCCAAAACATGAGTTCAACAGCGCTCCATATGCGCTCAAGAAGATTGAAATACAGGCTGTAGACTTCTTTGGAGGTGATCGTTTGGGTTTCGTCAAGCTAATGGCTGACGTCTCCAATGATCATGGGGAAAAGCTTCCGGGAAGTGTATTCTTGAGGGGTGGGAGTGTGGCCATGCTGGTATGATTGTGAACTATAAAGGTCGGAGATCGCGCAACATCGCAATTTACTCACGGTGCTCTTTCACTTCTACAGCTTATCCTTCAACCCGATGACGTCCCAGCTGAATCCGACGCCGAGAAGCGTGTTATTTTAGCCATCCAACCCCGCATTCCAGCCGGATCCCTCGCATTCCCAGAGATTCCTGCGGGCATGCTTGATGATAGTGGAACATTCTCCGGTGGCGCAGCAAAAGAAATCGAAGAAGAGACCGGGCTATCTGTCAAGGAAGACGAGCTCCTCGACATGACTGCCCTCACGCTCGACCTCATCGGCCAGCAAGATACTGCTGAGGAAGACGAGGTGAAGGAGAAGCTACAAGATGGTGTCTATCCGTCGCCCGGGGGCAGTGACGAGTTCATTCCGCTGTTTCTCTGCCAGAAGCGTATGCCTCGAGGAGAGATTGAGAGTTTGCAGGGCCAGTTGACAGGGTTAAGGAAGGAAGGGGAGAAAATCACGTTGAAGTTGGTGCCGTTAGAAGAATTGTGGAAGGAGGGTGTTAGAGACGGCAAAACGTTGGCAGCCTGGGCTTTGTATAAGGGTCTCAAGGCTGAAGGGAAAGTGTAAGTCTGGGATAGGTGGCCGTCCAACCAAGGTGTATCGACTGTCGATGCGGAGACCGCGTATTTCACTCCTAGCATCCGTTGGTGAACGCACGAGCTCAGAGTTTCCTCCTGCAAGCATGCGAGCTGTTAATAAATAAGTATAGTCCTCAAAATAAACAACTGTATTTGACGGTTTCGCAAAGTATCGTTGTTCTATCCAGCTCTATCAGTCTATTTGCAGTCAAATCCCGTTATATACTATATCTGTCACCCTGTCAATAATTAGGACGACTATCCAGATAAGTTCCACTTTTTCGCAATCTCAATCCCCTCAGCCAGCGTACCAACTCGGGCATCGATCGCATATCCCTCCGCTTCCAATCGCTGTGTTTCAGCAAATAACGTTTTGAGGGGAAGGGTGAAACATTCAATAAATTCGCTATCTTCCAACTGAGGTACAGGATTCTGATTCTCAGGTAGAGACATGTCGACGCGGACATGTACCATGTTCAGGTTGGTGTTGCAGAAGCCAGGATCTATACGGAGAAATGTAAGTATATGGTTCTTCAGCTATAGAACCGCATCATCCCGGGTGGAACCATGGTTTTTGTCAGGGACCTTGGGTGCTATTTTGGCTGGTGGGTAGGGAGTTGTGGCCGGACCAACGGCTAAAACTCTCGGACGTACCATTCCACATGACTGGGCTGGTCTGTTCAGCCACACCAACATAGCCTGTTTCCTCTTTCAGCTCTCTAATTGCGCATTCTTCCGGTGTTTCGCCTGCATCAATAAGACCAGCTGGGACCTCAACGACAATTTTGTCGATCGGTGGGCGGTACTGCTTTTGGAGTAAAAGCTCTGGGCCCGACGGTTTCTGAAGGATGGCGACGATACCCACGCCGTCAATCGGGCAGCCTTCAGGTCGAGTCTGTTGGGTGTTTAGCATGTGGTTGTAATACACGGTGGGATGAATGGAACGTCCGCCTAGGTTCAAACTAGGAAATAGACTGAAGACAATGTCGTGATCAGCGATGATGTAAGTACTCACCTGTCTTTCAGAACTTTCCCAGGTACGCACAGTTCCTTTGGGATCTCTGTAAGTACATTTCACAAGTCTTAACCAGCGGGCTTCGGCGGGATTCTGATAACATCAAACTACCCCAAAGGGGCAACAGAAAATCAGCATCTTCCACAACTTAGGGCCTTACTGGTAATGAGGAATATGAAGTACGGTTCCTCTCGACATCAAATTGACGGGCAGACGTAAAGAAAGCGAAACCATCCGGATCTATACTTTTGTAGACCATCTCCGCGGATATCACGACAAGCAACCAAAAGACAAACCAAGAAAAGACGAAAACCAATCCGTGTCTTTCATGGCGTGATGCCCTGACAAGACAATGACGCATGGAGATTCTATCTATCATACCAGTGGCTCTGTAGAGATTAATTTCTCTTTCATACTCTGAATTGGATGTTGGGCAGCCATGGTGGAATATGGCGGGGTGATGTTTGAAACTGCGGGTTTCTCAGCGGAAACTAGGACCGGGTTAGAACTTGCTACTGGCTATAGTTTGGTTTAGGGAAGTGTCTCTACTTGCCTTTTTCTGAAGTTGTTAAAGATTGATGTATTTTAGGGAGTGGGGGAGTTCATGAATTCCTTGGATGGGCAAGATGTGGTCGACTTACATAAGTCAGCCCAGCTTCCACATTTACCCACAACGCAGAGATGAGGACTCCATATAAATCCACCGGATGCATCCTAATAGAATACTCTGAGCTCCTTATTATTCGGATTTCGAGATTGGGGTTTAGAACCTTGCAACTGGGGTATTTTTTAGTTTTAGGCAAATTATCCGTCGTGGCAGACCAAGTAAACGTTGGGCGATAACTCGCTCGTTGACTGCCAGATTCTCTTATGACTTCAATCCTACCCTCACATCTCGTCCTTCGCGTCTAAGTCAAACCCTCGTCAGATGGAGATATATTTCCCGCTAGGCAGAGGCGCCCTTTGAATCGTAGCTTCGCGGAGCACTTAAAAGGGATATTCTGTAAGTGTCAACAGTTTAACACCGGGCTTTCCAGGAATATAGTTTGATCAGCACTTCAAAAAATTTGGAAAGCCCCTGATCTCTCACCGTAGCGCATACCAACTCATCCCAACATTGCTGCAAGAGCAGGTGTAGAGCAAGCAGCTAGAAGCGAGAAGCTTCTAAAGAAACTGAAACGAGGTGTCAAAGAAATTGCTTAAAATTTCATGAAATGGAAATCGTTCGAAGACAATTCCGAAAAAGAGAAGACGAAAGGAAGAGTGAAACTTCGCCTTTGGCAAAACAGTACCAAAGACTTCGTCCTTTTTATAAAGTTCCAAATCAGTTCATAAACGAATATCTTCGGCGCTTCGCGTAGTTCAGGAAATTTATATCAGCATTTTCTCTGCCTCGATTTTCAGACCACGTCTTCATGGAGAGCAATCGGAGCAGGGACGCGGAAAGACAAGGTGGGAGCGCGTATCAATCAAACTCGTACGTTTGAGACGCAGTGAATGCGCGAATTTTGAGTTGTTAGCAGATACAGAAACTACTCAGCGAGCAGCGCTGCAATGATACTCAAAGGAGGGAACCATCGTCGAGTACGGAGTGTGGTTGACGACTGTGCTTCTTTTTCGAATTTGAGGTGAAACGACGCGTCGCGATGAGGAGCGCCGTCTGTGCCAAGACCCAGCGCCAAGTAAGTCACCGGACCGGATCAACAATTGACCTGCCTCCTCCGGCGCTCCGCGGCGGAAGCTGGGCAGGAGCTTCCTTTTAACTTTCCGAGGCTAAGGAGCGCGAGTCATCATAGAGGATGTCTCGTCTTCTTTGAGATGTGGTAGAAACTCCAATCTGCAAAGGATCAGAAGTGAGCCCGCCGACGCCGCGAAGTCGTGCCTGATGAGATAAGGTTTGTTACCCTAATCTACGTATCTCTCTGTGAAGTTCCCTGCCTAAAGTCGTCCAGCTAGCCCCGAACTCAATTTCATCAATCCTTTCTCCTGCACAACTTCAACCTCAGTCAACATCGGCCCATCTTTTTTCTCCCTTTGTTTGAGCTACTTCGTAGAGAAGCTCAGTTATAATCAAGAACTTCATTTACCTAATTTCGTCTACAGAACCTTCTCTGCCGTTGAAGCACGCGCTTTTTACATATCACCAGCAAACAAGGACCTATCGAATGTCTCCCATTCAAGGCCTGCGCGAAAGAGTGCGACATTGAGGTGGTTAAAAATGACTTAAGAGACTCAAGATCTATGTTCCATTTCAAAGTGACTTAGCTATGCTTGCCGTCTAATGCCAGTAAAATGAAGATACATATCCGTGACTCCCTCCTCTCTCAAGGGCTGAAGGAGTATCAAGACGCGAACGTCGAAGAGGAGTCAAATGAGTCCATTGTCGAGGAAACGTTCAAGAGCTGTCGTGTCGCATATCGCCTAATGTGTGTATCAACAGGCATGGCGTTTCAGAATTCCTGCTTTTTTCCTTTTTCTTTTTTTTGCTTTCGTTTCACTGTGGTGAGAGCCCAAGGGGTAGAACGCGTCCCATTATGCTCCACATGTTCCCTATCCAGTTTAGGATGCCTCAATCTCGGCAAGGCACTTCTCAAATTCGGCCCAGTCCTTCATAACGACCTTGCATCCCAAATCGAGGAGAACCTGGGCCATTTCAGTCTGTTTGGTGGTACCGTTATAGCTGCCAACATAAGCAATAGTTGGGATGCCAGCGCGAATGGCACTCAATGCACCGCTCTTGCTGTCTTCAACGGCAACGCATTCGGTGGGTTCCTTCTTCAGCACCTTCATGGCATGGAGGTAGATGGCTGGGTCAGGCTTGGTGGTTGGCTTCTCGAGGGAGGTGGCAGCGCTGAAAACGTGGTCGAAGTGGAAATATTTCTCCTGGTCGACTTTCTTGATGGAGGCTCTGACGCGACGAAGAGCTGAAGACGAGACAACGGCGAGGCCGTACTTGCCGGACTTGGCGAGTTTCTCGAGCTCCTCGCTAGCTCCAACACAGGGCTTTGCCTTCGCGACAAGCTTGGCAATGACACGGTTTTCCTCCTCCTTGACGTACTCCTCAAGTTCTTCGGGGGTAAGGGAGAAGTTGAATTTGGCCTGCAAAGAGACCATCATTCCGCGGAAGTTCTGACCAACGAAGTCTTCGATGAGCTGATCACCAGTGTAGCGATGGCTGATGTTGTGCTTCTCAAGAATCTCATTGGCGATATCGGCACATGCTTCGAAAGCCAATTCTTCAGACAGGACAAGAGTATTGTCGCAGTCGAAGAGAATCTCAGTGATCTAGAGAGCAACAGGAAGCGAGAATCAGCAAGATGAACCCACTAGAGGTCCCCACAGACACCAGCTAGCTCTGTCAAAGTTGGCACGCGGAGCCGTGAGGATTGCTTGATGATCAACTGGAGAAGATGGGGCACAAACCTTCGGCATGGTGGAAACTTGTGGTGAGAGCGTGAGCTTTTTGAGCGGCGATTGACAGAGGAGAGAGAGTTATAGGACCTGACGGCAATTGAGCTCAGGAACAGGTGAAAGTGAGCTTTGAAAGAGATCGAGAAGGATAAGAAGATGGAAGAGGGGCAGGAGTTGAAAGGAGGGGTATTTCTATCGAGGCGAAGAGGAAAGGACAACAAGGACAAAGAGATTATAAATGCTAAAGAATGCGAGGAAACAAACAAAGGAGTATGAGGAAAGTTCCGTCGCGGTTTGGAGGGGCAAGTGGCGCCCTGAGCTGTACAACGGCCTTTGAAGGTGGGGCACCACGATAATTCGCAGCGTCATCGCGTTGATGCCATACTGGCAACTGCTACAGTAGCGCGGGGCTAGCGGGGTTATGATGCGGTTTGAGGACAACTGTGGATATATCCCTCCGTCGCTGCATTAGTTTCCACGTCGGGAGCCCAAATGGTCCACTCCGCATGGAGGGGTACCGCAGGCTTTACTCCGTACACAGTAAAATTTGCTGTCCGAGTTGGGTACCTATGTATGCGATTGAACCAACCTGGTTCCTAGATCAACTTACAGTATCTTGAGGCACTGAATCTGTTATATGGCGCTAAGTAACCCGTGGCGTCGTGCTCTACTTTATCAGGCTCAATAACTCATTGGGACTGGTTTCTCAGCAAAGGAAGTGCCTGGACTATGTGAACTTAATAAGTTCCGAGTTTAGAGTGATAAAAACACACATACTATACTAGTTTGCGCTCATAACTTCCCATCCTTCTGCCCTCTCTTCAGACACTTTCAAAGCGCTCTTCTGCAAGGACTAACCTGGCATCATTGAGAGAGTCACACATCGCATCCCAATCAAGCGTCAAGTCCTTGTCGAGTTGCCCATTCTGCAGAGGGATAACATCCGAAAGCTTCAGGTTCAGCTCAGGGTAATCTACTCGAACCAAGCTCGGCCTTTTTCTTTTACCCTTGACTTTATTTTCTTCTGGCGTTGTTCCTTCTTCTCAGCCGAAAGCTCTGGTCGCCCATAGAAGTAACTTACTAACTTAGTTCCATCACTGCTGTATCAAAAAGATAACGGAAACCCACGCTTTAGAGGAACAGCGGCTCGAGCAAGTGAGACAGAGTAAAGCATTTTGGAAGCCATCATACGGAGTATGCCACAGTAAGGGGTGCGCCTTAAGAAAACGCAAGCCGTATTGCTGGTCGAATATTTTGCAAACAATTCAACCGGATGTCGACGACGCTTGTGCTGACTCAGCCTCGAAAATTCGCTCTGTGCCCACAAAGTTCTCACAGGTCCCCGCTCAATCCAGGGCAAGCTCGGCCAGAGCAATTGATATCTGCCCTCTCCATAATACCAACAATGACTCTGAGCCGGTGGTTGTTTATGTTAACACCACTTCTTGTGAACCGCTTTCCGACTAAAAACACATTTCCAAGGGGGTATTTTCTGTGGCCTTTTGTGATGAGAAGTGGCAAGGACCCAGAACCAGGACGGATCCACAACGTGCAGCTTCTGCTAACGAGGGGTGAGCGGGAGCGGGAAGACCCCTCACTGAGCTCACAATCGTCTTGAAAATTTGCTTCACTCCTAGCCCGAACGCTACTAATACAATTCAAGGTGCTTGCATAGCTCCCACAAGATAAGAATTGCTAAATGCTACTATTCTTGATTAGCTGGACGGACTTTCAACGCGAGATATCGGAGAGAATAGCAGGTCAGGCGTGCTTTCAGCTGCATACTGTACCCGGTACAGCTGCATCACCGCTCGCTGCTACATATGTTTGTGGATGTCGTGAGTGACACGTGTGCAGACATCTGAGGTCTTCCAAGAGTCAGCACTGCGAGCTTGATACCTAAGAGTATGGAGGGATCGTCTCCGTATCCGCTCTCAGTCGCTGACATTGAGTTTCCGTCGCAATCACAAAGCCTATCGCACATCCTTTCTGATCTAAAAAGGTCAACTCTATCTATAACCAATAGATTGAAGTCCCTTGAGAGTGATTCAGAGTTCGTGCTGGAAGTTGCTGAGCACTACGGCCTACCCTTGGTAGCAAACGAACGGTGTGGGAGTTGGTATATTCCGCTGGAGAGGAAGGCCGGAAGTGCATACTTCAAGAGCACTGATGGCCATGCTGGTCAATGGGATTTCAGCCTACGCCGGCTCAATTTACAGGTTCTTGACATTCTCAGTGAACATGGAGGGTGAGTGACTCCTTACACCCCACTCTTTTCATAAAACTAATGAGAGGTTAGGTGCATCATTGTGGATTCGACTCGAAGAGGCAAATGTGAGAGCACTTCGTCACGTATGGTGAACTTGTTGCTGAACCAATCCCTCATCAGCAATGCCGGATGCCCTCTCGAAAACGGTTCCAATCTGGAGTGCAGTGATGAATAGGACGTTGTTTCCTAATCACGTTGCACATCACAAGGTTCAGTTTCCGCCCAATTTTCTTGGCGCATCTGAGGAATCAGAAATTGAACGTCGAATAGATGGATTTGTTGATGCACTCAAGGTGGGCCTGACCTCCCATCCAGTCTCAGGTCAACGTGCTGATTTATGTTTAGGGTTTGAGGTTAGACCTCGAAGCGCTCAAGCAAAGGATGGGAAAGCCCGTGCGGCTGTCATGGGCGACCAGGGATTACTTCCGTCCTGAATACCCAGAGAACAGGGATTTTCATCTGATAGTGTTATGCTCTGCATCGAAACGCGTTCGAGGTGCCGAAATGTCAGAAGGTGGGTATATCCAAGGCGCAGGAGATGACAGTGAAGGATGGTCATACGGCCTCACACCCAGCATCTTCTGGAAACACAAGGGGTTGCTGCTCAACTCAGCGGAGGAGCAGTTGCCTGAAACCATTCAGGACTTACTCGAGAAAGAGCGTCAGGTTTCACCCATTGAGCAAGCAACGCTCATCAAACCGACAAGAAACATTTTCATCGCAACCGATGGAGCGTTGAAGGACTTAACCGCCTCATTTGATTTGATCATTGACTGTCACGGGGACCCTTCCCTTTCACAAGGACGAAGATTGAATCTCGGCTGCATTGCAGGAAAGCTTGGGAGCCGCCATTTACGAAAGGTGTTGGAAAAGGTCGAGAAATTCGTATCCAGACATCTAGACACAGACTCGTCTCAATCTATTGTGATTGTGTGCGACACGGGAAAGGATTTATCGGTCGGAACGGCCCTCATGATACTTTGCCTGTTCTTTGATGACGATGGTAGGCGTCCTTTTCAAACGTTTCATTAGTCATCTTTACTAACAAGCTAGGATCATTCATGCAACTCCGACACAGCGAACCGGTTAATAAACAGTTCATCCGACAACGGCTAGCATGGATAGTATCGTCGAAGCATGATGCAAATCCTTCACGGTCAACACTACAATCCATCAATTCATATCTAATGGAAAGACGCGATTGACACTTAAAGCACACGAACAACATTCAGCCCGCATGTGGACATTAAACCGATGTACAATATCGAAAATTTATCACCACTCTATTCGTTATCAACAGCTTGCACAATCGCCCCGTCGGCACCCTGGTCCAGGCCATTCAGAGCTGCCATATCTTCCTCGTCGAGTTCGAAATCAAAGATATCAGCATTTGCTTTGATCCTCTCTGGGTTGTCGCTCTTGGGAAGAGGGACCCATTCCTTCTGCAACGCATATCTCAAAAGGATCTGAGCTGTGGTCCTTCCGTGTTTGTTGGCCAAGCCTACCAATGTCGGGTCCTCGGCCTTATTATTCCTAACCAGGGGCGAGTAAGCTTCGACGACAATCCCATGTGCTTTGCAATACGCATCAATGGTTTTTTGTTGACACCATGGGTGAAGCTAGAGAAAAGGAGCATATGTGGTCAGCAATACGGCTGTTTCATGAAGCTGCGAATGGTGTTCGCTTACCTCAATCTGATTGACATGCGGTGGCCACGTTTTTGCGTATGCCTTCATTTCCTCGATATGTTTCACACCGTAATTGCTCACCCCGATACTCCGTGTCTTGCCTTCCTCTAGCAACTTTTCTAACGCAAGCCACATCTCCTTCCTTCCAGCAGCACCAGAACCCGGGGAGTGGACCAGGAACAAATCAACATATCCATTATCTCCATCAATCTTGCGTACACTATCCAGTACCTTCTCATAAGTTGCCTCGAGAGAACCCGCAGGCCTAAGTATTTTTGTGGTCACGAAGATGTCCTTTCTATCCAAGCCACAACTTCGAAGGGCATCGCCGACCTCTGCTTCATTGGCATAAAGCTGAGCGGTATCAATGTGACGGTATCCAGCTTCGAGAGCTGCGAGACAAGACTGCTCACATTGGTGGGTAGGAGACTTGTAGACGCCGAAGCCGAGACGAGGAATCCGTACGGATGAGTTGGGAAGGGAGAGGACGTCTGCGAAGGCGTATTTCGAAGCCATAATCTCTCGCGTTTGACTTAGATTAAACGACTATGGGTGCCTGTCTTGCTTTACAAACGGTTCTTGAATCGAATCGGCTGATGCACTGGCTTGTTAATGCTCGCTCAACGATCATTCTCTTGGGAATCGTTGATGATTTATCTCCGGCTATTTCCCGTGCCCCTCACTACTAGCGAAATGAGCGCAACACGTCGAATTTGGTGTTGCGGGGAACTTGGTAAGGTTGGGTTCGGCTACGCACTTCATCATCGGAGCACTTGGACACATCCACTTCCTTGTTTAATGGAGGGATAGAATTGCGGGTCCTGAACAGGATAAATATTTAATGGCAGCCATTCCTGGCGATGAATCGAAGACAGACTGCTAACTTTTCAAAGGTCCAATTGCATCGCCGTCATCAGATAAGACGCGAAAGAGGTTCAAAAATACTCCCCGCTCGCGTCTGATGCAAACAGTGCAAATCACAACTGGCGGGGTCTGGGCATATGACGACATTTCATCTGGTGTTTCGGTTTGCAATTCCAAAAGTGTGGCGCATGATTGCCAGAGCGGCGCAGTCGGTGATCAATGCCAAGAGCAGAGAGGCACGGACCCACTAACTCTCCAGTCTCCGAGATTTGGGCCGCTCTTGATGAGGGATACTTCTTCGGTTGGAGTCATCGATATCTCAGTGTCGATGCTATCGTGGGCGTTCATATCATATGGTCGCAACTGAAATCCGCTTCTCGCAGAAGGGATATGCAGTCCCAGTGAATTTCGGACTCTGTGCATGTCAGCTTGAGTTCATCTCTCGCATGTGCATGCAAATACATACAGAGAAGTACTATAGTCCAAGGAGCCTCGGCGACGAAGCGACTGGTTTGCGCGGTATCGTAGTCGTGGACTTGATTGATTCTGAGGGCGAAAGAAGATTCGTAGTGGCGATTGCCTCTTTGTTATGTGGTCTCCTATCGTCGATAAAACCGCCCTCTACTTCTAGTTCAGTATTGTCCCCAATTTCCTAAGGAGCGTTAGATGATTCAGACCCAACACAATTGCTCATACATGTACTCACAGTGTGGCCTAGCGCTTCGAGGAGCTCAAGAGCCTGATCTCGGTTCCAAGCAGCCAGGACTCTCTGCGGAATCAATGGGGCGAAGAGCATGTCCCAAAAGCTCAGAATCGCGAGCAGAATGGAAAATGCAATCACGAGGCAAATCCCAAGAGTGCTAAGTGTAGTATGCTCGCCGGACTTGAATTTCACTAAGGAGCAAACGTCCTTCAATGGGCCTTTATCCCAGGTATTCTCGACACGGGTCCTGTCAAGGCCCGGTGTCTTCACGAACCTTGGCATTGCCAGCTGAAGTTGGGCGAGCGCCACCAGAAACCAACGCTCCAGTTCAATCTTCCATTGTCCTCGTGTAAGTCTTAGCTGGTTTGAGCCAGAAACGAAACGATTTGCCAGCAACGCAGATGCTCCGCGTCTGCTTATAGACTTGTAGAGTGTGGACTGCGTCATTGCTAGCTGCACGGCAGCTAGAGCACTTTGAACGTCCGTAGCGTTGAAGAGATCGCCAGCCAGGTGATTGTACATCGTCCCGACTTCAAACATACCACCCCATGGGGTACAAAAATCCGTGTATGTGCTGCAGTAGCTCACCATTTCTTGACAAGCCACGCTGTTGATTGGAGTCCCGATCCTGTAATATACGTATTCGCTCCCGGTCGCGTCGGTTGTCGTTATTCGCTGGTTAAAATTGAAAAAAGGGTCCGAGAACGGAGTATAGTAGGCAACGCTTTCTCCCAGTAACGTGATAACAGACACTTGCATAGATGGTCTCTGTGGTCGAATGAGAGGGGATGTCAAGCTACCATTTAATGCCAATTCTGTGTGAAGTGCATAGGTTTCGGAGAGACTATCGCGGAAATAAGTCGTCCAGTTTCCCAGTTCTCCAAACGTAACGTGTGAGAACGCTTGAATCTCTTCGGGGTTGTCGATTAAGGTACCGCCCGCGCTTTTGAGTGACTTCAGCGCATCCTTTTGACTGTATAGAAAGGGTTCCGGAGGTAATGGGGAGCAAATGGACCGACGACGAAAGAAGAGCTGGTTTGCCAGACGAGAGTTCAATCCCAGGTCTGAAAATGGAATATTCCCAGTATCCAGTGAAATCGCTATCCCATTTACCGCCGAGCAAACTCCTTTTGAAAAGATGCAATCAGTGTCCTCAATCGTGTGCGTAAGTTGACGTTTCATTAAATGATCGCAGCTTGAGCCGCCATTCGAAGCCGAACCGTAGCAGCGCCGCACGTAGTCATCGGCTTCTAAAGTGGAATTCAGCGCAAGCTCATTTGCCGTAGCAGCTGTTTCCTGCTGTTCCATTAAAGATGCATTCAGAGGAGGAAGCGTCTTTGGTATCCAATCACCACAGTGGCTCGTTTGTATCGACCTTACAATCCTGCCCGTAGCGATTTGCGAAGTAAGGATTCCGAGGCCGATGAAGGCTGCCCAATGGAAAAGCGACAGAAATAGTAAAATCAACTGGCCAAGAGGTGCTGTGTTGGTTCTGCCCGAGTCGGATTTCTGCATGGCGAGTCCAAGTAGTGCAAACAAATTACCACCAGCCGTTTCTGAATTTCGAAGAATGACCTGCTGTTGGCGTGTAGTGCGTGAAGCTGCGGAGCGTGTACGCTGACGACGTTCGAGCACGCAGTGGGCTACCGAGGACCAAATTCTCCAACTGCGGCCAGCAGAGAGGGTCACAAGAACCGTGAGTGCTGCCAGCAGCACCAAGGCCGAATTTGTTTTCAGAGTGAGCCGATATTTGCCAATGGCACTCAGGTCATAATCGACCCAGAAACCAATATGGACAACGTCCGCAGTCGGAGATGTCCCTTCAATCGATGCCATTCGCAATGTGCTTCCGAAGGCGTTCCCCTATTGTAAAAAATTATGCAAGAGTTAACGTCCGTCGAGTCGAATATATGTACAGTATAACGAAGCTCCGCCGTACGTACTCCGTACAGAACCTGATTATCGAGAGGGCTGGATAGGGACGTCAAGGGTCTCTGGTCGTCTGGCAGAATTTCCGCCATGGATGCAAAGGCGGACGTTTCTTGTAATAAGTAGCGTCGGAGCGAGGTCAGTGTTGCGAAGCTGTCAAGCTCAGCCTTCCTTGCATGACCTATTTTGCAGTAGTTCGGCGCATGTCGCTTCATCTCCGCCAATCAAACAGCGCTTGACATTGACGACAAGCCCAAACGGATTGCGAGAAACTAGCGACTGATAGAATAACAATCTAAACTCCCACCATTAGTGATGAGACAAAGCTTTGCTTCGCATGGTGGAATGGTTTTGATTATAGAGACTTTAAGTAGTGGATGATTGTTTCACAGTCCTCCGTTTCGCGACGAGAAACATTGTCAAACCAAACATTTTCGCTCTGAAGTACCTTCTGAGGATAGCGCTGTGTTAGTATAGGGCAGTGCAGAGTCTGGGACATATTCACAGTCTGAGTACCGTAGCAAACAGACAACAATCGGAGGTTGAGGTTTGACGGACGTCGAGTTGAGGTTAGGATGAAGTGTCGCGTCGCGTCCAGTTTAGCTCAACGCCAAGAAATGCCAAGCATTTATTCTGGCCCCTCTTTGCGGGAAAGTTGAACCTCATCCACGGTCCCTATCAACGCAACCACAACTTGATAGAGAAGTGAGAAATGGAAAACTTAAGCCGTTGAGGAGCATTGGCTCTTCATCCGACATCCGGAAAGCAGTATGCTGCATAGGACTGTCAATATGGCGACTGTTTTTCAAAATTTTCGCGCTCAAATGCTCTCAAAATGGCCGAGCCTTCGACCGTTCACTGGGTACCTAGCCTAAATCTCTGGGCCGATGTCCAAAGATTGTTGCCATGGATTTTCTTTTGATGATTATAGATCTCCGTGTGATTATGAAGCTATGACGGCACTGCGAAGTTTCCAAATGCTTGTGGAATGTGCGGAAGTGATGAAATCACCACATCGTGGCCCTAACATCCAACCCATGGTTCCTTGGACTGGTCAGCTAAAGTACGAAAGTGATGGAATATTACCAGGTTCTTTACAACATCTTTTCGTTCTCCATGAGATTTTTCAGCATGTTCCCTATGGCTCTCCCAGCTTCCAGTGAGAGAATCCCGCTTCTCTTATTCTTCGATCTCTACCTACATGGCCGCACCAAACCTCAAACCCTTCTGGATTCATGTCGCTTGAATCTTGCCTGATACCAAAGCTGCCGCAGGGAGTTTCTCATGCCGTTGAAAGAACCGAAAGCGCAAACATGGAAACAATCACAATTGCCCCTGACGGCGACGTGGCTCTAATATTTACGAAACACGAGGAGACGCTCTCAAAAGGTAGGGTACTGCGAAGGGAACCACAAGATTGATGCGAAGCTGAGTTGGCAATCTAGAGAATATCGCAGCCCACGAAGTCAGAATCCTAGTGTCCTCCGAAAAGCTAAGTTGTGCGTCGCCAGTCTTTAAGAGGATGCTGCAAGGGACATTTCATGAAGGTGAAAGATTACGGCTCAACGGCCATGTTGAGATTCGCTTGCCAGACGACCCCGATTACTTTGCTTTTTCACTGGATACCATCCATGACCGAGACGGAAAAGGGGTTCCAAGACCCAGTCGAACGGTTCTTTCAGGACTTTGCTTCTTAATAGACAAATATTTTCTGCATGCAGGGCTGATCAAATCGCTGCCAGTTTGGTTAAAGATAATTCGCCCAAGAGGGTTCTCCAATGAAACTGAATTGGGCGAAATCCTCTTTATATACTGGGCGGCTGGACAGGCCGCTTCTCTTTCAACAACCATGCGAGAAGCAGTTCATCGCCTAGAATCACCCCTGAAATCGGACCTGATTCAGCTCCCTCTCCCGACATGGATTATTGGTAAGACTTCCGTGTCCCCGTCATAGTTATTATGTGTTAATGATAGTAATCTAAGATCACATCAACGGAGCACGGAAGAAAGCGCTAAGAAATGTCTTTGAAAGCATCAGGGTCCTACTTGAAACGAATTGGGTAGCTCGAAATTCATGTCGTGTGTGCGGTGACATGGAATCGGCCGCGATGTCAAAGACGATAAAGAAGCATATCTGGCTAGTCACTCGCCAGCACCCAGACTTTCACAATGTCCAGCTCAAAAAACTGAAGTATATTCTCTACGCAATACGTGTTCCGAGCGTTTGCACGGTTCATTATCCGCCCGACAATCTTCAGGAAGCAATTCAACGCCTTCTTGGAGGCTTGCACATGACTATTCGCTGGGAAATACAATCACGCGTTGAGTCAGCCATCGACATCAATGGTCTATGACATCCTGGAGAAAGCACCTGAACGGCGCACCGGGCGCAAAGCAGATGAGGACGCATTTCTTGCCTTCAACTATCGCGGAATACAACCCCATCGCCTTACCCGATGGCACTGTGAATGTCTTGTGGTCACTCATTTGATGTTTCTTCCGATGGTGCGTCCGAATGGTGGCACTGCTGGACCATTTCGACTGGTTGATTGGTACACTGTGCCTGACTTCTGTGGTGTGAACTCAATACCATAGTAAGGAACCAGCAATGCCGAGTAGATTCGTTCAAAATGCGAGCTCCATCCTTCAGCAATCTACCGCCTCTAGGTATCGGTTTGTGTGCGCGTTTCGCCACCCCATCTCTAGCAATGGGGCTAATGTCACCGTTGCCGCAATGCTTCCAGGAACAGGCTTCTAATGGAGCAAGGAACGTATTTCCGTACGGATCAGGCGGTTCGAATATACATGCGTATTCTGTCGACTTTTGGTGTGCTTTTGGGAATACCCTTAGCTACAATAATTAGCTAGTGCACCCGAAGGGGGATTTGTTGTACTGTACACATTGCCAGTTCTTTAAATTGCGCCAGAATATACATGCACCGTTTAGTTATCCAGTTTCACATGTAATTTCAGATGGTTTAATATCCTCTGTTACTACTTAGTTCTGATATACTCCGGATTGACTACATAGATCTGTACTCCGGCTGAACAGTGGTCCGCATTTTTAGCTTCTCTTGGCGTTGATCTGAGGTGAAGCTGAACAAGTTCAAGAGCAAGGCCGTGTCGTTCCCCAATCAAGGACAGCACCAGAGGGCTCCTCCCGCCCATTTCGCCGTGCGAAATGTCGCATGAAATGTCATACCTTGGCTCTAGAGGTAGGTTTCGAAAACTCTCAAACATTTTGACCCCAAGCTACAAGTTTTGGGACTAACGATGCAATTCAACATCAAGCCTTTAGCCATGAACAGAACCAGGATGCAGAGGCCGAATATGACCGCCTCCGTGATTTAGCCAGACAAGAAGCCTCAAAACGGGGCTCATGCTTCGAACGCGTCTGTCACTCCTATCCAATTCCCAATCGAACTCTTTACTCCATTGCAGTACCCACATTGCCTATCTTTCCCGGCTGACGATCGTGGGTTGTTGCGAGATATAGTCCAAGAATGCATACGCCGCGGGTGACGGTGCTCGGGCTAAGGAGCTCTCCGAACAGGGCAAAGAACATGGCCGCAAGATGGAAGAATACAATCGACAAGCGTCGCAGTTTATATTCCGAGAGAACAACGCAAACGGGCGAGTTCCGGACGACACGATTGACCTGCATGGACAATTCGTCGAGGAGGCGGAGGATATGCTAGAAGCACGCATCAAGTATGCGCGCGCACATGGGCAGACGCATCTTCACGTGTAGGTTGACCTTCGGGGGGCGCTGAAAACCGACGAGGAACAGAAGCAGTGCTTTGAGCCCGGGCTGATTGCGTCGGATGGGGAAACAGAATTGTCGGAAAAGGCAACCATTCCGCCAACCATGTCCAGCGGTTGAAACCTCGTGTGGAGCAAGTCTGTCGCAATCTAGGACTGCAGTACTGTACGGAGGACAACGCTGGAAGGATATATGTCAATCTTACCGGCGGGCCGGCGCAGATGCCGCCGCATCACACACCGCAGCAGTCACATCATCATCCACACTATGCTCCCCACGGACATCAACAACAAGGGAATAACGGTGTTGAAGAGGCTATCGGCAAAGCTTTACCCAGGTTGTTACACAAACTGGAGAAAGCTTGCTGTATTGTCATGTGAAGTTGTGTCCTTTCTGGGGCTGGTGGGAGTTTTTGGGTAGTCTGCAATCTCATGCATCCTTTTCTTAGGGATTTTTGCACGACGGTTGCGAGGGGATTTTTGGGTGATATACTGAGCTTGCGTTTTGAATGAAATATGTTGATACCCTGAAGATTTTGATCTATAGGTTTGCAGGTAAATGATGCTCCTATGCGCTAAAATCTGCCCACTGAACTCGACCAGACAGTTACGCACTCCGGTTCATTGGACTCATCCTGAGAAAGACTTCATCGCCAGGCCCATACACCATTCACCGAAAATGTAAGAATATCACAGACCCGAAACTCCGAGTGGTGCATACGCTTGGCGTACCTCCATGCCCTCATTGAAAATGTGCGTTAAATGATCCGACGAAATGCCTGACGCCCCAAACCCATATAATAACTGCCCTTTAACAATATTCCTCAAGACTGTATCGTTGCCTCGACGATCTTATTCAGAATTGAGCGAACCACCTCCCCCTTCCCTTCTGCACTTTCACCTTCTCCATTCTGAACTTGTGCCACAGCCGCCTCCATTTCGTCTATTACGGCCAACGCCTTGTCTCGGAGTTGCATGACCACATTTCGCGTATAATCAAAGCTATTTGTGCTCTCCATATAACTAATCGCATATCGCTTCACTTCTTCGTCTTGAGTTTTCTGTTTGAGGATATTAATAAGTTGTAAGTTGCCGGGTTGTGAGCGTATGGAGTGTATGATGGGGAAAGAGAATTTGCCCTCTGTGAGGTCTTCGCAAAGTCCTTTGTTCTTGCTATAGGTTGGGTTGGAGAGATTGAGGTAGTCGTCGCAGATTTGGAAAATAAGGCCCATCAGGTTCACGAGGGGGATGCAATCACTACCAGAGGTTCGTTAGAGGCTTCGTGCAAAACACGGATTGTATGAACTTACACGGCAACTTCACTCTCAGCCTGCATGAGCTTGATTGCTAACCTAAATAGTCCACCTGTTTTATTTCCCACCATTTCTAAATAGTCTTCTTCCGTCGGACATGTCAACGTGTCTCTCCAGTATAGATCCATTCCTTGTCCGCGATGCAGGTTCAACAACTCTGCCGTAAATATGCGTATCGCATCTGGATTTCCCAGTTTCTGAATCTCGTCCAAAGCTTGAAAATATATATAATTCGCCGAGTTGATCGTCTGCGCTGTTCCGAAAATATTATGCGCCACAGGTACACCCCGACGTAGGACGGAGGAATCTTCGACATCATCTACACTGTATACCAAGGACAAGCTATTAGCATCATTCACCATTCCTTCCAGTAGACCTGGTGCGCCAGATTGGATACTTACAGCAAAGATGCTGTGTGTAGCATTACCACCACCTTAGCGATGATGGCGAGACTCTCATCGGGAACATGCAGCCAACGATTGAACGCTGCGATAAGCTGTCTGCGTATATCCTTGCCAGGCTGGTGGGCCATGTACTCATAAGGACCTAGAAGGATCTTTTCTTTCTCCGTAGACCACATCCCGTCAATGTTGCTTATCACGGCTTTGGTGCAAATCTTCGATTCGTCTGAGTTGGCGCGGGTAGGGGATTTGGGAGACAGAGGACGGGAGTTCGATTTTCTTGAAGAAGATGCGATCCACTCATCCTCAGGGACAGGTTTCAGAATTGTGGTTCGTGCTGAGGCTGGGTAGGTAGCTCCGTTCGTGACACCGGTCGAGCTGGTTCGCGGAGGAATCGGATTTGGGGACGAGAGTGATTCCGGCATGACCGTGACCTGTTCGGCGATAATACTTCAGGAAGATTAAATGATTGCTTCGGGTAATACTCTCCAAGGATAACGCCAGTCAGCAGACTTGTTTCCTATGACAAGCAGCTGGTTGCCTTGTTGTTTGTGTCTTGGGAGGCTGAATTGTGCTTGCCTAGCCGCGGGGTGCTGGGATGTTAGGGCTGTGTCGTTAGAATAGTCAAGTCCTTCGGGAACGCCACGGTATCACTCAATAAATAGGCAGTAAGGGCTGGTAGTATTACTATAAAGAGCACCGAGACAGGATGTTTTGTAGTGATACCCCAACAGTGGACGCTGGTGTGAGGAAACATGTCACGATGAAGCAGTAGAAGTCTCACGATCATCAATCACATGCCACACTTCCGATGATGTCGACGCGCTGAGCTTGGGCCACAAGGTTCAACGCTAAAGCTGCTAGCTTCCCCTCGTCCAACGTCAGCTCATCCCCTCCCCTCACACCCCTCCATTTCACACAACAACCACCACCTCATGTCGCTTCAGGCTGACATTTACAACAATCCTGGCCAGTTTTTGTGCAATGTGCTTCAACTCAGCTGCTAGGGTAGGGTATATCGCTCCCTTGGATCCGGTTGGCAGTCCCCTTGTCCCCGTACTGTGCACAGACAATACATACAGGCTTTTCACGTCAGTGCATGGCCAATGCTGGGCAGATCAATCATATAACATGGGCGGTCATGAGGAAGCGAAGGACACCACACGCGTGGGTGCCATCGCTTGTATGGTCTAGAAAAGGTCTGGGTCAAACTAAGCACATTGATATCTCTAATGCTGACTGAACTAATTGATTAGACACAAGAGCAGAGGGTATACTGAACAAATTAGAGAAAAGACTCTAAAAAATAGACACACGAAGCGAACCGGAGCAGCAAGAGAAATATACCGCATAACTGCGGATTGCCTGCAGAGGGCATTCAACTCGCAATTGCCATTTGTCACACATATTAACCCTCTAGGCCTTAACGTCCATTCTTCTCAAATCATTCGATGAATCGAATGCGGTTCAAGCTTTGGACAGTTCCACTCGGCTGTCCACGGGTTGACCTGCAGTGGCAGGGTTGTCCAAATGGTACAATTCGGGGCAAACAGCATGCTTTCTCATCAAAACATATCGCTTGAACCACCATGGAAGCACAGTGCAGAGCTGGTACTTGGCGTGTGTGCGAGTTGGGACGGCGAAGACATAGTCGAGCTCTTCAAGTGTGCGCTGCTTAGTCTCCGGAAGGAAGAGGAAGATGAGCACCAATGCGACAATGTTCAAACCAGCATAAAACCCGAACGCTCCTTGGGGGGTGAATGCACGAATCAATCGTCTAAAGGTAAGCGCGAGAACCGAAGCCCAGAAGTTGTTTGTTGCAACAGCCCAGGACATGCCCATTTCACGGTGGGAGAGTGGGAAGACTTCCGCAGAATAGGTGAACGGAACTGGTCCCTCACCAGGCGAATAGAATGCCGCAAAGAGGTAAATAAAGAAAGCAATGAGGCCGAGATGGGCTTTGTTGTCCTCAGGAATGTAGAAACACATTCCGGCGGCGAGCAACGTCCAGAACATTTGGGGGAAAGTGAAAAGCAGCAAGCCTCGGCGCCCAAACGTGTCAATCGTCCACACGGCCGGCCACGCGAAGATGAAATTGACCAGTCCAAAACCAAAAGATGCAAGGAGAGCCTCAATGTTGCTAGCTCCTGCCTTCTCAAAAATCGAAGAGGAATAGAACGCAATGATGTTGACTGTTCACGACCAGTTAGTCAGACACAAATCCCCGGCTAAAGCACAAGAACGAATTTGACTTACTTCCACACATTTGTTGTGCAATCATGACAATTCCTGAAGCTTGAGTCGCACGGCGCACACGGGGAATGGTGAACAGCTCGATGAAACGTTTGACGAAATTCGACCTCCCAAGACCAGATTCTTCAAGGAGTACTTCTTCGTGGACAAGCTGGGCGTGAATGTAGTAAAGATCTCTGGCGGCTTGGAGGGGTGTGTTGCGAAGCTTGAGCAACGATGCATATGCCTTGATATACTTGCCCTTTTTGAGAAGCCAACGGGGAGATTCGGGGCAGAAATAGATACCCAAAACAAGTGGCACGGCTGGGATGAAAGCGGATCCCAACTGCAACCGCCAAGCGATTCGACCCGTGTTAATGACAGCCAGATTTGCAGCCGTTCCCAGGAAAATACCAAAAGCGGTCCAAACCTGCC
Organism: Aphanoascus verrucosus; assembly: GCA_014839905.1. Lineage (NCBI taxonomy): Eukaryota > Fungi > Ascomycota > Eurotiomycetes > Onygenales > Onygenaceae > Aphanoascus > Aphanoascus verrucosus. The sequence continues at coordinate 189,669 of MU089302.1, read as the reverse complement.
ACGACATGACGAGACCACCACGAATATTGGCAGGCGTATTTTCTGCGGAGAAAACTGGAACAGTAACTTCTTTCAGACCCATACCAATACCAAGCATAATACGGCAGATAGTCAGTTGGGGCCAGCTCTGAGCGAATCCGGATCCAATTGGCGCGAGAAGACTGAAGACAGCGGCGACGAAGATAGTACCTCGACGACCCAAAAGGTCGTTGACAGGATCGGAAAGCCAACCAGCACTAAACGACTTTGCTGTCAGGTATATTCATAAAAATAGGGCGAAATTCTCACTCACAAGAGAGCAATGGAGATGTAAGGAATGGAATTCACAAATCCCACAATCCATGCATTCCTGTCGCAAAGTGCCTCATCGCCGCAACCTGAGTCGGGAATCCCGAACTCGAGAGGAAAAGAAAGATTGGCACCATTGGAACCTATTGGTTATATATTAGTTGCCAGCCCAAAAAGCGCATTCTTGACCTTGGGTCAAGCAGCGATGTGCATACCTGTCTGATCCCATCCCTGAATGGCAGCAGCGATAGAGTTGAGGAGGATGGTATAGTACAGGGCCCACGGGTGCCTCCAACGATGGGTCACTTCGTTTCGCAAGGCCTCTCGGTCGGCGTCGTCAAGCTCGACGATGTTCTCGAAATCTGAGGGACTCTGGGCCACCAAAGCACCCTTTTTGAGGAGTGGTACGATATCCGTAAGATTCTTCTGAATGGCAAAGTCCTCGACGTCCCGGAGTAATTGGTCTTTGGGAATGTCACTCAGAGGGTTTCGAATTCTATGTTAACACGTCGTCAGGCAACACATTTCTCGCATTATAGCTTGTTTGATCTGGAATACGCACTCTCCGGTGAGGTTCTGAGACATCGCCGCGACACTCTGTCGGCGGTCGAAGGCGCTGATGGAATCATGGCTGCGATACGAGTTAGCTTCAAGCAACATATAAGGGTATTAGCTGTCGAGTATACACACCGACTAGCGTCCTTGTCAGCCATCTTTATGTGGGCCCAGGCTGCTGAGAGGGAAAGACACAGTGAGGAACGAAAGGGAAATGGACACCCGCAGTCTACCACGAACTTCTAGAGATGAAAAGCGAAATAAGTTGGGGAAGCTTGACTATATATTCAAGTCGACTGGATCTAGGTTTGGGGGAGCCGGGGCACAGTCAGCCTTTCTCCCGCATCAATCCCTGCAGATGTGGGAGCTAACGCATAAAACTTTCCGGATATCAACCGTTTCAAGAGAGGCTGGCACGATTGTCAAAGAGGGGTGGGACCTCAGACGAAGTATGGACTGGTAATAAATTAATGTTTCTTACTCCGTACAGCAGAGCAGCCCAATGCTTCGGACCAGGGTTGCTACCGGGTAAGTAGTAGTGCTTCCAGGGTTACTCGGGGCATGCGTCCCGTACCCTGTTCGGTAAGACACCTGATTTACATACGGATGACTCTACATACATACACAGTAAAGATCGTGACGACTGAGGTAGGAATATACTGTACATGCTGTGTATGTCCTGCGTATGCGGCCAAGAACAACCACCCACCAGTGTATGTACAGTATATCTCGGCTTTTCCTTTTTTTTTTCTCGTCAAGCCATTGCTGAAACTCAGCCTGCAACAAGCCTTGGACATGTTCGACGCATCTGCTTGCGCTGTCTTGACTGTTGAGCTTAAACCTCCACCAGTCTTCGGTGTGGCGCTTCATGACCGCCGCCAAGGCGCAGGGAGCACGCGAAGAGGGATTTTTATGTCCGCTTTCGGGAAAACGAGACGCAAAATACCTCGACGAGTCGACGGAGACTTAATGGTGTATTGTCACGTAATGTTCGAACACCTAATGACTTCGTACGACATACGAGATGGTATCATGTGTGTGCGGTGAACTGTGAAGAAAACCCCGCACGGATCGTGCCGAACGAGAACGTCTCCACCCATTGATGAGGGTCGAAACGTTTTGCTTGGGGCTGAGTTCTTTCGAGAGTGCTGCGGAATTTCCGTTTTGTCGCCAAAAGTCTGTTCCCCTTTTATCATTTGTCTCGCTTGCCAACATGTTCGAGGATGGGTTTCGACCTCTCGAAATGGAGAGGAAAGTCACCATGAAACATCAGACACATTTTCTTGGTACGGTTCGGCTTTGTGTATCCTCAAGCTTGCGGGAGAAACTCAATCTTTCAGCCCCCGACAGGGGTTTAGGTGGGCTTCTTTATCTGGCGGCTCCGGGGTGAGGTTTATTCCGTTTTTTGCTAGTTATGAGGCTTTCTATTGGTTCCTTTGCCTTCCTCCAGCTTCTGATTTGCATACTAATCACGCACTAAAGAGACGATCAGCACGCCCACAGCTTAAATTCTGGCTTCAATGATCCACTTGTCTACTGTGTAAGGTCTTGTACTGTACAGTACGCCGTATTTTGGTGGACCGAGCAGAACATACGGAGCAAATACGGCACTCTGTGACGGCCTTCTTACCACCATTCACATACGCAAAGCTCCGTAGAAAAAGCAAGATATCGCGCGCAGCTTCGAAGGTTTTACTTTACGTCTCCGGAGAAAATGGCGCAGAATGGAAAATTCGAAAGAGGTTCCACGCATGACCCATGGGTATTGGCTTGTCGCCAGAAGACGGAGAACATGGAGAATGATGGTGAGGGTGAGAGCATTCAATTCGGTTAGCCGACAGGATCGCGTGACATAGCTAACCGTGTGGAGGACATGCATTTTCGGCGTTGTCCGTCATCAACACGAGAGTAATGAGTGAGCGAGGCAGGTGATTGACTGGTCGAAGCCAGTAGTGGAAGATCATATCAGACTGTTCTGCAGCTCGAAGAGGTGCTCATCTTAGCGTCGCCAATTATTCCTGTCGTCTTTGTTGTCGAGGAAATTGTAGTGATCGATGCCTGTATGAATATATGTATGCAATCGCGGCCAAAAATAGTGTCTCGTCTCATATGTATGGACTCGCATCCATAGAAACAATGCTCGAAACCGCAGTGTGTTGATGAAATGCATCCAAGCGCGGCTCTTGACATCACAATGCAACTTTCCGGGTCTATTTTAAGCACACATACGGAGTACACTCACAGACTCATAGTATATGTACACATAGCGCATAAAAATCTTTAATATTTAGGTCCTTTAGCAACGACATCTTGGAAAGGATGTTATTATGCAGAGCCACAAAAGTACTGTACTGTACAGTACATACTACAATAATAAAGGTTGGGATGATCGTGATGCGCGGTACTCCGTATGATATGTCCATACGTAGTACAGTACGTATGCCAGCATCTAAGCGGGTCATACTCCGTAGTTTGTTCGGGATCACTGGATGTTCGACATGAGAAACTGAAACGGCAGTTTAAATGGCGCCACAGCAACGGCCTTGCTCTACGCTCGACATCGGTTGTAGCAATCGACAATGCTCCTGCACCATCAGATTTTATCTCAAGGCTGAGGCACCAAACAATTTTTAGAGTGTATTCCGACAAGGCGTTCTGTTGACAGGTTTCCTCTAAGCTCCATACGAGTTGGCCTTGCTCAGCCATGCGATGGTGAAGAAATGGTGATTTGTGTTGTGCTCCGTGTGGTAAGTGCTCACGCGGCGAGACTTTCCCCCTCCAGATTTGTCCCTCGTTCCACTTTCTGCTGTCGATCTAAAGTTCAGCCTTAACGTTATTCTGGGCTGGGCATTCGCGTGGAGCCCCAGAGTTCTCCATCTTCTGCGCGTGTACAGTACGTATCAAAAATACTCCGATATTGCCCCGTACAAGAAATCCCTCAAAACGTGTCGGGGAATTACTCGACTCCAGTATTCATTCTAGAATATTTCTCGAAGACGCAGTCCAGTTCTTATTCCACTCACCGGAATAGATGCGTGTAACCTGTCACTTGTCGCATGACGGATTGCCTAAACCGTTTGTTGGTCCATGATATTTCAGAGTGGTGTGGATGTTTCTGGTAAAGAGCGGGTTTGAAGCGCGCAGACTGAGAATTGGACGGCAGACTAGATCTTTCGACTCACTGCATTTAGTGAGGACAAGCGAGATTGGGAAAAGACATGCGAGCAAGCCTCAATACGGCGATATCGCACTTTGAGAGTTTGCAATGCATTGATGTCTTCATCCCTCGTGCGCCCGGGAATAAATGCCTTTGTTGATCCAACACACGCACGCGGTGGCGGTCGCGTGGCATATGCCATCGATGGTAACAGATGCCGTGATAATCGACGAGTTCAGTTGGGACGCATCATGGGTTTCCTCATTCGTTCACGATGCACAAATCAAGCTATCAAAATTCCGAGAGTAACTGGCGCTACACGGAATTCCCTCGTTTCGTTTCTCTGGACCGTCACACCAAAGAAAGAAAGCTTCGCGTTGGTACCTTGCATATCGTGGCAATAGGATGGACCCAAGTGCGAACGGGGATGGTCGGCGGAACTGGTTCCCCATACCCTGACCTTTGAGTCCTTTTATCTGCTGTCCTCTGTCCAGTACTGGTCATTATTGTGCACTCGAGAGGTTATGTAACTGGGACATTCATGTCGGCGCGTTCGTTTTGAGAGTCAACCCGAGCAAATCAACCAGTCCGTCTGAGAGCAACGATGCAGATATTTTGCATTCGACAACCATCACCAGGCTTCATAGATCATATCAAGATTGCAAAGCGGGACACTGATGGAATCAGGCCTTCAACCGTTTCTGGTGTCGTGAGTCGCCGAGGATGGCATGTCGTCGTAGCCTGTGGACGCGTGACGTCGTGCCTCGAAGACGTGATTACATAACCTGAAGGTTGCCATGCCAGCACGCGACTATTTACGATTAGCCGTTTCAGGTAATCAGCTAGAGCTCGGTGGGGTTCTTGCTTTCCTCCTTCCTCCATCGACTTTCGATTCTGCCAGATAGATCTGGAAGGATAAAATTGCGGAGAGTGCAGAAAAGGCCACCGCTAACAACCGCCGTCGCGCGACACGGAATCGCAATGGAGGCTCTTCTGGCGCATTCTTTCGACTATTTATCATCGTATGATCAGACTAAGATTCGCAAAGGACTTCGTCAAGTCGAAGGCCTGCTTGCACAGATATGTTTATCGAAATCAAAACTATCGGTATCGGAGAAGCGCCGGTCAATGGTCCCCTTGGGAGCTGCGCCCACTCCTCCAAAGTCACTGAGTGAGCTATGCGACGATCCGGCTTTTAGGGAGTTTTACAAGTTGCAAGAGGGGTTTCAATGGAATGGTCTGGCTCCTTCAAACCTATCCTTGCTCAAACACAAGATGTTGTTTCAATGGCTGACTTATATAATGTGGTAGTCGCTTTGCGGTTGATATCTTGTCTTGAGCATCTACTAGGGCGCGGCAGCAATGGCGCAAACGACCTCCTTATCATCGCGGCTCTGGACCTTATACAAGGTGCTCTTCTACTACATCCTCCATCCCGCGCTTTGTTCGCCAGAGAAATCTATATGAATTTGCTTCTCGACCTTCTTGAGCCCGCAAACTGCCCTGCAATCCAGTCCTCCACTCTACTCACTCTCGTCACCGCACTCCTCGACAACCCTGCAAACACACGCACATTCGAAGAACTCGATGGCCTTCTCACAATAACGTCCCTATTCAAATTACGTTCCACGTCACGGGAAGTGAAACTGAAGCTCGTCGAATTTCTGTACTTTTACTTGATGCCTGAAACGCCAGCGAGTGCGTCCAACATGGGTGTTCTGGGTCTGCACCGAAACGCAGGAAAACTAGGAGGACAATTCTCCAGAGGTGCGAGTGGGCCTGGAGAAGCTGGACATGATGTCGCAGGTCACAATACCAAAACCACTGAGGAAAAACAGGCACTGCTAGGGAAATATCTAAGCAACGTCGAAGATCTGGTTGAAGATTTAAAGGAAACTGCCCCATTCGGAGGGACTGTTTATTAGCTGGGTGCTCAATATGATGTGAGTTTCTTAGTTGGAATACTTGCTTTTGGTTTTGTGGAGCGTTATCAGTGGGCGCTTTGGAGAACTTCGGTGCCGTGAGGCTGTGGTGGAGTTTCACGGAGTCTGAGGTTCCATTGAGTATATGGTATTTTTCTGTAGCTCGAAGAACGTCGTTGGTGTGACGGAGCTTACTCCAAGGTAAAAGCGACACTGTTTCTCTGCTAACATTCCTCTGATGGATTTCTTCTTGTACTGTACTTGCTAAAAGTCTCTCGAGGAGATAAGAACCTGCGCTCAAAGCGCTTATCATTCTGTCATTATTTTTTATACGGTTCAGATGGCGGATATCTACATGACAAGGGAAGGTATCATAAAAGATAAAGATGATGCTTCGAGCTTCGCTGAAGTCGCTATCCGAATCTGGTCTCCGACTCAACCTCGGAATGACGAGAACGCAATCCTTGTCCACCTTTGCGATACTATTCGTCCTGTTGTGACTCAAAAAGAGGCAGGTGCTGTCGATCAGGTGGTACTCATGGTAGTGAACAGAACGGCTAAATACTCAGAGCAATATGACAGTTTTGATCATAAAAATCCTTGAGTACCAGTTGAATCTTGTTGCGCCCTATTCCGTAAAGCTGCGACATACTGACCATCAAAAATGTCCTCCATGGTTTCGAATACTCTTTTACCCGCATCAACATCCCCCAGAGAGATCCAATACCTAGATACGGTCGATGCATATGATCAATGGGCAGAGGTAGATCAGAAATTCTAGCGCGTTTGATTACTTTTCTCTACAGTGGTGCTAAAAATCTTGTTAACATACAGGTCTACGACACAGACGGAAACTTCCTTCAAGGCCTCGACACTTTGGAGCTGGAGACTCTATTTCCATGCTTCCTATCACAAATCAAACATTCTGGATCTTCAACCAAAATCGTCGACCTAGGCTGCGGAACGGGGCGAAATACGGTCTCCCTCGTGCGCAATGTGGCATCGGCGGACGTGAGGGTGATTGGCCTGGAACCATCGAGGAAGATGCTCGAGATCGCTCGAACGAAGATGGCGGAGTACTTTGCAAAGATAAACGATGTAACTGACGACGTTCAGACCAGCAGAGTCACATTTGAGACGTATGACCTCCTCAAAGAAGCAACTCCGCCAGTATCCGCGCTTGATGCCGATGCCGATGGCGTCGTCTCAACCCTCGTGCTGGAGCACGTGCCTGTGCATGAGTTCTTTAGGGCTGTTGCAGCAATCCTGAAGCCTGGCGGAGTTCTGCTATTGACGAATATGCACTCTGAGATGGGTGGTATTAGCCAAGCTGGCTTTGTGCATCCGGAGACTGGCGTGAAAATTCGGCCAACGAGTTACTCGCATACGGTGGATAAAACGCGGGAAGAAGCTATCAAAGCTGGTTTTGAGTTGGTTGGTACGTTGAAAGAGACCCGTATCGACGAAGAACTGGCCGATAAGCTAGGACCGCGCGCGAAGAAATGGATAGGGGTTCAGGTTTGGTATGGGGGTTGTTTTAAGAAGAAATGAAGGGTATCTGTTGTACATAGTATTGTACACTTTCAATTCCAGCACGAATAAATTCACCTGCGCTTCGCTTCACTTTCCCGTATCGTACAAACGTGTATTCCGCTGTCTATAGCATTCCAAAAAACAGATGATTGCAGGAGAAAAACACCGTTCAGGATACCTAGAAATAAGTTTCTAGTAACCGTTGCCGATGTTTGATGAGGTTGGTATATCTCTTCAAGTGCATTCCAAGAGGATTGTGTCTCCATCCGAGCTTTTCGTCCAATATCAAATGTGTATATGCGAAGACGCTCGCGTCAAATAAACCAGGAGTATGTTTGCCAAAAAAGTATGTGTCGTTTCCAAGAAGAACGGAGAGAGCTTCAAAGGCATTTTTTGCTTCTGCCAACAAGTCGTCCGCGTCAATATAGGGTGAGCTCTTCAGAAGCTCGGTTCTGGCGGCGTCTCGTAGTTCTGAGGCAAGGACCATCCGTACTAATGTATTGCTTGTGGAGGGATTCACGTAGAATTTGCGTACGATCGAGTTGAAATTGGAGCTGTCTAGATATAATGTGTAGAGCTGAGTCGCAAGTCCTGCGTTAGCCAGATCCGCACCGAGTCTTGCGAGGACGGATACTCACCCAAGCTTTTCGTATGCGACAATCCAGCAGAGACGAGTAAGCCTCAAACCGCATATCCGATGTCTCCTCCTCCTTTATGCCCAATTGCTGATCTGTCCATCTCTGAAGTTTATTTGAAGGTACAGGGTGTAGTGACTCAGTGGCCTGACTTGTTTGTGTAGCGGGGAGAAGGAAGGGAAGTGATCCACTAGGGGACGCATGATTATTTGAAGGAATTATTTGGAATTTTATGCCAGAGAATTTTAGGTAGGCCTGGATTGCTCCCCGTGTTGTCAGTCATTTGCTCCCAAAACAGAGTGAAAGTGCGGAGCGAGGTACACTCACCTGCCACTTAAGACATTGTGGATTGTGAGACGGCGCTGAGTTTTTAGCACTTCGTGCATTCGAGAATATGTACAGCTTGTGCTCATTCGAACTTGTTGGTGAGAGAGAAGGGAGCTCGTTTGGCGGATAGGTGGTGAGAGGGAATCTATCAAATACGCGCTTTATGGGAGCAGGTACGGCTGGGATCCATGATTTGGCGCGCTCAAGAGGCCGCTGCTGTGAGCTGGTGCCATTTTCGCTTTCCGACATCACTGTTTCAATCAAAGCTCACGAAGAGATGATGATTGCTGACGGGAATCCTACAATACCGTGGTTCTTTGATGCCAAGTCGCGCGAAGCGGAGGGAAAAATATTCTGCCCAAGGTCACCGCCTATATGACATATCGAAACCAATACTAACTTCTAGTTGTGAGTTATTATCGGCGATCTCGAAGGTCGATACATTGAAACGGTTGCAACATTCCGCTCTGGATAACATATATTTATAAATCTCGTTTGTGATTTCTCGTTGTCTCTGAATGCTGCTTGACCCGTTGGTTGGACATGAACAACTATACTGCAACCCAGGATAGATACGAGGGCTCGTAAGGGTTGATAACCTCAAAAATGAGTCTGCAGCGTACGGATAAAAATTACCAGCATCTGTAACCAGATGTTAGATATATATATGAACATACTTACATATACGGAGGACCCCTGATCAGTTCCGGGCTTCCGCAGCCACAAACCCTCGACAGCATCCAAATTACCTAGCATGGTGGTCAATCGACTCAAAGTATAGGACGAGAACTCGAGCTTCGACCTGTGACTTCAAGAGCTGCAGTCAATTCGATGTGATGACGGACACCCTATGTCCAATGAGTCTTGATTCGCACAAGCTCCGTAGCGAATACTGTACGTCCCTGCCCGAAACGAACTGCAGCTCTCGTGTTGTCGCAGTTCTCATCGTAACTGCAATTGCGAAACGATTGACTCAACAAAAGCTCATACAGACTCATCGTTAATCCTGTCCCCCTGAGGCTTGAGCAGTCCGAGGGATAAGCATCATCGTTTAGCAGTTGCCAGATAACTAATCCCACGCCAAAACCTGCATCAGAAAAGACTTATCCACTGGAGTTCTTTTCGGTTGAGACTCGCATAGGTCGAAGTCAGGAGTTTAGAGGCAACGAGTGTTCATGGTGTTGGGCAACGTGAGATGAACTGATGTCGTCCTTCGCGGCTTATATAAAGCGATCTTTCACGTGCGATTAGATAAGATCTAATAGCGAGATCGAAATCTTCCCTTTCGGAACTAGCGTCATGTCATTCTCCGGCTTTCATTGGCCACGGCTAAACTCCCGGTGTTATCCCAACCTTGCCCTCGTGTTCCTGGGAGCCAATGGCGCGCTTGGATACCTTCAGGGCATCGCATTTCATTGATGCGATGTCTGGAATGCTATCATGCTGGTGTGCTGCAGAAGTCCATATCTCGTCTTGTCATATTATATTCGTTTTTCCCTACAAATGTTGTGAGACCGCTTCGCTGGAATTGCCCTCAAACTTGCGATAATCTGCTCTAACACCCCTCCATTTTTCCGGTCACCTCGGCATCAGGCTCATGATCCTCTTCACTGTTCTGGTCGCAAAGGGTTCATAGCAAATTTGCCCGTTGAAGGGTCCTACCGAGGGGAGAACTCGAACCCGGAAACACCTTTGATTCGAGAACCATCCACGATTGGTGGCTGCGGGGCTTGCAGAATCGTGAAAGAAATCCTGTCGCACGAGGCTGAGAGCATCATCACGTCACGCAGCGTATAGAGAGCATTCTTTTGTGTTGTCGATCATGCCTCTGGACGAAGAAGGGGCCAAATGGTCATGGTACGCTTGTTTCTTCGGCAGAATTCCGTCTCTATTTTCGCTGACCTGAGAAATTGGTTACAGCGAGCCTTGCATTCGCGGGCATCGCTCCTCAAAATGTCAGCATTTCGATAGACTTATGATGAAAGTGCCCAAGGCTGGACGTCCGCTCGCAAAATGCCCGCATCCAAAGGGTACCTGCAGCTGCCAGAAGGTCTACGCGTTCATGGTCAGGATTCCAAAAGGTGAGCGGGATTGAGACAAATTGAATCTGCACGATGCCGATGCTAACTCTATCAGGTTCAACCTGTCTGTGTCGACCCTTGTACCAAGTCCCAGCACCTGGCTCTGAAGCTGAAAAATCACCTGGGAAAACGTCACCCAAACCAAGTCCACCGCTTTCAACTGCACCGTTACCCATCGCGCCCACTCCAAACAGGGTGCAGAAACGGTCGAAACGGCAGAATAGCCTTCAATCGAATTCAGAGGCCGTTGCCAAAGGTCTTGCAGCTCTTACGGAGGCGCCAGGGAAGATAGAGGAAGGACCTGCAATCCCAACAACAAAATATGGTGACGAACACACCCCAATTGCGCCCTCCCAGTGCCATGTACCTATTGTCCCTTGGGAAGCATACAGGCGCAATCCTTTACAAAATAGTTTTGATAATCGCCTGGGACCATTGTCCGCCCCTGGCAACCGCCCATATAGCTCGCCAGCGCTAAATAACAAACCAGACAATGACATATCCGCACAAGCTTCAACGCCGCTTACTTCCCAATGTCCTGCCCCGTGTTGCAGCAAATCCCAAGGTCCTCAAAAGAATGCAACTGTTACAAACAACCTAGCAATCCAAAAAACGGCGTCTACTTTGACAAACTCAGCAACTCAGGAGACGTACCCGTATACTCCCTATGGTCAAACTCCCTTAACGCTTCAGCGATCATCGTCTGCCGTCCCAAAGATTGAGACTGCAGGCGGACTGATGCGCCGCGACTCGAATACATCAGCAATGTCTATGACTGATTACTCCAGCCCCTTCGCTTTTCCTAGTTCATCTGTCCCTACCTCTCACCTCCCTCAGAGTGTAACAGGGAGATCGAATTTTGCTCAAGGTCTTTCCTCCCCTGTGAGCAGTTATTTTCCCCAGAACGTCTTGGGATTCGAAAATCATCCTGGACATAACTGTGGTTGCGGCGATACCTGCCAGTGTTTAGGATGCGCCTCCCATCCCTTCAACGACACCACGCGTCAATACATTCAAGAAATGGGGTATATGGCACTTGGCGATGCCGACGACAATCAGGCAGCCTCGCCTTATAGTGCACCTGAATTCCCGGCGTCTTTAGATGCATATACCTATCCAAATACGGTCTTTGGGCAGCATAACCCCCATGAAAGTGTACTTGGCGATCTACGGCAGCAACACCCATCCTCACTCGCAAACGATACTGCGCTTCCCAGTCCTGGAATATATGGCCAGCACTATGAACAGATGATGCAGCCAGCTGCTTATTATACCTTGGAATACCCAGTGGGCATGCCTGAACTGTCTCCATGTAATAATATCATGGGCACATGCCAATGCGGGGTCAATTGCAGTTGCACCGGCTGTTTAACTCACCACGGGCATAACGGAATATCTCTCGAACCATCGCCGCCGCCGGATCAGCCTAGCGAAGAATTACTAACAACCACGGACACACCTATTCAATATCAAGCGCAGCTGGAGTTGCCACCGGAATTCTTAGATTTGGATAATGCGGATGATCATAAAAGGGGCCAGGTCACCGAGGATTAACATAGTATCCTTTTCTACATTTTGAAACACCCCCTTGGTGTATTTCCATATTCACCTAACCCTCTTCACTCTTAAAGATACCCCGACTTAGATGATTGTTTTTTAATATCGTTACGTACATTGCTTGTTTGGGATTCTTGTCGTGTATAATTTAACGCCTCGAATTCTTTGACTGGCTGTTTCTGTATATAATAGCTCGCTGCATGGGCAATCAACGATCTGACGATTTGACCAATCGCTGAGAGTCATTCTCCAGCGAAGGAAGAGCTTCTCAGCAAATACCTGTTACTATCAATAAATAATTGACAGCGATGATATGACCGAGGATAACATGGACACCGTAGATGTCCCAACTCATTATTATTTGAACGTTCAAAATTGATATCTTTCCGTCGTCTGCGGTGTATATTTAGGCGTACTGTACAGCTCTAACCCACAACCCAAACGTCACCCGGTTCCTGCATCGTCTATTTCAAAGGCTAATCAGGGCCCATCAATTATTCAATTCTCCTCCATTCTTCATTATCTCTGTTGTGAAGCGTCTTTCTTCCACGGTTGACCTCCTCGTCGGAAAGAAGCTAAAAATATCAATCAGAATTAGCCATTCATTCTTCTGTTCCTTAATAGGTATCCCAAGAGACCAAAATAGGAGAGAGGAGGAAGAATCGAACAGGGCTCCAAACGTACTATCGGCTTCTTCCCAGGCTCGGCCAGCACCGAATCCCAATCCGACCCACGCAGGCCACGCTCGTCGTTTAAACAGAAGCACGGAGAATATGACACCGAAGGAGAGACCGAGCGTTGAGCGGATGAGAAGAGAGGAGATTGCGCGATCCCACTACGTTGCGGTTTGTTAGCGAATGCGTGGAGTATGCAATTGGCTCAAGTCTATATGCAACGAGGAGAGATGCGTGTGTGCTTGCGCTGCGCAACGAGAGGGTAGTGGACTGAACACAACGCACCTTTTCGTTTAGCAGAGCTTCGCTGACTGGTTTGCTTGAACGCGGCACGGGCACGGCCGGTGCGGCGTCTTTGGAATCGGCCATGTTTTCGAGGTTGATTTCTGAATGATTCTGTCAGTACATGAGGTGCAGTTGCAATTGAAGAGAATGTTCATAGTCGTACCTGATTGTCAGTGTTTATCGTCCTGACGGGGCAGGATATCAAAGTGTCGCTGGTCAATTTATTCCGGTTTTGGCGAAACAAAGTTGCGGGCCCTGTTCTGGTGGCCGGCGCCGGAATAACTCGATCCGAGGCCAATCAGCGCGCAGAAATTCTTAGATATTTCTTCTGAAGAGATGAAATTTATGAGACAGCAAGCTCAAGTCTGTGACATCAGGCACGGCTTTTGTTCTCAAGATGGCTGCTAAAACGGAGGTGAGCAATGTCATTGTCAATTGCATTTAGAAATTTTACTAACGTTCTTATTTCGTCCCCAGATCACCTCCTACGACGCGCTTCTTGAGCTCGAAAAAAGCAGCCATGGTCTACCAAAAGAGCACTTAAAAGAGGCATCTCGGATCATTGGTGCCGATCTGGAAGCATATTCGTGGAACCGAACATCTCAAATAGCCAGCGGCAATGACATTCAAACAGCGGCAGCACCAAAAGAGGAATGGGTTCTGCGATGGTTAATGAAGAAGCTGAAGGTCCAGATGAGCGAACCGACATCGAACTATAAAACCGAAGCGCACTCATGGGTCCTCTTTTCCATACTACTGGATCGCATCCCTCCTAGAACACTAGCGACCGTTTTAACAGAGGGGAAATTTTTGAATATTTTGCACAATTCTCTCGAAGAGCTTGGGAGTCTTATACCACAGTGCTCGGAGACAACTGTGCAAGATGAAATCCCGTCGGGTTCTAGCGCATCTTCGGGGAGCAGGAAACGGAAGAGACACGGAGCTTTGACCGAGGCTGAGTCGCTGAAATTGGGTTCAAACGCAATCAGCTCACCAGTCGAGGCTCTGCTGTCCCTATTGGGCGCCATAAGGGGGCTTTTAGTGCTTGGGGATAGAATTTCCAACTCTCAAGCCGCCGTTAAGTCGCATGTCAAGGTTGTATTGCGAGGTGATCCAGTGCTAGCTGCAAACTTGCTAAGTCAAGGCTTCCACTGTGCAGTTCTGGCTGGCATACTGTTGAAAAAGAAGGGCGGTCACGACCTTGAGCGGTTATCCTCTGGTTTAGTGTCGTTGCTAGATATCTGGAAGGTCAAGTTGGACCGCGCAGAAGACGATACCAATGTTAGTATTGATCATGGGGCTTCCTGTGTTGCCCTTTTTGCTCTAATTAACTTCTTCTAGGGTCTCTTTGCGTCCAAAGTTTTGGAACCAGCTCTGACATTGCTTGTGGCATTGCGAAAGCAGACGCTTGATGAATCGGAGTTGACAAATAACCTCGTGCAAGGTATTGAGCGGCTTATCGTATTGCATGTCGTACTTCCCGTGCGTGGGATTTTCTTCGCCTCCGCCCCCGAAGGAACCACGGCAGACAAAGGGCTCGTCACAAAACAGGTCAAAACTATCGCAGATGAGCTCGACTCCCGACTAGGAAGCAATTTAACGGGGCAATCTGCCGGCCTGCTCTCGGCCCTCTTGGATATTGCTATTCGCGCTTTACCTCGCGACACATTTAGAAGGCAGGTCAATGAAGCTCCATGGCTGGAGATATATTTTATTGTGCTCTCCGCGCGGGCCGGTTATCATGTACTGTCGGGCTCGGTGTCAGGCGTCACTACCGACCTCGGCGTACTCCAAGATCTTTTCCAGGTTGCTATTAAGCGAAAAATGACATTGTCCCTCGAGACACTCATGCAATATGCGATTCGATTTTCCGGCTTACATCGCGACTTTAAGGCGGAAGTGCAGTGGAAGCTTGTCTCGCAGTTTATTCAGAGTGGTATTGACGTTTTCTTACCGAATTCTGGACTTATGGAATCGAGGTCTCTCCTAGATTCTCTTATCGGCCATATAACCACGCTTTCCCAAATGACCAACGGACTGTCGAGTGATATATACAACCTACTCAGAGAAAATATCGTCATTCCCCTATTGAAAGGGTTCTTCGGCGCAAGAGACGGTGATACTTTCTTGCGAATCTGGGTCGACCAGCTTCGAGTCCTTGATAAAGCTCGTTCAAATAACAGTACAATCCCTGTATTTTCTGTTTGGGAGGATGACGATATTTCTCAGGAATATGGACAACTCCTTGCCAAGAATATATCTCCCTCACTTATGGGCTCACGAATTGACGAGGTCACTTCAGCTCTGTCAGATCCCGAAGAAACGTCGACTGTGTACGCTAATCTTGTCATTATGGACTCCATTTGGTTCTCTGGACAAGAAAAGAATGCGAAATCTTTGCAAACAACCTCTCGTCAAAGAGCTCTCGACGTCTTGGTAACGTTGCATACTTCATTTCCAGAGTCATATTGGAGATGGCGACTATGGAGAGTTCTGGAGAGCTTGACGCATTCTATCGGCTCTGTCGATGAGAAACTACTTCGCACCATGACAGGATCTGTCTTGCCAACGGCCAAGGTGATTATTGAGGATTATAAACAGAAGGTTCGTAGTTCTGCGAGCGCCGCACAATGTCAAGAGGCATTCTGGTGCTTCCGACTACTTGTCTCCTTTATTAGCGAGGTTGACCGCTCTACTTCCGTTGAATACCTTGATCAAATGGTTGGCGTCCTTGTTTCCCTTCTGGAAGATGCACCTAATTCGACAAATGTTGCATGGAATGGTCGTGTTGAAACACTCACGTCACCCGATACCGTTGCAGTTGCGTGCTTAACAACCTTTCTTGCTCGAGGTAGCATCTTGGGGTTGTTCTCGATGGAAGCTCGACGACAGTTCGTCACAAGCCTTCTGTCAGCCTTAATGAGAGCCAGAAGATATCAAAAAGAGCGCTTCGCAAATGGATTACCATCATCTAAAGGCTTGAATGCTCAATTAGTCGAGGTCTGGTTTGGTTTCGCATCGCCCGAGTTTCTTTTGGCTTCGACCAATGTTGTGTACGACATGACTTCCGTCCTTTACGAAGAGCTTAAGAAATGCAAAGGAGATTGCTGCCTCCTTATACAGAGCCTCCTGAATATTCCAGTCAGGCTCATTCCTCGCCACCAGAGGGGAAGCATTATAGATTTACTTGAAAAGACCTTTGCTCGAGAGCAGCTTTCTTCAGAGACACAACTGGATATGTTAACATTGATAACCAGGTTAGTAGATGCACCCAAAGCACCTGCTAAAATCACAAACGATATCACGGCACTATGGGAGCTTGCCAGATCCACCCCTCTCCGCGATTCTGAGGTTGACTTGAATATGTTCCACGCCTTTAAACAATTACACGAAACCGTCATTGAAAAAATCTTGGTATCCGCAGATGGAACTCTTGGTGAATATGGCCAGAAGACCTATGATGAGATTTCTCGACTTGAAAAGACGCTGAATTCGCCCAATTTCGACACGCTAGAGTATTATCTGCTCACTCTGTCCCTGGCGTCACTGCACACTCACCAAACTGAATTTGACACCAAGAAACGCAAGGCTATCCAAAACCTACGGAAAAGTGTTCTCAAATCTTTGCTTTCAGAATTCAAATCTCTATCTCGGAAACTCAAGAAAGGAACTTTTGAATTGGATCTCAAATATTTGACCGGTATTCTGGGTGTTGCAGACACCCTTGTCGACTTGCTACATGAAGACGAAGACGCGTTGGATGTTCTTCGCAAACTCGAAAAATATGCGAACTCATCTGACATTGATGAAACCGCCAAGCAGACCGTCAAGCGACGAATACTGGCATACAAGCCAACCAGTTCCGATATAGGCAACACCCTACTTAACTATTCGTCGTTGGTTTCAATTCATCAGCTTCAAGCACGAGACCAAGAGTTGTTTGTGTATAAAATCCATTCACAACTATCATCAATCCCAAAAGACGCTCTTATTGCCTTCCTTCACGATACGCGCACATCGGGACTCTCTGGAGACAAAGCCGCATATCGCCTACTATTGATCGGGATGGCGATAGGATTACTCGATCCCGTTGAGGACAGAGAAAGCTCAGCGTCTTCGGAGCTAACTTCAACATTCACAGACGTATCCGAATCACTGTCACTTTGCAACGCGATAGAGCCATTTTGTCTCGCAGCAGAAGCCCTAGATATTCTTCTGCGCACACAACCACGCTCAGTGTCGCAATGGAACATAGACAATTTGATCGCGAAGTTGGCTGTTTTAGTGTCTCCTGCAGGTCCTAAAATTCCTTTTCGCTATGCAGGCGCCGTGTACACGCGTCTTTGTCGGTTATTAGGGACATTATTCGGGCTCTACCGCAAGAAGCTGAGTGGAAGATTCCATCTTATTCTCCCGGTGATACAGCAATTACTCCGGTGCCTTTTCACTGCCAATCCCACCACGTCGACCAACTCTTCATCGCTCGCAGCCACTCAACCCCCATGGATCGAAAGCAAAGCGGCCACGCCACTCCAAGTCGAACATGCGGGGCAATACACTCGGCTCCTTACTTCAATCTGTGATCCGACCGTCTCTTCTGTAGAGCTTCAGCGGGGCGGGTCAAACCAAGGGTTGAGCGATAATACGAAAAAGGTGAAGAGTTTGTCCGGCCAATACTTGCAATATGTGGTTATGGAGTATGCAAACTCACAATTGCGAGGGCATATCGCTCCAGAAATGAAAACTGCGTTAATACCCGGGTTGTACGCGGTGTTGGATATCATGTCGAAGGATACGATGCGAGGCATGAATGCGGCGATGGACTCGTCGGCAAGAGCAGTATTCAAGAGACTATACGAGGATTATGTGAAGTTTGGGAAGTGGAATCACGATTGATCAGTTGGCGATTCTATTGCAGTTAGCCAGCCGTTAGGACACCTTATTCTATATAGTGTGGATGATGAGTGTCGTCGGGGTTCAAAACGGTGCAAACACACAAGCGCGCCGTGCAACCATAACTAGGCAGCAGGACGCGTCCAGGTATTTTCATAACACAAGCTCGCGACAGCACAGCATCAAATAATTAATGACCCGCCGCCATTGAACACCACGAGCTCGCTCTGGAAGCGAGCTTCTTTGCCTATTAAGCCGTAGTGGATGCGAGAGTATAAGCCAAAGCAAGAAGCAAAGCCTCGTCTTCCCGATTAGGACCCCGGTGGTCGGAGAACCGCATGAGGGCGGGATGATGAGAAGAATCAGTGGACGATAAAAGGACACATAAACCACCCGTCTCGCTCGCCCTTCTTCCACAATGTGGTTAGGATTGCTTCGACGCTCTCACAAGGCTTACTCATTGACGCTTACACACGGTTAGTTCCCCAGAGTTTCAGAAGGCTGATGTTCGATGAATACTAATACTCTGGTAAAGGGCCCAGTTACAGATACCCTTATCATCGTCATCAACTTAGCATCAACCGATCTTGTTACTCTACCAAAATGGCGGCCATGGATGCCCTACCGAATACCCTCAAATCAATCACCGAAACGAAGCTCAAAGAGCTGTCAAAACAACAGACACTGTTTGAGACTCGCAAGGCAGCAATCTACGAAGAAGCTGCAAGACAAAAGACTTTGGAGGACAGGGTCAGAGTGCTGCTTGAGGGCGTGACTCGTATCAAGGGCTTCCCGGACGATGGCCTTGATACCACAGACAAAGAAGACGATACCGTACTCCGAACGGATGGTGAACAAGTCTCAACTCGACATGTCTACTGGAATATTCGACGCGACCTTGTTCAGAGACGATACGATTCGTCCATATCTGATGCTAAGCTGAAGCAGTTCGAGGACGAACTACGAACGCAGCTTGACTTCATCAGCGCTAAGCACGAGCATGCTTTGTTTTTCAATCGCCTTGTAACGGAATGGCTAACAAATCCCCGAAATCCTACTCCCGAAATCGCTACGGATAAGTCTTTGGACGGTACATACGAACAGCTTGAGCGTAAAGAAGCTCATGAACAGCGGACGCGATGGGAGGCATTAGTCTTTCAGCCTCAAGAAACTGACACCGCCGCAATCGAGCGCTATCTTACGAAGCTTTTCCAACAGTCCAGGCTAGCTGAACAGGCACTTAAAGACCTTCGAAAACAAGTTAAGCTTACCAGCAAAGATTTTCTCACCAAAGATGACCATTTCACGCTTGGGAGTCTAAAATGGATTATCAGAGGAGTCATCAGCAAAGACATCTTATCCCGCGACAAAGTGGCTATTCTGAGGGAATTTCTAGTGAACGATGCTGTTGCCCAGGAAGTCGCAGATGTTCTAAACGTCCGAATGACCCAGCTCGACACCTGGTCTTGGAGCTCCAGCCCGGTCCCGGTTGAAATGAGACGTCATTTGAATGGCAAATACCGTGCCTTCATGAACGAAGACATCCTCGATGCCATCTTCCTACACTACATCGGAGTGAAATGGAGTATTAGGTTCAAGGAGCTTTTCTCGATGGTTTTTAACTCTCACGCGTGGAAACCCCAAGCCAAAAGGATACCAAAACACGACCTTGAGCGCCGGAAATACTTCCTATATGAGAATGACAGAGCGCACCGGCATAAAGCTAGCATTGTCTCGGCTCGAAAAGAATCGTTCCTAGAAGACTACTTTATGTGCCAGTTACCAACAGACGTTGACTGCATTCCAGTGTACGATGAGAATGCTGATTCACTCGAGCAGAGAAGAAACTTTGTCGATCTCAAACACTCACTTTTGCATCTTGTTGCAGCAGAGACATGGCTTAACAAGGCCTTATACGGGGAAGTCACCGTGGTTCAATCAGATTTCAAATGGTTTGGGCCATCACTCTCGCATGCAACACTCTTGGCTGTTTTGGAATTCTTCCACGTTCCCAAAATTTGGATTGATTTCTTTAGAACCTTCCTCGAAGCTCCCTTGAGATTTGTACAAGACGGCGAAGACGGTCCTATTCGTATCAGGAAGAATGGCGTTCCGCTCAGCCATAGCATTAGTGACTGTCTCGGAGAAGTAATGCTCTTCTGCCTTGACTTCTCTGTCAACCAACATGCAGACGGATTACACTTGTACAGATTGCACGATGACTTTTGGTTCTGGGGCCAAGAACAAACCTGTGCTGAAGCTTGGACGGTCGTAACCGAATTTTGCAACGTGATGGGGCTTGAGATCAACGAGGAGAAAACTGGCACAGCTCGTCTGTATGGCGGTCAACGCCGTTTTTCGAATGATGCGGAGAGCGATCCTGAACATAGAGAGAAAAGATTAAAGAGAAGCTCTCCAGAAAGTTTCAGAACTGACCTGAATGCGCTGCCCCAAGAGGACATTCGCTGGGGATTTCTCAAGCTCAATGAAAGCACCGGGAGATTTGAAGTCGACCAGGGCCAGATAGACACTCATATCCACGAACTACGACGGCAACTCGGTGCATGCAGGAGTGTCTTTGGCTGGGTTCAGGCTTGGAACACGTATATGGCACGCTTCATGGCTAACAATTTCGGGAATCCGGCTTTATGCCTTGGGCGGGCGCACATTGAAATGGTGCTTTCGACATTGAGACGTATCGAGAATGAACTCTTCGCCGGCGAAAGTGTTAATTCTTCTCCGGGAAGCGCACCGAATCACCTTCGTCTTGTTATCAAGGAGAGATTCGGAATATCCGATCTCCCTGACGGGTTCTTCTACTTCCCGGAGGAATACGGAGGTTTGTCATTGACGAACCCATTCGTGTCTCTGATTGCGATGCGCGAAGGTCTCAAGACCACGCCTGAGAGAATCCTCCAGAGTGCGTTTGTTGCAGAGGAAAAGGAATACGCAGCGGCCAAGGAGAAATATGAAAAACAAGGCCCAAATCAGGCTTCTCTCATTGCTCTGAATTCCGACTCGCACTCAAGGCGCTCCGTATCCCCAAACACGGGATCTGTATCACCTTCGAACACTGAATTCATGTCACTGGAAGAGTATATGCGATACAGCGAATCCACCAGCTATCTATTGAAAAACGCGTACGAGGCGCTCTTGAGTCAACCAGCAGCGGTTCCTGCTGCATTTACGCCAGAACTTCAGAACGCAATCTCGAAGAACGAGTCCATGAAAAACCTACCTGTGGATTGGCATCCTATGCCACCGTATTCGAAGAGTATTGTGGAGCTGTACCATTCCGGCATGATGCACAAGTACGGTACTCTTGCTGCTGTGGAGGATAGGACTTTGCCTCTAGGAGTGGTGAAAATACTCAAGCGTGAGAAGGTGAGATGGCACAGCTGGCTGTAGCCGTCCAGGATCTTTCCCTGTTTTAATCTATGAAATGACCGCATATACTGGTTGTATGTGAGATGATTGTATGATGTGTGATGTACAACTTAACAGCCCAAAAACAGATACCCCCTCCTCAGCGATTAGTTATATTATATTCTCTCCTCAATACTACAAAGATTGATCGACTTAAAAGCAATATTTCTGGGCTGAAGGAGCATTATGTAGGAGCACTTTGCCGAATCCAACCACATGCCTGTCCTTGCTTCACCTTCAATTGTGTAAAGAGTCACAAAGATATGTAGTAATTAAAGTGTTACCGAATAGAAGGCCCAAGCATCGTGGATGCCCGGAACTGACAGCACCACACAAACTGCGAATTCGAAGAGTACTATTGGATGATTAGATGGCTTGGTGGGTGTTGCACAGATGGATCAATTTCCTCTTGCACTAACACCCCGCTTACTCGAAAGGTCGAGGTGGGTTGCAGAAAATTTTCGGCTTAAATGACAGATAAGGCAATTTAACGTGTGACTGTGTATGTTCCGACCTCAGCTACATGCTCATCTGAGCGGAAGCGTGTCTCGAGAATGTCTTCGCGAGCTATGGCTGCAGAAAAAGGAGACAGATCCGGACTGCACGATACCGGATCCGATGGAGGTGATGCCTGCTGGGAAGGTTGACTTTGGTCTTGAAAAGCAAGTTATCCAAGTCGTGCTGCTTCATTCTTTTCTAGAATTGATTTTGACTGATTCTAGTTTTTTACCGTGTTTTCGAACCTAATATACCATCTCTGCAGTGACTTAGATGGGTTGAGATACTCTACGAGAAGAGTTCTGCAGGACTTTCAACGCGACGGTGTCAGATACTTGGAGCTTCGGACAACTCCGAGAGAGAGTCGTGAGCATGGAATTTCAAAAGAGCAATATGTCCCAACGGTTCTCGATGTAATAGACGAGTTCAAAAACGATCAAATGTCAACGTTCTTGATCCTCTGTGGACAGGACCAAATCCGCAGCGAATGCACTCGATGTTGTTGACCTGGCTATCAAGTACCGCCATCGAGGAATCGTCGCCGTGGAGTTGGGCGGAGATCCGTCGCGAGGGGACGTATCCATATTTGCTGAAGCGTTCAGCAAGGCGCATAAGTATGGCCTACGTATCACCTTGCACTTTGCGGAAACGGAGTATTCGTCGAGTGAGGCGGAGCTGAGCACACTTCTTTCGTTCCGGCCTGATAGACTTGGTCATGTCATTCATGTACCAGATAGGTTCAAGAAAGAAATCGTCCGTCGGCAACTTGGCCTAGAGCTATGCCTGTCATGTAATGTACATGCAAAGTTGACCCAAGGCTGGTTTCCGGACCATCACTTCGGATATTAGAGAAATAAAGACTGTCCGGTGATTCTTTGCGTAAGTTTGTGTATTTCTCTTTACTCAAAACAACAGTTAACAAATTTGAAGACGGACGATGTTGGGTTCTTCTGCAGCCCGCTATCGAACGAGTATCTTCTGGCAGCGGAGCATTTCCAGCTCGATCGTCTCACAATTTTGGAAATGAGTAAAAAGGCTGTTTCAGCAATATTTGGAGGTGGAAAAGAAAAGGAGAGACTTTACTCCTTGATTGCAAAATTTGAGGAGCAGCTGAAGTGGTGAGAAGAGACGTATTTCCCTGAAGTTCTCACGCCGAATCAAAGAGCTCAATCAACGGGAAGAGATCCTGTGAACTATAGAACGTCACATACATATTCTCGCAAGTAACAGAATCTAAAGAAAGCGTCCTCACGAATTACTCCCTCTTCCAAGCTCTCTAGCCGCTGTAAGCGAACCAAGTGAACGGAGTGCATTGATAACAGATTTGCTTTTCAACTATCCTGGAGTTTTTTAGATTTACCCGATAAGTGGGTCCTGCTGTCACGGTTCCCCGATATTAACTAACTTATGAGAAGCCGAGGATTTGATTGGGCAGTATTCAGGATAGCACCTTCAAACAGTGCAAACATGCGCAGAGCCGCATACATAGTTTTCTTCGTAGAAGTTGAAAATCGCCCGGGGTCCCTGTGATCTTGATATTGTAGGCATGCGCATATGCTTTCACGATAACGTGACGATTCGAGTAACTATCCCGTGTAGTTAGAAGCAAAGCGAAACCACTTCGCGCTCGGAATGACGGGCGCCCTGAGGGCACGGGAATATCTTAACAACAATGGCCAAGTCCGCCGTGATGGTCATTACAGATCCAAGTAGCACGGTGGTCCAACTACCGTTGTTAATAGGACAGCGGCTATCCATTATCAGGACTCCTTTCCGAAGGGAACCATACGGCCATTATGACCCAGAGTGAAATGTACCTTCATACTCCCGGCACAGGACGATGACTTCCCAGCACGAGTCGCACAGTCGAATCTGACCAGTGGCACTGAAGGTCGCAAGAAGCGAACCGTATGAACCAGATGATGGTGGTGGTTCCAGTCTTCCCTCAACTCTGAAAATGACCGGGAGAAGAATTTGCGCGCCATCAAGACCTAGAGCCCCAAGCGAGAGCTATGAGCTTTCGAGCTCAGTCTCGTAAATCACTGCCTTTCGATTTGATCCGTTGCCATATTTGTATCTAGGAAAATGATTATCCTCCTGCAATCCCCGCCTAGGTCAACCCAGCGAGGTGTCAAAGTCTGATGTCAAATATGATTTGCTGTACTTTACCAAAGAGATATGGGATACCAACCGGTTTTCATATTGCTTTGATGCCCAAAACCTTAAGGAAGGTCTCTCGAAGTTATGCTACTCCACATATATTTCAAGTGGTGTTTCGTCAGCAGACTCGTCCCCCAAGTCAATAGCACGGACGCATGACACATGGTCAATCTCCTACGTCAGATGGCATGTTTTTCGATTCAAGTAACATGGGAGTATGGCCTTAGTCACAAGGAATCTGCATCTTCATGATAGTTTCTGAATACGTGTTCCATTGCTTCTCTTCAATTGACGCTTCATGCATACATCAATGTATATGTGTACTTCCTGGGAATGAGTTGGCGGGTATCAGGGCGCAAACACATCAGTCTCTAAACCTTTATGGGACATGCAGTCCCTATAAAGGTTGAGCTGCAGGGCTAGGGGGGTTGATAAGGTGCCAAACTTTGAGATCTAAAACAGGCATATCTGCCCATCAGAGCGCGACATTGGACACACATTTAATCAGCTCATAATGCTCGATCTCTCCTGGAAAGATCTTTCGAGTGAGCCCTCGAAGTGCGGGAAGGTGGCCAATGGTTATCCAGCAAGCAGTAGGCGACGTGGCTTCGGCGTATTCGACGCTTGACCAGCACAACCCACAACGGTTTCTTTTGGAGTACTGGACAAACGTATATCAACGTGTTCGATTCACTTCCCCACTGAAACCTCTCAAGAGCGTTGTGTGCAGTCTTTGCATTCTCAGAACGAGTCGTAGGAAAGACGGCAGGTAAGCACAGGCATCATCTTTAGACGCGCAGAAAGCAGTTATCCCACCGCTCATCTGCCCCCTCAATGGGTTCTTTCGCCCTTCGTAGATAACGATCACGGGCAGTAGCTATCTGCCAATTGTCAGCGTTGGGCTGTGACAACAAACGTCATTCGCGCAATGTAGCAGGATTTTAGCTCGAGAGCGTAAAAATCAACAGAATACTTAAAGCTCGTTGTAGGCATCTTCATTAACTTTGCCTCCGCCCATCCGTTTTTGTTTCCCAAAAGCCAAAGCCACCGCCGCGCGGTGACTTGAACGAGTTCAAGCTGTTCCCTTTGGTGATCGAGGTTGGGCGTGTCGTCAGTGCGTGGCGCTCGCGAGCTCGGTCACGTGAGCGCGTGGCTCAGCAGCAACCAATCAGATCAGTTTCGGTCTCGGAAAATTCGCCGTCCGGCGATTATTCATCCCGACTCGCCGCGCGTTAGTCATCATTCGCCTTCAGCCTCCTGTTCCATCTACTATTGGCGTTCCAAGCGTTAACGACCTTCAGGCACCGATGCATTTGATTAATTAAGATTCTCGGCTTATTCGGATGTATAAACTGTGACGGGCTCTAAGACACGCGTGACATTGGCATCGCCTCTGGAGATCTACGAGATCCCGTTTAACGTCCCCCCTGGCCAGGCTCCTGTGACCGCGGTACGCCTCCTGAGATATATAGTCAATCGGTGAGTCACCTGTCTGCCGAATCTGGCAGCTCTACCCCACTGCTGCGTGGGCTGGGAGCATGAATAGGATTCATGATTTCCCGGAATTCCGTATGCCTGGACCTTAACCCATGAGGGGTCACAAGGCGACACTTACTAGGCAACGCAGTCTAACGTCTTCGCTTAGAAATCTTTCCAAGCCGCTGCTTTCTCGCAGGCATTTCAATAAGCGCCATTAAAGACTTTGCAGATGATATATCCTTCGGTCAAGCCTCTCATCATGCTGATTGACCGCTGGCTCACTCCCGCAACTGAGCCTCACCGGACTTGACATCACAAACCTTAAAATAGTCGTTCTTATATAACAGATACCCTACCCCATCATTCTCTCTGAAATGTACACACCCGATACTATTCTGAAACGCTGTTCTCACGGTAAGGCGATTGCACTCATGCCAGATTTGAGCGGAGAATCCGACTGCTCCAGTCCTCGCGTCGAATCCTCAGGGCCGATTGCTGTTGTGACTTTGATGTCTCCGTCGATTTCCGGGAACGGGCTCACAGGAAGCTTAACACGGCCAAGATTAGCCGTCAAAAGGGCCCGTTCTCCACCGAGAAACGCTGCTGGTCAGATCTACTGTGATCACCCGGAATGCCTTCAAAATACTCCGGTGTTTCGTAGGCCTTGCGAATGGAAGTAAGTACTGTAAACCCTTGCAAGACCATCCTCCCTCGCCCTCTTTTCTTTGGGCGGTATCGGTTCGTGTCACAAATTCACTGACGCCTGAGTTTTCGAAGTAAACACATGGACAAGCACGACAGGCCCTACAAATGCCAGAGTCCAGATTGCGCAAAGCTGCCTGGATTCACCTACTCAGGCGGTCTGCTGCGTCATCAGCGGGAGGTACATGGTATGCACACTCCGCAGAAGCGGCTAATGTGCCCCTATCCTGATTGCAACCGCAGCTCCGGCAAGGGGTTCACCCGTCAAGAGAATCTCAACGAACACCTGCGGCGGTTGCATCGAGGCTCCCAAGATATGACCGTCCCTCCAACGCCCCGGAGTCCTCCTGCTGTAACTCAGATTCCGGAGAACTCCCCTCTTTCAGCGCTCCCGATCCACTCGGCTGTAAAGAGGAAGAGAACATCGAGTGGATCAGAAAATGACTCCGAGAGTAATAGCCCAAATCTCCACTCTCTACGCGAAGAAGTGGTGCGTCTGAGGACTGAGATACAGCAGAAGGACTCTCGACTTGACGAGTTGGAGAGAGTGGTGAAGGAGTTACGGCAGACTATCAATCACGAATAAGCGACATATGATTTCAGAGCTTTACTCCTCTCAACTTCTCGGCGTACATAATTAGCATTTGGCATATAATCGGCAGTTGGGCGTACTTGGAACTTTCTGGGCTGTGCTAGCAAGACTAAATCATTTTATGTGGAGTTTGGTTTATGATGATCTACTCTGGTTTGCGGATTTTGTTGGGATATTAATATGGCGATCTTGCCGGCGAATGTTTGGATTTGGCATTATACCCCAATCAGGTAGATCTTTAATAACGGCCTAGCTTCTTGTTTGAATCAAGTAAATGCTGTTTTCATTTTTTGGAAATATCTTCAGTTTCAGTTCTCTCTTCTGGTAGAGAGGCCTGATCTCAAGCTGGGCCATTTCCGTTTTCAGGCTGCGCTGTTTCTCATACACTCCGCGTCTATGCGTCATGATCCTTCGTGATCCAGGCAGTCACGTCGAACCACGCCAAGTAGACGCGTCCAACATGTCGACACGATATCAGGTGATCCTTAATCTATGCGCTTAAGGAACAAGCCCAGTTGTTACCAGAAATAGAAACGGGCTCTTCGCCCACAATAGGTAACCGACTGGAGCGGCAGAAGCTGAACAGGGGCATTGCGGCTGGGAACAGCTGTTTGAAGCTGAATACCATGGATGGCACTTAATGCCATAGCAGACATGGTCTGGACCTGACTACTCTTTGAGTGCGGATACGACTGACGGATTAATGATGTTGTTCTAGCTTCGTAGAAACGTCGGAGCCGCATCGCTGCGGCTTTGAGGGACGAGTGCTCCGTAGAGTCGGATATCAAAAAAAAAAAATTACTGTGGTAAACTTCTGTGGAAAGTACGTGCTTGCATTGAGGTTGAATTGACTTGTGTGTTCCGTTCAAGTTTTCCCCCGAGGTCTCGTCTAATCTACGTGGCAGAGATTACACCTTGGCACCCCCTGAGCCAAACAGAGCATACATAACAAACCAGGTAAACAATCTCCGAACTCCACCAATCAGAGCCTGGATTCCGAGGTCACATGACCATCTTTCTGACAACTTTTGGCCAGGCCCTTGGGCTTGCTCCTCGATTTCCGATTGGCTTCACGTCTGAATGACGCCCGTGGAAAACCAGCGCAGAAATTGGGAAAGGTACCTGAGGCTGAACATTGAAAACGCCTTGATGCCTTGCGCCTTTCTCATTGTGAATGTGAATTCCAAAGAGATTCAGAATCTCGATTATTGCCTGTAGAGTTACATCTCTGTATGCTCACTCCGTATTTATCCGTTGCTGCCTTCTCTCTCAGTGTGATTGACGTTTTACTGTGTACTCCGTAAACGGACTCGCATCATTTGGTGGTTCGTGGTTCGAATGATGTTGAGGTCCAGACTTCTGCCCCTTTTTTTAGACGCGAAGCCACGGTCAGGCGATAGCGCCGGAACGCGACCATGGCTCGGTCGCGCCTGCTGGGCCACTTTAAGTTGACCAACGGCTGTCAACATCAACGACTACACATCATAATGCTCGACGTTGTCTCTTTGATCTCTTACGTCCTTTTTATGGCTTACGCGGATTCTAGGGTTTACATTTAATATCACTCGTTACCGCGAATATCAAAAACCAGGCGCTCAAGATATTCTTATATCAGCATGCGCTTCTCCGCTTCCCAATCATCCAGAGTGAAGAGAACCTATTAAAGGAGGCTCGGCCATAATTTGTCGTCTCATTCTCATTCTGTCTTTTTCTTAACACGAGTTGGATTCAGCACCTTGTCAGAACCTCAGTTCACCCCCTCTTCTACATTCAGTCATGGCGATGGAAGTTGATTTTCCCAACGTCAGTTCTGTCAGGACGATTGGGCTTGACTCCTTTGCCAGAACTACCAAATTTTCCGAGCCCAGTGTTGACGATCTCGACGATATTCGGTTTCTCCCTTTGAGACCCCCGCAATCGCATGATTATGCTCCAGGAACCTATACATGCCCCCAGTTCTTCCAGTCAATTGGCGAGGACAGTTTTAAATGCGAACCGTTGAAGATGCAGTGGGAATACGAACAGCGTAGGGAAGCACAGAAAGTCCTTCCTTTCTTGTATCTTGGTCCTACTTCTGCTGCCCGCGACGTGGAATTTCTGAAGCGTGAAGGTATTACTATGGTTTTTGCTGTTCGAAGCAAATTCAACTCCCATGCGCTGCTTGTCAACGCCGACAAGGCTGCAGCCGCAGCAGGAATACTTTCTGACCATATGGCTGTGCGGGACTTCTACGAGTTCATGACAATGATTCCTGAAGCCGTTCGCCGAATCAACAAACACGTCTGTCGCTGCCCAGCTCATTCTAATTCAACCACCCCAACGATGAAGAAGGTCTTGGTATTTTGCGAGACTGGGAACGAGCGATCAGCTTGCCTCATGACAGCGTATCTCATGGTCATGCTCAGCCTTCCAATGTACAGTGCCCTGAACAGCGTCCAGGCCCGACGGCTCTGCATCAATGTCGATATGCCAGTACGAGAAATCCTCCAGTCGTTCGACGCACTCTTGAACGCACAAAGAGATGTTTTTAGGCTCTCTCGAATGCCACCAAAGGGTGGTCTATATGCCGTGAACGGCACGAAGCGGGACCATGCGTCGCTTCAAAATGGCGTCGAAAGGCAAGACGTTGGAAGAGGCATTACCATGAGGATGGACGAGGATGACCGTCAAACGAAACGCCAGAATTTGGGATAACGCACTCAGAGAATCAAATCGCTGGCAGACTCAGAGATGTCACTGCCTGGGCGAGTAAGCAAGCATATTTAGTCTCTCCAACGAAGACAGCGCGGAGTACAGGACAGGGACAGTTTTCTTTCGTTCAGGCGCAGTTATTGCATGAAGGCGCTTAGGCGTGGGACGTTAGAGGCGCTCATAGAACAGTCTATTTACCACGTTTGCCCAGTTTTTCTCGTTAGGCGTTTGGTGTTTGAATTAAGGCACCAACCCTGCGTCAGCTGAGTGGCTCGATTCTATGTATTTTTATTTCCTTTGGGCGGATATTTCTTTGTACAGTGAAGTCCTTTCTTGTGTGCTGGTGAAGCAATGACCATACCCTAAAATCAATATCATTTCCTAACTTGTCTTTGTCCTGGGTGTGTCTTCTTTACCAAGGGCCGGAATCTTCCTCCTCAAAGCATAACGACGCGCGAGCTTCGCGCCCACCGCGACGGCTATAAAGTAGACCCATGTTGATAACCAAACAGAGGCGGCCTATGACCTGCTCTGTTCCTCCTCAGCAGTGACGTGATGAGAGGGGATAGACGGATCCTCATTGAGTGCCAGCACGTGACTGTAATCAGTCATGTCTCCCCTCCTGCTTGTCCTCTTTCCATCTTCCATCTTTCACTTCTCACACTCATTCATTTTATTCTTTTCAAATCATTGAAATGACTTCCTTTCTTCCACTCTTTCCCTGAATCCTTGATGTGCGCTGGGGTCTATATCAAGAACACATTCTTTCTCTCTTCGTTGATCGGAAACAGACGCGCCCAGAATATTTTTATATTCGCTGAACTCGGGGATTACCATTCTTTCTCATCGTCTTTCGAGCTCGAAGTTGAATCGACCTGAGCATCCCACAGTCTGCGGTTTTAGTGTTCACGAGACATCCAGTATTTTTGAAATTTAGGGCCGCAAAACACCATGATGAACCTCCGCGAACGTGGAGGCATTCGCCCACCGCGTCGCTATGACGATGAAGGCTTTGTTGCAACGAGTCTGATATCACGGACCACTCCGCAGCCTCAATCACGCGAAAAGACGCCACCAACGCGACAACGTCTCATCTTGCCTGCATGCGCGAGACCTGCCTTTCCACCGCCGTATGTCGACTATGACCCAAACCGCCCGCCCGCCGCGTTTCCAACGTTGATTAATCCAATTCCGGGAAGTGCGAAACAAAATCAAGAGAGGGAGGTGGATTCGGAAAGAAATGGTAAGAATCAAGGAAGAGATGTTCAGAAGGCAAGGGCCATGGTGAATACTAACGACCATCTTGGCGCAGGCGCGCTTAGGCGCAACAATGTAGAAGGAGCTGAGAATATGGACGTTGATATGCACGATAAGGACACAACGGCACCCGAAGAAGATGACATTCCCGACATGTGTGACATGGAAACAAGTGACGAGGACGATAGCGTTGTGGAAGACGACGACAAGGCTGACCCTCGCAGAGTGGAGTATGGGATTAATCCGGCGCAATTTCGTCACGTGCGATGGGGAGATCTCTGCCCCATCTTGCAGTGCGAAATCATCGAAAACCTCATGCGTGTGTATCAATGGGAGCATATTGTTACACTGCTGCACTTGTCCCCTGAGGAAAAGGCGGCTGCGACTGACCACGTTCTCAAACGCAAGATTCAGGAACAGTATGAGAAAAGGAAACTCGGAGAAATGAGAGGGAAGCAGCTCGCGGCTCTGCTTCGAATCGACAACAGCTTGTTGAAGAAATCGCACGTCCCTTCTCAATTGGTGTTTCGAAACTATTCAAAACAATGCATTAAAGAGGTGAGAGAACGCGCAAATCCAGATTACTTGATGAGTACCGCAAAGGAAGTTATCGCGGCGAGATGTTACCTGCGCCGGATTGGCCTGGACCCTATATTTGCTGGCGAATGGAGAAACGAATTAGCAATGATACAGCAACCGTCAGGTCCAAATCCAAACGAAGTGGAGGAATTAAGATGGACACTCGACTCAAACGATCCAAATAAGATTCCGCAAGATACCGTAGCCGCGATAGCCGCCCAAATTCCGCCTGTATGCAATCCTTCGCGTCGGAAAGGAGGCGCTAAACGAAAGGGAGCAAAAGGCACTTCAGAGAAGACGCCAACAGCTCGATTCATCAACCGTGTTGGGAGTCAAGAGACGGTGATCCCGTTAAACTCGACGGGAGGAGAGCGTGGGAAAGGTTATCGTGTGTCCGTCTCTGGAGCGAAGACTGCCACGAAGATTCTGGAAAAGACCACACGTCGTGATCCTGTTCGGCCTCAAAGTCCCAGTACAACAGAAAAAAGCGAGTCTGACGAGACGGTTGTCCGTGTTAAGATCGGGCCCGAAGGGGCTGCTCGAGTTGATATGATGCCCGAAATGACGACCCCAAACAAACGTCTCGACCTGTCAACTCCCCAATCGTCCTCAAGTGGGTCAGCTATACCGTCAAAACGAGGTCTTTTTACCGCTGGCATTCAACCACCGCCGCCTTATGATAGAGCGACGAAGACATCGTTCACGGTAGCGAAAGTTACCAAACACAAATCTTCGGCGGAGCATAAACAAAAAACCGAAAAACCGTTGGAGAGAGCATTGTGTGGCGCCTGGTGGTATGATAATTGTAGTCCCAAGCTTGTCGATTCGACCGAGATGCACGATTCGGCAAAACAACTCCAGGTAAATTTGTCGACGGCCAGGGCCGAAAATGAAATTCGTCAGTTGCCAAGGTCAGGGGGTCAGCGTAGACTCACGTGTGAATCGAGACTTACGCAACTGCCCATTCGTGGTTCACCATTGAAGAATATGAGTCTCTGTCATAGTGATAGCAGTGAGCGGCCGGCTACACCGCAGGTTTTGAGCTCAGACGATCCTCCGGCGGCGATGAGTTCTCCTGTTAAAAGAAGCGCCTCTGGCCGGAAGAAGCCTCAGGTCAGACTCCCTATGCAAGTCTGTTCAGGACCTGCGGATAATGCAAAAGACGAAAATAAGCGCGGTCCCCCATACTCACCAATTTCACTGCCTAGAACCGTTGTTGACGCCCCCAATGCACACGTCGTCCCGGTAGCCCAAATCGCGAACACTGAATATGGCTATGTGCACATCAACGAGGCATCAAGCATCGCTTTTCAGGAGACAATCCCTACCCCAGCAGTCAGTGACGCAAACAGCAACAGAGACAGAAGCGCGACCCTTGAAGTGAAATCGGGCCGTGAGGAAATAGATATAACCTCCAGTGTTCAATGTCTCGAAGGTCAAGGATCTGAAACAATTTCAAATGTCATGGTTTCCACCCAGGTTACAGGTCAGAGCCCTTGTCCTAGTTTTACTGAACCATCTGAAGAAAATTCTCAATTATCGGATGTCCAGGGTAAAACACCTTCGAGCGCATCTTTACCGGAGTCACAGCCTGCAAAGAAACCCAGAAAAAAAACAGCCAAAGCGTCTGGAGCGTCCCAGAAGAGAAAAAGCGCAAGACTGAATCCACCAGAGCCGAGATCGTTGAGGCCGCCTAAACCGGACGTCCAATACAAGTTCTGAATTTCCTAGTTTGGAAGTTCAAAGCTGGTATCTAATTCTTTCACTTCTTTTCCCTCTTCTTTATTCTCTGTGTATCTTTTTATTGTGGTTTTTCCGAATGGCTGCTTATGTATGGATTCCATACATACAAACGCCAACGACATCTCCACTCGGTTCGCGAGATCAAATCTGTGCTTGAGTACTTAAAACAGGATGCGAGGAAAACGAGAAAAAATACCAGTGCATGGCGGTGTTTGACCGTGGCTCGCGGTTCGCGGCTAGCGTATTATTCCACTGGCTAAGTTCAAATAAGGCGTAACGCCGTCAATGTGCAATCAAACGGAATTCTGGGGAACGATCAAGAGTCGGCTTGGAGAGCGGTTAAGCGTGTATCAAAACCGTGTTCAAGTAGGTTGCGTCCACACCCGAACACTAGATAAGAGACTCCACTAGCCAGTCCAAAAAAGCACTCCATATATAATCCTCAATGAAGGTGTCTAACGTACCAGAATGTAGTTCCGGATATGTTTGCTACTTAAAATGGGAATCCGGATTCTTGCGATGATGAACAGCAAGGAATGCCTTCTTCTTACTCCTTTCTGTTGATCCTTTCTGTAGCCAGTGCGTAATTAACTCAGGTAGAAGCCCCTTGCTTCCAGATCCAAGGCCTTGAGTAATGTTGATACAAAGCAAATATCTGGTTGAGTTGAGTCGGTGTCCCACGGAATGTCGATGCTGGGAAGTGGTGCCAAGGCGAAAAAGCACTTATTGTCACGTGATATCGCGTTTCGGCAATTTCGTTCACGCGTAGTTCAATGAATCCCATCGACCTTCACAACTTTGACGTTTACATGTTTGTGTTGTCATTGAGATACTGGAAGATACCGAACCCCCATGTGTCACTGAGTTGCTTACTGCACTTGTTATAGTTTCGTTTTATTGTGGCTTCTTCGGAAGACCTGGGATCTGGGGCAACGCCTTCAGGCGGACTCAAGGTGCGTTGACAGTAACGAGCTGCTGACGGACTTACAACATGTGCTAACAATTGGCCAGTTTATCCGGCATACTTCGGCTTAGAATACAAATAAAGAATGTCGTCAAGCGCGTCCACCCGTTCATCAGTTGACCGTCGCCGGGACGCGTCTACACTTCCGACCTTGAGCCCAGGGCCTGACTCTTCTGAAAGCGAAGAACAGAAACCAGATATCGGTACGAATAAGAACGACATGGGATCGAATATCAACGATGGGAATCATCAAAGCGAGGAGGAGGAGGAGGATATGGACCTCAAAGCGAGAGCGTTAACGAAATTGCTGAAGACTAGTTCTGTATGTTGACATGTGAATCTGGGAATTTTTGTTGCATATCTAATACGGGAAACAGGTATTTGTTGCAATCATGGCAGAAAAAATGAAGGAGCAACGGAAGAAACAACAAGAAGAAGCCCAAAAGGCAAAAGCCAAAAAACATGCCACCGAAGAGAAGGCAAAGAAACCCGTTGAGACTACTAAACGGGCCACCAGAGGAAGCGAAAAGAAGCTAGAACAACCACAAACGGAGTCAGGACACAAAAGGCTGGCATCGGGATCGACGCAGATTCCCACCCGCAGTCGACCCAAAAAGGGTGCCAGTGGAACTTCTATCTCGAACTATTTCAAAACGGCGGACGTTGAAATATCGGAAGACAATCCCACTGTCCAAGAAGCGCTTGCCCAGGCTGCTGATGAATTCGACGCAAAACCCACAGCACTTGGAGAACAAGAGCTTGTGGCGACCCAACAGCCCTCCTTAATCACAGGTGGAAAAATGAGAGAGTATCAATTGGAAGGTTTGGAATGGCTGAAATCTCTCTGGATGAATGGGCTCTGTGGTATCCTGGCAGACGAGATGGGTCTTGGGAAGACCGTCCAAGCCATCTCATTGATTGCGTTTTTTAAAGAACACAAGGTTTCAGGACCTTTTTTGATTGCTGCCCCGCTTAGCACATTGAGCAACTGGGTGAATGAATTTGCGCGATGGACTCCTGATATCAAAACGATCTTGTACCACGGCACCAAAGAGGAACGCAGCCAGATTCGACGAAAACACATGAAGATGCAGGACCAGAAGAATCATGATTTTCCTGTGATCTGCACTTCATACGAGATCTGTATGAACGATCGGAAGTTTCTTGGTAATTACCAATGGAAATATATCATTGTGGTAAGTTGAACACGTCCCTTATACGTGTCTTTAAGATTAAATTTGACGCTAAAACCTCGGTAGGATGAGGGACATCGGTTGAAGAATATGAATTGCAAACTCATAAAAGAGCTATTGACATACAATTCTGCTAATCGCCTTTTGATAACCGGCACTCCTTTGCAGAACAATATTGCAGAGCTTTGGTCACTTCTTCACTTTTTGCTCCCGGAAGTATTTAATGACCTAGATAGCTTCGAGAACTGGTTTGATTTCTCGTCTGTCTTGGATTCTTCAGGGAAGAAGGATGTGATCGAACGACGGAAAGGAAATTTGGTGTCTACGATGCATGCAATTCTGAAACCCTTCCTACTGCGTCGCATTAAAACGGATGTTGAAACGGATCTCCCAAAAAAGCGAGAGTACATACTTTATGCACCCTTGACGCCAGAACAAAAGGAGATATACCTTGCGATCGTCCAGGGTACCAGTCGACAGTACTTGGAGGGAAAGGCGGTGGAAAGAATTGAATCTAGAAACGCGCCAGCCAACCAGTCGAGGGCTCAAAGCCTGAAACGGAAACTGAATGGCAATAATGACTCTCCTCAGAGTAAGAGTATTAAATCCAGTCGGGATTCGACCCCTGGTAACGGCGGAGCACGAAGTTCGAGAAAGGGGGGGAAGCAAAACTACAGAGGGGTCAGTGATCGAGAGTTCATGGCAAAATTACGAAGACTTGAGAACGGCCTTGATGAGGATGAACCAGAAGAATCCGAACCTAGCGAGAGTGAGTTGATTGAAATTGAGAGAGCGAAGACTATGAAACTAGCCAGTATGGAACCCATCCCCTTCCACCTTCCCACTTTCAGAAGCGCCGAGTCTAATGTTCTCAACAGAGAAAGAGATCAGTTCAAAGAAGCTTCAGAATCCGCTCATGCAGGCCCGACTAGTCTGCGATTCGCCTCACAACTTCTACTGGCCATGGGAGGATGACTCGGACGTTGATGAATCAATCGTGACCTCCTCGGGCAAAATGCTTCTGTTGGACCGTCTCGTCCCTTGCCTGTTATCAAAGGGCCATAAGATTCTCATCTTCTCCCAGTTCAAAACGCAACTCAACATTCTACAAGATTGGGCGTATCTCCGCCAATGGAACTGCTGTCGTATTGACGGTGCTGTCAGCCAAGTAGATCGTCAGGCCCAGATCGATGCGTTTAACACAGATCCGGATTATAAGATCTTCTTGCTTAGTACTCGTGCTGGCGGTCAAGGAATCAATCTCACGGCCGCTGACACGGTCATCCTATACGATTCGGACTGGAATCCGCAGCAGGATCTCCAGGCTCAGGACAGAGCTCATCGCATTGGACAGACAAGACCGGTTATCGTTTATCGACTAGCGACAAAGGGTACAGTCGAGCAGATGCTCCTCGAAAAAGCAGATTCAAAACGAAAACTGGAGAAATTGGTCATCCAAAAGGGCAAATTCAGAAATCTGCTTGATGTCGCCCCCTCTGAGCAAAACGGGGCGGAAGAACTGAGAAAGGTTCTTGGGGAAGATGGGTTTGAGGTTTTCGACATTCGAGCTGGGGCGACGCCACAGGCGTTGCTATCGAAAAAGGAGTTAGATATATTGACTGATAGGAGTGAGGAAGCCTATGTGAGAGCTGAAAAGGGGCTGGATAGGAGTGAAAATGCCTTTTTGGCCGTGAAGACCAAAAGAGATGGCGACGTGACCGACATTCTTGAGAAATAAACCATTAGATCCTGTGCCTGGTAGTTGTTGTCAGGTGCAGCTTTGTTAGAATACTTTAAGCTAAACTCTACTTTAATACCCCTAATAATAGCACGCCATTTTCGGTTTGATAAGATTTGATGATTATTCGTGCAATATGTACATTCCCTGCTCTTCAGTTGATAACTAGCTCGAGCAAGCTCTAGATAGATCTAATGGGGGCTCGAGCTTGTTTCCATGGCGTGGTACGAATATGCTCGCTTATAGGGAGGATTGGATAGACAGTATTAAATCTGTTGAAGTAGGCGTACACCCCTTGTTGGAATGGTTCATGGACGTCACGACTAAGCCAAGCGAAGAAAAACCAGGAAAGTCATGCTTCTAAGGGCTTACTGCATCGCCGGCTGACAGAAACAAACTGTCGTACAGATAGTAGCATAGCATAGAGCGCAATAGCCAGGAGAGAAGATATAATGTTAACAGTAGAAGGCAATCAGGAGAGCGTCGACTACCTGTTCCGTTTTTCCTCCTCGATCTCTCTGCGTAAATCTGCCAGGACTTCATTTCGATTGGCCAAATGTGTCCTTAATCCTTCAATCTGCTCACCCACAGTCTTAACATCTTCCCTGAGTCGTTCCAGACTCTCACCTTCTTTTACTCTGCCTGTACCCTCTCGCAACTCACGTAACTCCCGTTCTTTATATTCCAGCATCTGTAACGCTTCTTTCTTTATAAGCGTCCAGTTGGGTCCGCCACCTGTTCTTCGACCATCATTTCTCTCTTCTGCGGCCTTGTTTGCGGCCTCGAGTTTCTTTTCGAGCTCCGCGAGTTCGCGTCTTAACCGAACCTTCTCCCATTCTTCGTCTTGTATTGTGCTGCTAAAGTCAGTTCCTTGCGGTTTATAAGTAGTTCTTCCACCAACGCCCAGTCGACTGAGATAGGCGTCGCCGAACTTCGCCTTGCGACCTGTGCTGGTATCCCCATCTTCATTTACGCCCCAGCGTTTGGCCGTACGTACGTTGTCGAGCTGGTAATCTATCTTGTTTGACTCAAACGACGAGCGGAGGGAGGCAGGGATGTTGCGGGGAATGCGGTAACCTTCGTGTCTGTTATTGAGGATATGGAGGAATGCGAGAGCGGCATCTTTGTTGATTGTTGAGGAGGCGGATGGGTTGACGAGGTTCCAGGCGGAGCGGATGTCGGTGTCAGGAACGGCGAGGGAGTCGTAGAGGTCTTGGAGGGAGGAAACTGAACGGTCCCGGTTAGTGCATTCAGAAAGAAATTAGTTAGTAACAAAGAGAAGGACTGGCGCACATGCTAGTTCTCCACGGTGGTTCTTATTTGCAGAATATATCTCTTCATATTTGGCCTTGTCGCTGGGACTCATGTACCAGTCGAATCCATCTTTCAAGCCAGGAGTATCGTCATCCTCTTCTACCCTTTCAAATTGCTGTTCTCGACCGGATAAGGCTTGGGTAGCTTGGACAAGGTGCGCTTTCGACTCGGGGACTAGCCAATCTGGTAGTTGACGAGGAACATCTGCTAATTCCTAGAGAATTATCAATTTGGTCAGTATGCGCCAGTTCCCGCATCGCGACAATGCACGTACTCCATTAACAAGGTCAAATATCAGCCTCATCGCCACGCAGAACTCCTCAAAGTCTAGTTCTCCATCTCCGTCAACGTCCGCAAGGTCCCAGACCCTCTCTAGCTGATCATCTCGTAACCGGCTGTTCCTTAGGACGGTGGCAGCTTGCGCGTTGTTTAGTCGAGGTTGGCCATTGGAGAGCGAGGAGAATATTTCCCAGTACCGCTCTACCTCCCACTGTTCTATACGCTTCTCAGACATAATAGAGTAGGTGTAAGAAGAGGACAGATGCTCGTTCTGTTCAAATATGATGGATTGACTTCCCCTGTCCGGGAGTACTATGTCATGGCGAACGACGGCCTCACCACCGATCGCTTATGTAAGCATCACGACCCCTGGACGTTCAGCTTGCTTGCAACTCAACTCATGGGATGGGGTAAAACTGGATTGAACTTTTAGGTATGTAGTTTTATTTCTTATAGTGTTGTTCTTGGTACATAGCCGACGGTATAGTCGCCAGTGCTCCTCTTGTACATATGCAATTTGAGACCCCATCCCACCGAGTCCGTGAAGCCAAGAGTCCCCTTCTCCATACCATATCTAATGCCCAGTCACCTCTATTAGTTAGTGTACAGTACACATGCATGCAAGCCCGTAACAAGTGACAGAAATTGCTGCACGATGTAGAATAAGGAAAAATAAGAACAGAGTTGGGTATATGCCAATTCACTATCCCAGGCCTCATGGCCTCACTTTCCACAGACCAGGGGAACTTGGGTATAACGATCATTTAGGGGGTTTCTCTTGATCAAGTAAGTTCTTCACTTGTGTAACAGCACGTTCAACTTCAGCATGAAGCTCTGGGGCGTGTAAAATTTCACCCAACGCCTTTCCGTCTGAAATATGGAGAAGAAGTTTCTCCGCTTGGGGGTCATCTTTTGACTGCGAATTCGTCCCAGTTTTCTCATCAACAGTCGTAGCTTCGCTTTCTGGAGCTTTGGATAGAGCCCCTTGGCGTTTCGAGTAAAGATGCTCGAGGGCGGGTAGGGAGGTCGGGTTAACAAGGTGTTTATCAAGTAAAAACTCGAGATGTTTAGACCCGCTCAGGGCTAATAAAATTGTAAGCTTGCTGGTCATTTTACCGACGACGCGAAAGTAGCTTACCTCTCCAATGTGACCAGCCTCTGTATGCAAGGTAAAAAAAGGGTATGTTCGGTATTCTAGTTCGCGTTGGCATCAGTCAGACGAGCCTGCGCTCTTGAATCATATCATTGGGTCGTCCCCGAGCAATTGGGGTTTCTCTCACACTGGAAGCAAAGCAACGGGTGCCGTGAACGGGGCCACGCCCAAACTCCACCACATCTTCCTACGGTGCAAATCTTGTCGTTCCGTTGCGAGTATCCGGAGGGTCTCAAGTACTTTGCTTGGGAGAATCACATTGCCAGGGTAAAGCAGCTCAACCGGAGTATGAGCCTGTAGCTCCTTGGCCTCTCTCTTTGCGCTCAATGGCGGCACACTTTTGAGCCCCCATTCTTCGTACGGTATCCGCTGAAGCACGCGCTGGCCGTAGGTAGTCAACAGCTTCTTCCAGCCCTTATCCGCCTGTTCCCACTGCGCCCAAGTTGCCGCAGCTTTATTGGTCACGCGATCAAGGTAGCTGAGCTCCGTCGTGACACCACCGTTGACCTTCTTGCAGTACAGCAAAGTCCGCCTGGTGGAAATGGGGATCAGGAAAAGTCGCATCGCAAGAGACGGCTGCTGGAATTTGGCGGCGCAGGCGGGAGACTCAGTGATCCAGGGCTTTGCAGGACGCGCAGGCAGGTCGAACAGTGACCATCCTCGTCCGCCTCGGCTGTGTGCTCGCAAGATGCGTTGGGAACGCGAGATGATTTTATACGAGGCCGCTTTGCCGCGACGTCATTGATGGAATGAGCCAGGATGAGGCTCAGTCAGCGCTGTGGCTCAGTTTCAAGTGCGGTCTTGGCACTCCCCTTCGAAGCATAACCAAACCAGCTCAGGGATGCGCGCGGGAGTTTGATTGATTTTGAATTTCCGCTGGTCATCCCTCAGCCTGCCACTCATTTTACGTTTCGTTCCTTTTCTTTCACCTTGCCTTCTGCCTGGCTGAGAGGCGATTATTCTTGCACAGCTGTCTTCGTCCCTTTCGCTCGGTCTGGAGCCCGCCACTGGTACAAATCCACAGCGCCAACCTGAAACCATGTGCCACAGGTACTGGCGGCCCCGTCAATAGAGACCCCCCCCCTCAAACTCCCTGCACCAACGCCCTCGAGGATACGGCAATGGCAGGGAATGCCGAATCCTCCCTGCGTTCCCAGCTCTCGATATCACGCAATGGAGGCGCACGACGAAGTCTGTTGGATGTATCCTTAGGAAGACGAAAGTCAGGTCACTCTGTGGCTGGGTCGAGCATCCAGAGCGACGAGAAGCGATTAGGATCGGCACACCAGAACGGCAATGTCCAGGATAGAGTCTCAACCGAATCGAATGAAGGTCCCGATGTGCGCGTTCCGAATCCAGGGCATATGCCGGTGCGGACGGTTCCAGGTATGTGTTAAAGAGGGAGGGTTAAGTTGTCCAATACTGATATGATATATTGGATAGTATGGGTCCAAAACGCACCACAAGCAACTTCGACCGGCGCATTCTCTCAATCAATGCCAACGCTGCCCAATGGGGCTCGTATCGCTGAACACCATTATGCTCCGCGCCTAAACTCAAGTTACCCTGGATATGGATCTCGAGAGGAACACCAGCGCGTGTCGAGATGGAAACCATTTGCCGAATCGACAATGTACGCGCAAACAACACATCTTGAAGAGAAACGGGTAGACGAAGACTGGCTGGATGCCCATTTCGGAGACTACTCCGAACCCTGGCAGGGTGGAATGGACGAAGCAGATTTGGAGAGTGGACTGGGAAGCCTCAGCTTCAACCAAAGACGCAAGAGATTCACCAAACGATTACAACGAACCATTCTACAGAGCCCTATGATTCCACTCATCATTCGAATGACTGTCTTCATTTATTCGGTCGTTGCCCTCGGCCTTGGCGGATCCATCCGACATTACTCATCAAAATATCATCACCCGCAAGGGCCGTCTGCAGAAATGGCCATCGTTGTGGACGCGGTTGCGCTCGTCTATCTCGTGTATATAACATGGGATGAATATACCGGGAAGCCGTTGGGACTTCGACCGCCAAAAGCCAAGATGAGACTGTTATTCCTAGACTTAATCTTTATTGTCTTCGCTTCGGCGAACTTGAGTTTGGCGTTTGAATCCCTATCAGATGTGACCGGCTCGTGCACATCAGGGAAGGTGAACGACGAACTCGACCCTAGAAACGATATTATTTGTGATAGACAGAAGGCATTGGCATCTGTCTTATTAGTTGCATTGCTTGCGTGGCTGATGACTTTCTCAATCAGCGTTCTCAGGTATGTGATCGTATTGATCCTGAGTCGTCGCTGTTGCTAACTGGGTCGTAGGGTCGTCGAACGAGTGGCTGCGAAGTAACCCCTTTTATACCCACCTCTCTTACCATTTCCCTTCCTTGCTCAATAATTTGCATGATAATTTTGGTGATCATGTTTGCAACCTGCTTTTCCTATTTCTTTTCTAGCTCTCCTTCTACCAGGTTACCTACCCTTCTCACTTCCTCAATATAATACACAGTCACTCCGATTTTCTCTTTACTATTGTTTCTTACTTGTTATCTGGGGCATGGCGAAAAGGAAATACGCAAAATACGCGACGGAGTTTTAATTTTGTTTTCACATTGTTTATGTCCGCGAATATTCATAGCGTTTATACTATAATTAACACTGGCCAGTTTGGTTTCCCCAATGACATCAGACTTCTAGTACCGGTCCGTGGTCACCATAAAAGGGGTCTTTGCTGAACCATCCCAGGGAGCCAATGTTGTTGACTTTCTCTTCTTCTCCCTCCTTTCCGTAGCACATGTCCCAACTCTTCCCCGGCGGGTACGAACCGACCATCGCAAACTGGCCGTCTAAATCTTCGAGCAGGCGATGAGAAACCCCTGCCGGGACGACCATGACATCCCCTTTCGAAACAATTGGTTCAAAACGATCCGGATTCTTCTCGTGGCCGAAACAGAGCTTGGCTTTGCCAGCGACCACGCTTAGAACTTCGTGCGTATTTGAATGAAAATGGCTTGTAGGATACATCGTATAGGTCCATTGCGGTTTCACTGCTCCAATCTTTTCGAGGTGGTTTGATGTTTCTGATTCGTCGCCATTGAAGGCTGAGTGATATATCAGGAGAGGCTTGGATTGAATGGAAGTGTTCGGTATCCGTTCCCAGGCTTGAATCTGCCGCCGGGTGACTTTGAGCTGGGATAAGGGAGTAATTAACATCGTTGCAGTAGATCTCCAGGAAGTCAAAATGTATACAAAAACTAAAGGACGTTTCTTCTTCCTTTCACTCAGTTCGCTCCTCAATCACTTCATCATTTTGCTTCCACTTCCATCTTCTAGTCGCGCCAACTGGGAGAACGTCATTGTTGACCGCCCTCTTATCGATAAGCGAACGCAAAAGGGAGCGCTAACCTGCGTTGAGCCTAGCGCCAAGAGCATGTCAGGCGGCTTTGGGTCAAGAGGCAGCGCTTGTACCGCAAGGTTCACTCCAGGCGTGGTCAACCCTATCTGGTACTCACGGGGTACCTCTGAACCTCAGTTCCTCATTGTCTTCCCCAAGGCTCCCAGCCAATATCACCTCCAACAACCACCACCCTCAAACGCCTTCACCTTCACTGCCTGTGCCTAATCTTCCCTCTCTCTCTGATTTTTCATACTACCGCCTCTGATTCAGATCATCAAAGCACGAGGAGTGCAGAATCTCAACTCGTTGTCGTCGACTGCTTGTCTTCCTCTCGCGTGGTTGGGTAGTGACGACGCAGCCCATCCGTCGCGCGTTGTCTGCTCTCAAATCCCTCTGGGAAACAGTCTTACCAGTTAGTGGCCTCTCTCTGACGAGCACACCCCCCCTCATTACTGTTACGACGTCGCCAAAATGGAGTACGGGAAGCTAATGTTTGCTCTTCTTTCCAGATACTTGCAGCCGATAGGCATGCCACCGCCCAGCATGTATCAACAACACAGAGAAGCCGCTGATACGTGAGTGTCTGAGTCCACATTGATCTGCTGTTGTAGTGCTTTTGCAAGTCATACTCATACTGTTTGTTTCAGATGGACGTTTCTGGAGAAGGGTGTCGAACGGGTCATGAATGACCTCGAAAGCGGCATCGACATGAATACAGTGAGTCTTTCCAAATGATACTTGTGTTTTCAT
This sequence comes from Aphanoascus verrucosus, assembly GCA_014839905.1. NCBI lineage: Eukaryota > Fungi > Ascomycota > Eurotiomycetes > Onygenales > Onygenaceae > Aphanoascus > Aphanoascus verrucosus. The sequence goes on along the minus strand of MU089302.1, from coordinate 145,840 downwards.
ACTGAAAGGATAGTACTAACCCGTGGTGCAGTATATGAGCATATATACGTTAGTTTAGACCGCCATTTTGCTCAGACCCCCCTCTAACTCTTAGCAGCGCTGTTCATAACTTTTGTACCTCTCAAAAATTCCAAACCCCGCAGCAGGCCAATACAACACACCGTGGAGGAAAATGTGAGTTTATTTTCTTCTGGTTGCACAGCGTCCAAAGGCTAAACGGGCTGGATCCTCTCCATAGCACATTTACTTGGCGAGGAAATCTACACCCCTCTTGGCGATTATCTCTCGCGACATCTTGACGCCGTCTACCAAGCATCCCTTGGCCACTCTGAAGAAGCTCTCCTAGCGTTTTATATTCGAGAATGGACGCGTTATACCACCGCCGCAAAATACATAAACCATCTTTTCCGTTACCTGAACCGTCATTGGGTCAAAAGAGAAGTTGATGAAGGGAAGAAGGAGATTTTCGACGTGTACACCTTGCATCTTGTCAAATGGAGGGAAGACTTCTTCAAGAAGGTGCATGGAAACGTCATGACCGCGGTTTTGAACCTGGTTGAAAAGCAACGCAATGGTGAAACCATTGAGCAGTCCCAAATCAAAAGTATTGTTGATTCCTTCGTGTCTCTTGGTCTGGACGACAACGACACGTCTAAGACCACTCTCATTGTTTATCAGTTCTACTTTGAGAAACCATTCATTGAGGCCACACGAGCCTTTTATGAAGATGAATCGAGGCGTTTTGTGGCTGAAAATAGTGTGGTGGAGTACATGAAGAAAGCTGAGACTCGCCTGGAAGAGGAGCGTGCACGTGTGGATTTGTACTTGCATCCCGACATTCTCAAGAACCTGACAGAGACATGTCTGGACGTGCTTGTATCTGAACATTCGTCTTTGCTGCGGGACGAGTTCCAACCTCTTCTGGATGCTGAGAGACAGGATGATCTTGCTCGAATGTATCGACTATTATCGAAGATAAAGGATGGGCTCGATCCGTTGCGAGGCAAGTTTGAGACGCACGTTAGAAAGGCAGGACTCGCAGCTGTTGACAAGATCGCTGCTGGAGGGGAGAACGTGGAGCCTAAAGTCTACATTGATGCGCTCTTACAGGTGCACTCGAAGTACAGGACTATGGTAGACGCGGCGTTTGGAGGTGAATCGGAATTTGTCCGATCTCTGGACAATGCTTGCCGCGAGTTTGTCAACCGAAATGCGCTTTGCCAGACGAGCTCGACCAAATCTCCCGAACTCCTTGCTCGATACACCGACTCTTTGCTTAAGAAAGGTGTCAAGAGCCCGGAGGAATCTGAATACGAAGAGTTGCTTGCGCAGATTATGACCGTCTTCAAGTACATTGAGGATAAGGACGTTTTCCAGAAGTTCTACTCTCGCATGCTTGCAAAGCGTCTCGTCCATGTCAGTTCTGTGTCCGATGATGCAGAGACCAGTATGATCAGCAAGCTCAAGGAAGCTTGTGGCTTTGAATACACGAATAAACTGCAACGTATGTTCCAGGACATTCAGATTTCAAAGGACCTTAATACGAGCTACAAGACCTGGGAGAACACGACCTTCGACGAAGAAGACCGCAAACGGATGATTGATCCACACTTTCAGATCCTGGGAACTGGGTTCTGGCCACTGAATCCTCCAAGCACTCAATTTATTCCTCCTGCGGAGATTCTGAAGACGACTGAGCGCTTCAAGAGTTTCTACTGCGACAAGCACAATGGCCGTAAGCTTACTTGGCTCTGGCAACTTTGCAAGGGCGAAATTAAAGCGAACTATGTGAAGAACACGAAAGTGCCATATACCTTCCAAGTTTCAACATACCAAATGGGTATTCTCCTGTTATACAATGAGCATGAGACCTTGGCTTATGAGGAGATTGAGAAGGCAACGGCGCTGTCTTCAGAGATTCTGGATCCAAATCTTGGTATCTTAGTGAAGGCCAAGGTCCTTATTCCATCCCCAGAGGACGGTAAACCTCGAGCTGGCACGTCTTACTCTTTGAATTATAACTTCAAAGCCAAAAAGATTAAGGTCAACCTCAACATCCAGGTTAAATCAGAACAGAAGACCGAGTCGGATGACACGCACAAGACAGTGGAGGAAGACCGCAAACTGCTTTTGCAGGTGAGTAGATTCCTTTTTTCCTTTATGGTTCCTATCGCGATACTAACTGCCTCGCAAAAACAGTCTGCAATTGTCCGTATCATGAAATCCCGTAAGAAGATGAAACACGTCCAGCTCGTGCAAGAGGTTATCCAGCAGGTCAAGGCCCGTTTCCCACCAAAGGTTCCAGATATCAAGAAAAACATCGAGGCACTCATGGAGAAGGAGTACATTGAGCGGCTGGAGGGAGATGAACTAGCGTACATTGCTTAGAGTGACGTTGCCGATCTCTAAGGCCCCGCGTGGAACGTTCAAACTCCAGACGCTGATATCGATCATCCATGGACTATCCTTGATGGAGGACATTTCTGATGGGAGGTGGGGAGAGGGCAAAGTGGGAGGCTAATCTTAGTGCACCTTTTTCATCTTCAAACGGCGAGACATGCTCTATACTTTAATTCGGTTTTCCAAGAATATGGGAGTCGGTGGTTATTTTTACCTTGAAAAACGCATTAGATATGAAATCCACAATTGAAATGGGCTGGGACTGTAGCGAATGGGATCATCTGCTGCTCATTTCTTTCACAGATTCCGTTCATTTGTTATCATGAGCATAAAAATCGAAGTTTCGTTTAGTTCACTTTCAATCAACCACGCTGGGTCCCTGGGATGATTGAAGTCCACGAGCCAAAGCCCAAAACATATGGAATTTTCCCGGGTATAATTTTGACATCACCAAGTATTGCTTCTCACGTTTCCAAATAACTCCACTCTATTGATGAATCTTCCGAAAATCAGCGTCAGCTCCGCCATATGTGTGCATCTCCCCTAATCCTTCTTAGCAGCCTCGGCCTTGGGCTCAGTCTCGATTTCAGGCTCTGTGGCTTTGACTTTGCTATTGTCTAAAGAAGTCGTGAGATCGATGTCTGCAAATACGTTGTGAGAACTGTTTTCGTCAAGCATCAGGGGCGAAATAGCTGCTTCACCGCCTGGGTAGTGATGAATCTGCAGTTTGTCTGACGGTCGTAGAGTGGGAGTTGGTGCCTCGGGTGATTCTTCCGGATCGGAGTGTGCCTCTAGCTGTGATGACGATGACCAGGGACCATGCTCAATCGTAGGAATTGTAGGCGCTTTGATGCTATCAGGAGCCGTAGGCGAGTGCGGCTCTTTATCATTGGGTGAGAGTATGGTGTCTTGCTGTTGAGGAGTTGGCTCTGGGCCTGGAATTCCCACCCCGCTTGATGTAGGTTCTTTCGTGCTGGACATTGAGTCGCGGCTACCGTGTTTCCTCAACATATTACTCCATTTATTTTTGCGGCTCCCACTTCTACTCGGTCTAGAGGCACCGTCTGCACTCGTACGAGGAACCTGTTGGCCCGTACTCGTCAGATCGCTAAGGCTGACCACCTCAGAGACGTTGTTGAAAGAAGTTGATTCTCTGGGCGTTCCTGCTGGCGATGAAAGGACACTGGGAGAATTGCTGTTGGTATTGGATTTCTTTTCTTGCCACTCCTTCCGTCGCTCGCTTGCCCATGAGCCCCAGGAACTAAAATATGCCGAAGCTCGCTGGCCTGCCGCAGCAACAGTTGCCTGAGCCTGAGAAAGGTCGGGTGCAGCTGGCTTTCGAGCTGCGAAGCTCCAAGAACTGGTGGTTGGGGAGCGCACAGATGACATGGAAGGTCGGGGCGATGGCTCCTTCTCGATTGAGGTTCGATTTTCTGTCGACTGTTGCAGTGCCTTTTCTTCATTCTTTTTTCGTTGTGCCTCGCGCATTGCTTCGAGGTCAGTCCAGAGGCTATTGAATGCGGCGGTCACTTTCTTCTGCCCGGTCGCCAAATGCTTGTTGAGTGCGTCACGACCCTCGCGCATCCGTTCGTCTAGATGTAGTTCAGACACCTGTTGAGCAAGACGTCGTTGTATGTCCTCGATGCCCAGCCCGCCGGCGCATGGATGACGGGGTTCAACGATGGAGAATAACAACGCATCAGAGGTCAGTCGATTGAATAAGGCAAAATTGGTGGTTGTTCGCCAACGCTCTAAGAACTCAGAATTGAAGTCCAAGGCGGGATCACCCTCGATATCCATTGCTTGCGACTGTAAGCCAGGAGACTTCGAGCCGGGGTTGGGCGATCCTGGGGTTCCCTGGCTCGAAATCTGTTCATGGTACTTCCAGCATGAAAGCAAGGCAAGAAGATATTCTTCAAATTGTAGTCGGATGAATTCCTCAGATCCAAGGTAGCCATGGGTCTTAGGTCGATCTGGATGAGCATCATCCCACGTCTCATTGATAGTTTGGGTAAGGAAATCAATCCAGCGTCTGTCGGCAGCTGTGAGGGATAACGCAGACCGTAAAGACGGGGAAGAGATTATGATGGTGTCTTCGTCAAGCTTCAAATGCATTAGTAAATGAGTTGCAGTGTCTAGAATGGCATAAACATACATTGATTAGGATATCGCTATATCGATCCTTTTGTTGCAATAGAAGTGAGTTCGTTGATCCGACGAGATATGATTTCGTTCCGTAGTCCGCCAAAAGATCAAGCTGCTGCAAAGGGGTATATGGACCAAACATACTGCCCTGTACAAGATATTAGCGTACAAAACTTTCCGGTTTAAAGGTTCACAGGCGCGTCTACCTTGCCAAAGATCTGAAGAGGCAGTCCCATGTACGCAAGTACTATGAATGGGTCAATGAGCGCATGCAGAAATCCAAGCCAATGAATCGCCTACATGAGCTTCTCTCACTTGTCTTTAGAGAAGTTGGTTTCTCCACGGTCTGTGAGTAATTATCAAAGGACGGATCTGCGCAATCCTCAAGATGGTCTAAAAGGCCGGGTATCAACGAAAGAAGAGAAAACTGAATCATGCATAATCTTTCACAACGGGAGCCGAAGAACAACATCTAGTAACATGTTAGAAATGCTTACTATTCGTGTTTACCCGTTTAACAACCTACCTTTGGCTGTAGAAGAAGGCATTTGAACAAAACCAGGGTCTGGTGCTTAAATTCGTGAATCATTTCTCGTAACGATAGACCTGCATTTTGTTAGCCAGCTTTACAACACATGCACATTTGCTCAGAGTTCTAACCAAGGTGGCCATCTTTTTGCGCATCTTCATTATTTTGGTTGTCTTTCAGACTTTCCCAGAATTTCTGACACCCAATTAGATCTCTACAGTCCTTACCGTTAGAATAACTAATCGGACTCACCTTCAAGATATCCGTATCAGAGAAATCCCTGTTATTAAAAAAGGTCAGACGAACCGCAACATCTCGAGTAATCCACCCAAGGCCCCTAAAAGTACGCAGTAACCGCGTGGGCCCTTACACACCCCAAATGAACGGCCGCTGAACAGGAGGAACAGTCCTACCTTTGCGCAAACCAAGCCTGCGTCACAATGGACAGCTTTTCTCTCAACTGACCGAACCGTTTCGGCTCATCAATGATTACAACCACCGCCTTCTGTACCGTTGATCTCGTCACCTCTGGAGGGCGACTGATCAGCGAACGGGAGTCGACCTGCCTGGTACACGATATACCAAACAAAGACGTGGCTGGAGCCGTGGGCGTCTCATTGCATCGAAGCGTAAAGTACGAGAAATCTTCCGTGGAGCTTCAAAATAAACAAAAATGTAAGTGTCTTGTCCCTGAATCGACAGGTGGCTGCGAGCCGGAATCTTTCGAGGCTCAGGATAGGGGTTGGGAAAGGCGGGCTAGAGAAAGCTGCGGATCGAACAGGGTTATTCATACGCATGCGCACCGTCGGTCAATGCCATGAACGGCAGTAGAGACCAGTCGTTTTGGCCAACGGGGTCGGTGCCATCTTCGCAGAAGCAGAGCTCGATCTCGGGACCTCTGTGCCAAATACCGGAGTAAATATCAGCAATTACATTCTCACAGGAAGAACACTACAAATTTGGTGGCTCAAAGCATATCTAGATAAATACCCAGAGGATACCATCCGATCTTCCTCAAAGCTTCGGCACATGGATCGACTCACCGCGCATGATGAAAATCAACAACCAGGAGAATCGGCTCCTGAACAACTCTGCTAACTCCCATATCACAGAGTCATGAAGAAGACTCGAGCCACCAGCTACCAAGTGTCATGAAGACCACTCAAAAACACTTTACAATTTGTCCTAGATGTTAAATTATATCACGGCGACAACTCAATGCGATCCCCGACGCCCCGTGACGTCCCAGCACGCAAAGCTTAGTCATAGTTTCAAGGGAAAAATGATTTGACTATCGTAGTGATGATGCTTGGCGGCTGTAATTTACGGCAGTGAGCATGATGTTGATTGGCACACAGACTTTGCCTACAGTATGTGCACGCACCCTGTCAACCACCCCGACGCTCATGATATCAAATGACAGCGTGTTGAAACAGCTGTTGACAATGGGCACATCACAAATCAGTACCTTTCCCTAAGGCCGGTGGTTATTTTGTCCATACTTGTACCTTTCTATCTAATGCCCTTTTACTCAGGCGCGCACGTATTTGCTGGCAACCCTGGGTACATAAATACATGCAAGCTCTCATTGAATACTCAAAAGAAATCTGTCCCTCCCTCCCTCATTATTGTGCTTACACCCGGCCCGATATCGAGATTCATAAGACTCATCAATCCATACGCAAGTTCAAAGCGGACACGGTGGGAATGCCACACAGATACCTTAGAGAAAGACCTCCCTTCCGTTCCCCCTGTACCTCGCCCCTCAGAATACCTCCCCCGGCGTCTGGGTATTCCTGATTCACATTTGCACCTGCGAGACAGGCCCGGAAGCGTTTACCTCAGGAAGCTCCTGCGCAACCTGATCCACGTTGTGGTAATCGAGAATTTCGGAGTACCTATAGTATTGCAGTTATTAGGATGGCTTTTGGCTGTATTACGAAGGTGAAAAAGGGGCAACCGTACATCATAATCTTCCATGAGTCAACAGGCAAATCGGCATCGTTAAAGGACCAATCAAATTTGGATTCTGCTTCGGGTTCGTCTGTAGGGTCATGGTAGGGAGCGAGATACTCGTGAGCAAGACCTCCGGCGGCGGTGATACGTTTCTTGGGGTCAAAAACGAGCATCCTTTCCAGCAGATCAACGGCTATGGCAACGTTAGCGCAGACTAACCTCTCGTAAAAGGGGCCAAGTTACCTAATGGATCAGCGTCTTTGAATTTCTGGCTCAAAGGCTGACGCTCTCGTTTGGGTAGAGACTGCACAAATTGAAGAGTCTGTAACAGTTAGCATAACGACATGAAGTAATTGAGCGGAAAGGGTTTAAATACATTTGCGCTGCAAATGGTTTGAATCACATCTTCCGGTGGTGATCCTAGAAGTTCTGTAATGATCGAGAACTGATTCACGTGGTCCTTGCCGGGGAACAAGGGTCGACCAGAGAGCATCTCGGCGAATATGCATCCCGCACTCCATACATCAACTTCAACGTCGTATTTCTGCCATGTAAGCATGATCTCAGGAGCACGGTAGTATCTTGTCGAAACATAGCCAGTCATCTGGGGATCCTGAACTCGAGCAAGACCGAAATCGCAAATTTTCAAGTCGCAATTCTCGTTAATGAGGATGTTGCTTGGCTTGAGATCGCGATGGACCACTCCAGCCGAATGCACGTATTTCAAACCTCTCTATGGGGGCTGTTAGCATAAAGGCAGAGAGAAGATGCGATTTGGTGACGTACCAAGATCTGGTACAGGAAATACTGAATAAACTGCTTTTCGAGCGGTCGCGATGTCAATAAGCGATGTAAGTCGGTACCAAGGAGTTCTGTGACAAAGTAACTGTAGCCTAGTCAGATACCTCTTCTATCGGGACAAACAACTCTCTAAATAGCGTGTTCGAAATAAGAGAAAAGGATATGCGTACATATCTTCGAGGGGGGAGATGAAGATGTCGCTCAAGCTAATGACCTATTGGGAGTCAGTCATCGTCCTGGTGGGCGGTGAAGCGCGCGTAAACTGACATTTTCATGTCTTAGATGCTTCAGCAGCTTCAGTTCTCGATAGGTTCGTTTCGCAAGCACTGGAGTGCTGAAGGGCTTCATAATCTTCTTCACAGCAACGGCTTGGTTCGTCAATTGATCTCGAGCGGAGCTGAATTGTTGTCTATCAGTAAGCAGTCCGTTCATTTCAATCAATCTAGTACCTCATCGCTGTTGTCTCTATATACTGGATCCAACAGGGAGTCTTTTTCGTTTTGATGGTGGGGAGGAGGGGGTTGGTTAACGAGGGGTTCGAGCATACCAAACAAGGCCGAACGCGCCCATTCCAACGGGCTGTAGGTCAGTATACCTATGAAAAAATAATAAGCCATCAATCGTATAACTATGCTTCACAGAAATCATGAGTTGTTTACCTCGTCGTGATCTCGAACGTGGTGCCGAAGATCTGGGCCCGCACGAATTCTGCCATTTTGAAATGCTGTTCACAGGATGTTGAGGGACTGTCTGTGAAAGGGTTCACACGAGCAAATATAGCTCTTCTGGCTTCGGATTCCCCTTGTGCGGTTTGCAAATGTTGTTGGGCGCTGCGAAGGCTTGCGAATGAATTGAAGCAGACGACACTGTAAGAGGATGAGGTTCAACAAGTGACGTTGCGAAAAATGGATAGGAAGTGGGGAATGCTTTGTCAGGTCAGCGATGCGGCAATCAAGAACAGAAGCCCGGCGGACGCTTGAAGTTCAAATATCTGATTGCGCGTGAAGAAGTATTTGATGGCGCAAGAAGAGAAGGGAACAGTAGAGAATTAAAAGTGAATGGCAAGGGACAAACGGATACGCATGGATTGGATGCCCTTTGACTTGGGGGACTTCGCAAATGGTTGATTGGTGAAAGGTGCCATTTAAGACGCCTACCAGCCGAAACCGCGCCAAGATACACCGTTTATGGCGGGGTTCTCGATGCTTTTACGCGGTCCAACGAACGTAAGAGCGGAGCTTATACATACGTGTTTTCTCAACGGAGTTGCTACCTGACATGGCCATCCAACTTCATCGTCAACCCTATGGCTGACTACCAGACACTCAGTTTTCTTTGCCTCTCCTAGGATGCTACGGAGTACTTTCAGCAAATCTGAGTTGTGTCGCCATCGAGGGGCCGATGTGAGTGCAGCCCCATCACATGCGACCAGGGGTTCGAAGGCCCCTAGTTCACTACGTCACTTTTGCTGGCACTTGTCCCTATGAGACGCTACGGCCAACTTCTTGGTCGACACTTCACCGCCCCACAGCACGCGAAATTTTTCTTTTGTCGACCCAAACATCTGTGTTCGCGAATAGCAATTTCCTCTTGATGGCGTCAGTGGACATGCTGTAGCGGCTCGTTCAGCCCAGACTTCATAGAATCGATTGAGTCAGTGGATCGTTTGTTGTTGACGATGGAGGGGCCGCATTGCTCAAGCGTCATCGTGCGCCAAACTTTTATTGTCAGGCAAAGACCACTCCTTAAAATGCACAAACAGAGTCTTGTTTGAAAAAAAGCCATCCGGAGATTGCAATCAAACTGATATAAAATCGCTAAAAATGATGATGACGGTCATGATGTTTGCCAATCCAGGTCCCCACATATCCCCAGCGAGGTACTGAAGCTAGCGGGCTAGCTGTGGGGAATCTGGATAGACTGGACATTTTGGTTCAATATATTCCAATGCCCATATAATCTCTTCTCCGACTACAGTACATTGCTGAAATCATCGCGATAGAAGTAACAATATTTGATACGTGGACTAGAACATCATGTCAATTTGACAAAGTGCCTTCGGTGGCGGAGAGCTTAACTAACTTAACTACTCTATAGTGATATTTCCACAGCCTCGGCCTTAATTTCCTTAATGGTTACTACCGCGAGCTGTCTTCACCATTTCAGTCTCACGACCGTATTCACCATGTCGCGCGACTACTGTATAGTTTATTTATATGGATCATAGGATCAGCCAGGGTGTGGAAGACGAACAGAAATTCCATTGCCTTAGGCGCAAGGGCACTTCTACACCGAAGTCGGGGTCGTACAAAATCTCCGATGGCAACTAATTCATTGTATAAAATCGGATGCTGTGCTGCTGTCGCGGTTGTATACATCTGCATTGCGTACCGAAATTCCACGGCAGAGTGACTCCGCATCCTGCCTTGTCCTTATCCAAGTGAACGGTATGGAGAGGGGCTGTTAGGGCTGAAGAGGAGCGTGTTCGCCAGGATAAATAGAAAGCCAAGTGCTGTTACGATGACGTTGTCGAGGTGAGGATTCTTCTCGTACTGTAGGTACAGTATATTCATACTACCGTCACTGCTGTACAATACATATATACTATATGTACATACGCACCACATTGGCCGTTGAGATGAGAGTCGATGTGCGTGCTCCGTACTGGATCAGAAGCCGGGACTACTACGAAACTGATATTGGAGGGGTTGTCTCAACTCCCATACACCGCATCCACACAATGCTGGGGGCACTTCACTGGTGCAGATCCACCGTTTTGTTTTACAAAAGGATGAAACTATGTACTGTATGTACAGTCTCCCCATCCTGCGACCAAAGGGTCTCCACGGTAATAGTGATCACAATCCTTCTCTTTTCGTCTTCCCAGACGTTCTTAGAGATTGAGCTCTCAGCAGGGGAGAGGGTTTATACAGAGTTAGTACTATCGTTACATTCGTTAGCTACACGCACTTTTGCACGGGCCGCAGACAGGAGCGCTTAAAGCTTAGCATCAGGATAATGCACGGGCCCCGTGACCCCGATCGGAAGCTTCGGATTTGCTCGTTTATTCGAGGCAAATCTGACAGTGTCTCCGCGCAGGGCAGTCATGCACGAAGAATTTTCAATACCACTGCTGCATTATCCGACGCCCGCCATTATTATTTGAAGCAGCAGAAAATTAGCGGTTATTCCCATTCCGTACTTTTGCTGATTGCAGGCGGGCAAGGACACAGTTAGCTAACTCTCGCTTGGAAGAGTTCTCGGACGCATCTTCCATCAAACTAATAATGGACCGAGGAAATCGTATGCAATTGCTGCGTACTCCGTATGTATGTACCCCTCTTTATCTATCTCCGGGAGAAGGCATTCCTTACTTGAAGACCAACGATGCAATGCTGGGGGATTGAAACACCACTTCATTTTGATGTAGTGTATCTGATGCCTCCGACCAGGCACAGCGCAGAAGTTAATACTAGATAGGCTATGTTGCGTCTTGCGCTTCCATTGTTGACAGTACGGAGTAGTGATCATGGAATCGGCTCATGCCACTCCCGTGTGATACCTCATGAAGGTCATCGTCGTCCCTCAGGAAGGTATCAACCTCTCCCAGACGGGAGGTTCCTTGTCGACACTGCGGCCCGCCAGAATGGGCCAACTAAACGTCGAAATATGGGGATAGGCAAGGATTATGTCCATACTATGGTACTATGTACTCCGTATGATCGTCAAGCATAAGATAAAAACCATCTGGACCGAGTTGAGGGCCATTAGTTTTTGGTCGTTATTGATTCGATTTTGAGGAAGAAGTGACAGTTGAGACGTTAGATGAGGAACAAAGGGAAGATCCATTTAAGAGCGGGTCCGAGGATCGTACTAACTTTATTCGGCTGGATTAGTCAGGTGACAGCTCCCATTCGCCAGTTTCGCCAGACGCAGTGACAGCGAGCCTTTTTAACCAGTGACCGCGTGCTAACTCAGGATATATCAGACCGCGGGATACCGTGTTCACGAGGAACTGTGATCGAGGTAAGCAAATAAGTATATCAAATGAAATGTAAGCCTGACCACAGCGAAGAGTCGGCCCAGTGTGAACGCACGCACCAGAACAGCCCGCTCAACCCATGTGTTCTCCAAGCACTTGGTAAACCTGGGGATAATCAATGAGTGGGGTTCCATGGAGTAACAATGTAGCGGGTGGCAGTTGCTTGGGAGCACCACCCGCTAAGCCGCTTCCATCCATGTAACAGATCTGGCTGTAACGTATCGAAAGACAAGGAAACGGTGCGTATTTTACCATCTTGATACTATACTTTAGATTACCAGCGGCTATTTGGGTACATACAGTACAGTACAATCTGGCATCGAGTCTCGTACTTCAGACTATTTCTTTGTTCACACAGGTCTCCTGGGATTCATTGAAGTGACTGTGCCTTAAATCATTGTTCCCTTCGATCAATGAACTCTCCCTTAATTGTATTGCCGTCCAACTGCATTGCTCCGCCGCCCGCCAGCCCGCCAGGCAGGGCACAAGCTGGTTTGTTCTCTCCGCCGGTGCCGCCTGTATCAGTTTGAGGCGCGGCGGAAAGCCGTCCTCCACATTGAAACAAGTTAAAATATTTCTGAACCGAGATCAGTGGTGTACAGTACTGTATCGTGCTCCGTATATGGTGTACGAAACTTTGCTGATCTCCCGTATGTCGTATTGCACAGTACTGAATAGTGAGGACTTTTGAATCTTGTCCATCAAGGTGCAAACAATTTTCATCTCAAGGTAATATCGGCAAATCTTCGCGCCTTTCGCGGGTAGTTTTTGTATATGTATGAGTGAACTATACGCTGCTATAGTGCTAGCTCAGCGTCACGTTTCCCCTAAACTGGCAAGTTAGCTTCTGAGACTTTGCGTGAATATGAGAAGGACAAAAGGCGCAATTGGACATTTCTTTTCAACTTCCCCTCAGAGGAATAACATGCGCAGAATGTAAATTCATATCCATTTCATAAAACTCCTAGGTAGGATATAATAGATGCGGGTCGATTTCGAGGTCCTGGATAGGTATGTACAGTGCATACAGTATTTCTGTCCTCGGAGCGCTTTTACGCTGAAGCCGAACTGTACGGTGTTATTGTACAGTACTGTACAGAAGTAGCTGATACGTAGGCGATCGATTATCATACGAAATGTATGGTATTACGCGTTGAATACGGCGCCAGCGCGAGTTGAGACTCCGTTAACGCCGATGATTGGCCGTCAAAGCTCGTGCCAAGGCCCGGTACAGGTGTTCATTACGTGCAAGTTGAGTCGATTGATTTCCCCTTTTGCAGAGCTAACCCCGATGATTTCCCATCCGCCATCGCCCTCCACATACACGCACATCCCACCTGCCCACTAAGCAACAGGACTAGAGCACGCACCAACTTTACTTGTCATCTCTCGTGCTACTCTAACCTTTTCTCTTTCGATCACCTTCACCGTCAACCTCGCCTGGCCGCCTCAACTGATGCGATGAGAATCACGTCTCTCCCTTTCTTTCGTCTATCTTGACACCGGCCTCACGACTTAATTGTCCCTCAGCGCCCAACTCTCCCCCAGTGTCCGTCCCTGGCAGGCCCATTCCATTCCAGCAAAGCCCCATGTATGCAAACACCTTACGTTACTCGCTGCCTTTAAAACCGTGAACCTCTCGCCCCCATATCCTCCGATCTACCTTCAGGTCTGTGCTGGCGTTGGGAATGTACAGTCCGTACCTCAAGCAATCGCCTCAAACCTCTGTCCTGAACGAGCTCTGTATCTACGATTAAAAACACTCTTGATTCCTCTTCCAACGTTCGACTTGGCGCTTTTGAGCACTTCGCGGCTTCAGTCGGCGGTACCCCAAAAGGTGGACACTGCTATCGGTTTTCAAAACCGTCGCTCAGCTCTCAGTGCATCTCTGCCTTGTTATATACAGTCAGCCTCCGTTCTGTGGCTTGAGCCTCAGTGGCTGACTGCCCGTTTCGCCTTGATCGCCCGTGTTTTCGCTTCCTCGTTATCCGTATCATCAATATTCGAATCCAGTAGCCTTTAACGATTTCTTCTTCGCATCGTGACGTCCTATTTGCTCGCTCGCGGATATTAATATACTGAATACCCGTCGAGGACTCTGTGGCGACGATGGGTGCGTGTTTGAGTTCAAGTCCGATTGCAGCTTCGGACGAAACTGTGGACCAGAAGAAGAGAAGTCAGATGATAGATAAGAAGTTAGAAGAGGACTCGAAAAGACTGCGGAGGGAATGCAAGATACTACTTCTTGGTATGCTTCTAATCTCAACTCTCTTAACAGCATCAACAACGGAGCAGGCCTTCTGAGGCGACATCCTAACTTGTGACTGCAGGTTCCGGAGAAAGTGGAAAATCGACAATTGTAAAACAAATGAAGATTATCCATCAAAATGGGTACACAGTCGAAGAATTATTGATGTGTCGATTGACTGTCTATAAGAACTTGTTGGAATGCGCAAAATCACTAGTGACCGCCATGTACGATTTCAATATAATGCCGTCAAGTTCTCGAGTACGCGAGTTCATGGAATACTTGGACGAATACAACATCGATCCCGATCCGAATACTCCTCTCGATCCGAAAGTTGGTGAAGCTGTGACATATTTATGGAATGATCCCGCTATACCAGCTGTACTTGACCGCCAAAATGAATTCTATCTTATGGACTCTGCGCCTTAGTATGTGAAACCTGTCATCTTTGTCTGGAAGGTCTTCTCACAGATCACTGACGGTCGATTGCTAGCTTCTTTGACGAAGTTAAACGAATCGCGACGCCAGACTACATTCCGAATGAAGCGGACGTCCTTCGAGCGCGAACGAAAACGACAGGTATATACGAAACTAGGTTTACAATGGGCCAACTAAGCATTCAGTGAGTCGCGTCCCCGTTTCGTGTGAACTTCGTTTCTGACGGAGCATCTAGCATGTTTGACGTTGGTGGCCAACGAAGCGAGCGGAAAAAATGGATACATTGCTTTGAGAATGTAACTTCTATTATATTTTGTGTCGCACTGAGCGAATATGATCAAGTGCTCCTGGAGGAAAGCAATCAGGTATGTCCCTCTTTGACTTAGCAAACTTGGCACGGGATTTCCGTTTACGCTTATTTAATAGAATCGGATGATGGAGAGCTTAGTGCTGTTCGATTCGGTGGTCAATTCCCGGTGGTTCATGCGGACTAGTATTGTTCTATTTTTGAACAAGGTCGATCTCTTCAGGCAAAAGCTCGCGCGATCGCCACTCAGCAGATACTTCCCTGACTACTCAGGGGGTAACGATATTAATCGCGCTGCTAAGTACCTTCTTTGGAGATTCAACCAAGTCAACCGGGCACATCTCAACCTCTACCCTCAGTGAGACCTACCATGAACCCCTTCCCGTTATACTCATTGAATCTAACCTTTCCTTCCATTCAGTTTAACCCAAGCGACCGATACCTCCAACATCAGGCTTGTTTTCGCCGCGGTCAAGGAAACGATTTTACAGAATGCCTTGAAAGATTCTGGAATCTTGTGAGCCTTCCAGCAGCAGTCGACTTTTTTCACAGTCCTTTTGATCTCGCGCTTTCGCCCTTGCTTCGCTATTTCCCCCTCAGTTATATTCGGCGTCACGGCCTAACCCTGTTTCTCAGGCTATAAAACGCCCCCTTTCTCTGCGATCGACAGCTGAGAAAGATCTAATGTCCTCTCCGTCGTCGTCTGCATTCGACTACGTCCCTACTTTCTCCAATGATCCCTCTTTCTCAGACTTTTTATTTCACCATTTCTCTCGGACCGGGACGGCGTTATCTTTTGGGGATGATAATCTGATTACATTTCCGGCGCCGTGTGGCATGACATGCATATATTTTCTTTCATAGGTAGTCTGGCTACTTTATGTTTTCAAGGTTTGGACTATTCGACGATGTTCGAGTGCGCAGACTCTGCGCGCAAAACGCCCCAGTTTCTCCGCCGACTAAATTGGGCCTCTTCTTTTCACACTCACAAATGCTCAGGTTTTGCCTTCTTCGACCTGGGAATACCTTACGATATTTAATTGCGCCTTTCACCTATTCTCATGATGACCGAGTCTCTTGTTTAGGGTCGTGGATGCGCACCAGTCGGGCTCTTTTTCCTTTCTTATACTTGGAGCATTGGACGTCTTTATTCCCACTTGCTCTGTGACACGACCATTTCAGATCCCTTATGTGACTTGTACTCTTTTGGAAGGGATATTTCTTCGTTGGATGTTTTGGCAGCTTTCTCGATTTCCTGATATGGTGTTGGGCATGACTTGGTGATGAAAAATTGCGGGATAGTATTCCAACCTGCGTTTCGAGCAGTATCTCCGGATCTTCCCATGATGTATCTAGAGAGATGCATGGCTGTATTTTGGAGAGATATATATTAAATAATGCTGAGCTTCATCTTCTTTTGGCACCCGTTTGGGGTTGTGCGCTTTCATATACGGTATAGGTTTGTTCGAATACGATGGGCGATACCGTGCTCCATATATACGCCGTTTGCTCGAACCGCTTGAAGTGCTTGCGCAGGCGGGATCGGAGCTGCCAGTGGCAAACAATGACGTTGCGAGCCCCAAGCGCGGCAGGGAGCTTTTCCATTGGCCCATGGAGCACGGCGGGTCCGACCTGGAGCTGGCAACTGGGATGCGTGCCCTGATTTGTCCCCAACTAACCCTCGTCCGCCGCGCGCGAGCCCCTCCAAAGCCCCTCCATCGCGCCCAAGCTGCTGCTGCTTTTCAGACGGTGAGCAAAAAGAGTTCTGAATCCCCCCGCCGCGCCATGGATTATTCCTTGGAACTGGCAGTTATGGGCGAGAACTTCACTGCAGCGTCATCTCTGTGTTACTCTGGCGTACTGGGCTACTCTTATCTCTGGGGCCCTCACTGTACCACTGGCAGTGCTCGCTGAAGAAGAGGCGAGTTAGCCCGCCCACATGGCTGATTTGACTGGGTGTTTGCAGCTGTGAGAAGAGTGGAGAGAGAGCACATACGAATGGTGTCATGCCTGCTATCTCTGCTGTCTGAGACTTTTGCGCGGTCTGGTTCTGTCTAGAGCTACGCTTGGACGTTTGTTGCACTGCGAAAGGGAAACCTGAGACCTTTGCTCAACGTATGACATCGCTGCCGGAGTATACTTCAGGTGTACTTAATTCTCTGCCCCTCTTCTTCTCCTCATTCCTCTTCTCATTTTTTTCTTCAGATCTCAATTGCTGTCGGAAAACCTTGTCAGACAGCTAGCTAGGAACAGCTAACTATCTGGACGATCGTTCAATTGGGTTTTTCCGCAGACTCTTCGACGAGTCCACACTCAGGATACGACGGTGCTACTGGCCGGCCTGCCCCCTCTCTCCATCAAGAAGCTGTGTAAGCATTGTGTTCAGTTCCTAGTTCCGCTAAAGCCTCTTGTGGTGCTCTCCGGCCCCTCACTGTGTCTCCTTCTTCATTCACCCAGAGTCTCTCTCTTCACTCACATTGCCCTTATCACTGAGGATATCACCTCTCTTCACATTCCTAGCTCCTTCTCTTCAGTTGCAGCAGCAATTGACAATCTATCTGCATCTTGCTAACCGCCCATTGAGACCTTAGTGAAGCTTCCCCGTTCTCAGATCATCCTCCCTTTCAACCTACCTCACCATGAGCGCACCTCCTCCTCTTGAGCGTCGCCCCTCAATGGCAGCTCCAATCTCTGAACTGCAAGGTCCAGTTGGCCCTGGCTTCAGCCGCCCCAAGCATAAGCGTACTTTCACGGGTTTCGGCCCCAAGGACATCAAGAAAGTGGAAGCTAGCATCCCTGACCCACAAAGAGAAGCGTGAGTGCTCTATCCTGGTGAGATCCTGAATAGGGATCAACAACGCCTTAACTGACTCTGGCTGACGACTTTGATTGCTGTAGATGGCGGAAATTCGTATGTTGTTCGTGTTGCATGGACATTTGGCTCGACCTGACCATTATATAGGCCCCTCAAGCATTCAAAAGCAAGGAAGAGTTCGAGGTATGTTTGTAATCTTTGGTTACTCGAAAAAGCCAATGTCTCGAGTGGGATTGCAATACTAACTATTCGATTTAGAAAGAGGTTGTTCGACATGTCGAGACGACCCTGGCACGTTCTCTATTTAACTGCGATGAACTGTAAGCAATTCTGATCGAATAACTCAGTTTGTTGCTTGTGCTGAACAATCTATAGAGCAGCTTATTCAGGAACTGCTCTGGCTTTCCGTGACCGTTTGGTCATTGACTGGAACAAAACTCAGCAGCGTCAAACTTTCGCTGATCAGAAGAGAGTATACTGTATGTAGTCATGGCTGTGAAGATTGCAATGACAGTCTACTAACTACAACTGGTGCAATTTAGATCTTTCTCTCGAGTTCTTGATGGGCCGTGCTCTTGATAATGCGATGTTGAACGTTGGTTTGAAGGATGTTGCCAAGGGTATGGTTGAACCTCCTCAAAATTGCGTCTTTTGCTAACATCTCGATAGAGGGTTTATCCGACCTTGGTTTCCGTATCGAGGATGTCATTGACCAGGAGAACGACGCTGCACTGGGTAACGGCGGCTTGGGTCGTCTCGCTGCTTGTTTCCTTGACAGTCTTGCAAGCATGAACTATCCAGCCTGGGGTTATGGTCTTCGTTACCGTTACGGAATCTTCAAACAAGAAATCGTCAACGGATATCAGATTGAAGTTCCAGATTACTGGTTGGACTTCAACCCTTGGGAGTTCCCCCGTTATGATATCACGGTGGACATCCAGTTCTATGGCGAGGACAAAAAGTGGCACGATGAAAACGGCAAACTAGTTCACTCGTGGGAGGGTGGTGAAATCGTACAAGCAGTTGCTTATGACGTCCCAGTCCCTGGCTATGATACCCCTACCACAAACAACCTTCGTCTGTGGTCCAGCAAGGCGGCCAGCGGCGAATTCGACTTCCAGAAGTTCAACGCAGGCGATTATGAGAGTGCTGTTGCGGATCAACAGCGTGCTGAGACTATCTCTGCCGTCCTCTATCCCAACGACAACTTAGAGCGTGGAAAGGAACTGCGATTGAAGCAACAATATTTCTGGTGCGCAGCATCCTTGTTCGATATCGTTCGCAGATTCAAGAAGACCAAGAGACCGTGGAGCCAGTTCTCCGATCAAATCGCGATTCAGCTGAACGACACACATCCAACTCTTGCCATCGTTGAGCTGCAGCGAATTCTCGTGGATCAAGAAGGCCTCGAGTGGGATGTGGCCTGGAACATCGTCCAGAAGACATTCGGTTATACTAATCATACTGTCTTGCCTGAAGCGTTGGAAAAATGGTCTGTTGACTTGATTCGACACTTGTTGCCCAGACATCTGTCTATCATCTTCGATATCAACATGGCGTTCCTCCAGTGGGTTGAGAGAAAGTTCCCCAATGATCGCGATCTGTTGACACGCGTGTCTATCATCGAGGAGTCGAATCCTAAGATGGTCCGCATGGCTCACTTGGCCATCATCGGATCTCACAAAGTGAACGGTGTCGCAGAACTCCACTCTGATCTGATTAAGACGACGATCTTCAAGGACTTCGTTGAAATCTATGGCACTGACAAATTCATGAACGTGACCAACGGTATCACACCTAGACGGTGGTTGCACCAAGCCAACCGTCGATTGTCCGACCTCATCGCTTCCAAGCTTGGAGGATACGAGTTTCTGAAGGATCTAACGCTCCTTGACAAATTAGAAAGCTTCATTGATGACAAACAGTTCAAGAAACAGTGGGCTGAGGTCAAGTACGCTAACAAGGTCAGACTTGCAAAGCACATTTTCGATACCACAGGTGTCAAGGTGAACCCAGAAGCGCTGTTTGACATCCAAGTCAAGCGTATACACGAGTACAAGAGACAACAGCTAAACATCTTTGGCGTGATCCACCGCTACTTGAAGATCAAGGCGATGTCACCAGAAGAGCGAAAGAAACAGGTTCCACGTGTCTCAATCTTTGGTGGAAAGGCTGCTCCAGGTTACTGGATGGCGAAGACCATTATTCACCTTGTCAACAAAGTTGGAGATGTTGTCAACAATGATCCCGATGTTGGTGACTTGTTGAAGGTGATCTTCATCGAAGATTACAATGTCAGCAAGGCCGAGATGATCTGTCCTGCTTCTGATATCAGTGAACACATCTCCACCGCTGGTATGGAGGCTAGTGGAACGAGTAACATGAAATTCGTTCTCAACGGTGGTCTCATCATTGGAACTTGCGATGGTGCAAATGTAAGAAGTCTTTCCCTGCTAGATTTTAAAAGTTCCCGATTCCGATTCTAACATTTTTGAATCTATAGATCGAAATCACCCGTGAAATCGGCGAACAAAACATCTTTCTCTTCGGCAACCTCGCCGAAGACGTCGACGACCTCCGCCACGCCCACGTCTACAACCCCTCCAGCCTCCAGTTCGACCCGGATCTCCGCGCCGTCTTCGACAGCATCAGCTCCGGCACCTTTGGCGACGCTGACGCCTTCCAAGCCATCATCAACTCCATCGTCGACCATGGTGATTACTATCTCGTCAGTGATGATTTCCATTCGTATATTGAGACGCAGAGTCTGGTGGATGAGGCGTATAAGGATCAGAATGGGTGGGTGGAGAAGTGTATTGTGAGTGTGGCGAGGATGGGATTCTTCTCGTCGGACAGAGTCATTTCTGAGTATGCGGAGAGCATTTGGAATGTTGAGCCTGTGGAGGCGAGGGATTAAACGGTATCCTAATGACGAAACTTCAAAAGGGTTGATGAACGATTGTTTCTGGTGGAAAGCGGAAATCTGAATGAAGAGCACAGAATGACTTTGATACCGGCGTTTCTTTACATGATTTGATCAATATATAGCTATGTTCAAGAACTAGATAGCCAATAATGAAGAACCTGAGTACGAACGTCCTCTTCTGCTGGCAGCTGCTGGTTATCAAGCACCATACCTTTCCCCGGCCCTTTCATCAGGCAATACAACGGACCTCTCTGAAGCCTTGGGGCATCTGGACCTGAGGAGATAGTCCTACTTCAGACTGATAACAAAGATCCTCATCTTCTTATTAACTCCCATTTCCGTCTCCACCAAATCCAGCGTCTCCAAAATCTTCTCGTGCAGCCGAGTGGTGATATCCGCAACATAGTCTAGACTACCAGCAGACTTCATCTCGGATAGAATCCAGGTCTTGAGCTGCGGAGATAACTCTGCCGTACCGGGTCCGCGGTTGCGCAGAAGACCACGGATGCGGTCAGCTGAAGGGGAGTGTTGCAGGAGGTGGATAAGTGGGAGGGAGAATTTGCCCTCGTTTAGGTCATCGCAGAAGCCTTTAGTGGCGGTATACTAAGTACGAATTAGCAAAGGAAAGTTGGTTTTCTCTACTTTCCAGATGTTCGACGGGGTCTTTATAGTGATAAATACTTACTTCATCAGATGCCAGATTGTTATAATCGTCTCGAATTTGATAGTACCGGCCTATCAAGGTGGTAAGTTGGAGCAAGTTCGGGTTTGGCGTTGATTGTGATTCCGTTTCCATGAGCTGCACGAGCAGCTTGAAAAAGCTTCCGGTCTTGTTATCGATCATAGTGATGTAATCCTCTGGGGAGGGACAGGTCCCATGGAATCTCCAGTAGAGCTCAAGCCCTTGACCGTTGCAGAGCGATTGTAGTCCATCTTCTGCGCGTCAGTAGAAGCCCCTTTTTCTAACGCATAGTGTATCAAAAGCTCACCGACAAATATATCCCGGCATTTCTTTTCTTGAAGACTTTCGACGTCCATGAATGCTTTGACAACGGCATATGTAGCGCTGTTGACGGTTTGGCTTAGTCCAAACAAGACATGGGATGCAGGATGCCCACGCCTTAAGGCTGAGCCATCTTCGATATCGTCAAGCCTAGAAAAAAATTAACTTAAGTACAAAGGGCGATAATTATAGGTGCGTATTTCCTCACATCAGAGTCGATGTGAACAGTTTGACTGCAACACGCTTGATGATGTTAAGAGACTCCAAGGGCAAGTGAAACCATTCTTGCAGGTTATCGACGCACTTTGCAAGCGTCTGCTTACCAGGCAGGCCGACAATGTAGTGATATGGTTCACTGCAGATCTAGATTTGAAAACACGTTAGCTGTGTGGAAAGGGAGCAAGGGTAGTATCAATCTTTACATCATCTCCAGGTGTAGCCGCAGACTTAAAAGGAACAAGGAGATTTGCCAACGCGTCTTCCACATTTGACTCCTGAATCGTAGATCGTGGAGACACTGACGGGTTTCCATCTAGTCCTCGTTCTTGCGGCTCAGAACTCTCTTGGACGGATGCTGCTGGAGGAGAGTATCCTGTGAGCTTCTTCAGACGATCCTTGCATTGATTCACCAGCTGAGCGCGGTCTTCAGCTGTTGTAGTAATATCATCTCGATGATAGCGTTGTGAGTGCGACATCCAGTATACTATTCCACCCAATGCCAAGATGGAGTACACAACGTATTCTCGCAACCTCTCTGATTTAGGGGCTGATGAGCATTCCCAAGCGGAATACTTATCCATAATATCCTTTTCTGCGGTTGAGATTTCCTGCTTCAAAATGCGAGTGGCTTCCTCTTCAGTGTAACCGTAGCCACTCATCAGGACCGCCATAGCATTATGAATCATATCAAGAGTTCCAGCTTTAAGATGGTCGTCGAACTCCCGAGGAAAACTGTAAAGATCATTCAAAAGACTAGCAGCGAGAGCGCCTCTGCTAAAAATGTGCTGAACGGAGGCTCGTTCTTCCTCTGATACACCAGTATCAGTGAGATAAGGTATCAAGTTGTTGATATAATACCTTGGCCGTCAGAATAATCATCAATAAACTAGTTTCCTTGAGCATCGTTTGAACTTACAAACTTCCTGAACTTTTCTCCCTTAGTTCTTTGTAAGATTCAAACGGCATGTCTGTAGTCTTTACAGGAAGAGACTTTGCCATTTCATAAGCCTTTGAGATTGGTATTGGGCTCTTAGCATCCGACTTCAGTGCAGGACAGCCAATCAATGCGTTAGCAAGTGCTGAATTGATTTTAAAGTCGAACTGCGCTGGTTTCTTCAGTTTCCAAAGCTGGAGAAAGCCCAAGATAAGATCTTCCACAACTGCGCTATGCTATTGATAAAGTCAGCAAGGTAACAAAAGGGGAAAAGAAGAATCCTCACCGTCTCGTAGTCAAGTATGTCGGCCGCATCTATTGCAAAACAGAGTTATCCGTCAGTAGTCGTTGGCTCAAGACACCACAGGTTTACTTACCGTCCCATATCAGGATTGTTTCGATAAGGTGGGCTAATGGAACAAATCTATCCTCAGGGATCTCAGGAAAGCAGTAGGAAAACGCATGACCTCGCGATGTCAGGACCCCGATTCGTGAGGTATCAACTTGCTCGCCTGTGCATCTTTTCCAACCCTCTGCCACTATTTCTGAAACAGCTGCACCAAGATGCTTGAAGTTGGATGTGCGGAAAGGGATAATACTGAAGTATGCTTGGGGTAACTCATGTTCTGGGTCCCCTTGGACAGAAAACCTGAACGGAAAATTGCCAAAATCTGCGGCCATGTTCGAAAAGAACCAGACTAATCAGATCTCGACGCGCACGAGAAGAGTAATGATATCGACCTCTGCTCTGACATATGCGATCCTGATCAATTCGTGGGAGAAAACTGCGTAGTCATATAGTAAAGATCTTACGGGAACTGTTGAAGAGACATTGAATCATATCAGCTGTTGATGGGCCTCTCTTCCTTCAGCGCAGCCCTGTAGTACTGTAGGAATCTCTGTACTTCGTGCCTGCTAGTGAGTATCTAGTTCCGAAAATGGCGTTCGCTAGAATATGCTGTTATCGACATGTCACACGGTGCGAAAGTGGGTACTTCGTGTTGTGCCCGTAGCGAGGGATAGTGGTCTAAATCGTCGATCCTCAGGCTGAAGAACGGACTACCGTTCCAGCGCCTTAGGAAGGCCGTTTAAGGCGTGTAGATCGAACATTTCTTCATGCGCTGTGAGCCTGTGAATCGAGTCCGACGAAAAATTAGGCTCAGCGATCTGCATAACAAGCCTATCGGGAACGATCTGTGCTTGACTAGTTAAATCTTCTGGTTCACTTGCAGCTTCAAAGTTGTCCACCACTCGCAAACGCATGAGAACTGCAGCGAATAGTAGTTTCAATCCCAACTAGGGGATATGACTGCCACCATTGGGCCCCCGCGTTCAAACTCCCTAACAGCTCATTATACGAAGTGCAGAGGAACAAACGCAAAGATCAACATTATTGCGAGAAATACGTGCGTACCAGACCTCGGGTTGATAAACACTGGGGTAAATAGTTACTGGGAACCATGCACGGATCGCCTTGGAAACGAATGAGTTATTAATAAATTCGTGAATCTCGAGGGTGGGCTTCTCGTGAATCGTCAGAATTTCAGCGCAAGAGGAGGTGATAATCACCGCTCTAGGCTCTCCCGCCAAAAGGAAAGATGTGCTCGCTTCCGTTGACTGCATGAGCTGGCCGTGAGGATGCCTGGTAATGTGATACCTTCCCTCCCCAACCGCAAGGTTATGGGGATCCAATGGTTATTGACGGGTTGCAGAGGAGCTAAAGTACTTCGTTCTTTGAATGATCGATTGATCACAACAAAAATGGGCTGTGGAATTCCAAAGCCAAGTCGCGAGTAAGGTGGTTTGCGAGAGGGGTAGTCAGAGCGACAGGAAAAGATTTATGGGAGTTGACCCGAGTCATGTCTTCTCGTCAAGCAGGAAGCCCAGAGGCAAACCTATAAAGCCGCTCTCCCCGCCAGCTTCGATGAGTGAGCCCTCACAAATACATCCCACCGTCAAAATCATATTCTTCGTCCCTTTTCGATCAACCGCACCGTGTCTAGTCTCGTTGAAAAATCATTCAATATGCGCTTCCTTACTCTCGTGGCCGTGTTCGCCGGCGCCAGCTCCGCCCTCTCAGCAGTCCCATGCCTGAAACTCGCAAATGCTATCAGAAATTTTGATGCCAGCACGTTGGCAACCTCCCTCCTGGCGAGGGGCTGCGACGCAAAGCTCGATCTCAAATTGACCGACTATCCCGTCGAGCGCGATGCCTACATCCAGCCCCTCGCTGATCAAGTGACTCAAGCAGTTGGAGGTTCACGCCATACAGACCTTTATATGTTTGGCATTGACCAGCTTTACAAGTTGGCCATGGAGAAGTGCTCCTCCAAACTGCCTGAGAGCCAGGTCTTCTGCGAGAACAAGGACAAGACGAAAGATTTCGCCAACTGCGTCAAAGGCAACGTATGGACGATTGCACTGAACAACGTTTCAAAGCTTAAGGTTCTCCTCGAGGAGCCGCTGTGCCAAGGGCATGTTGATTTCTTGAAAGGCGGCAAGTTCGAACAGACGGTCCTCGCCCAGCTGGAGAAATACATTCAAGATAAGCAGAAGCAATAGACGTAAGTGACGCATTTGTTAAGCCATTCTCGTTGCCAACTCTTCACAGTCTGACTTATCATCTTCATAGCCTCCAATTCCGACTTAAACGAAGCTCATAGCGAGTCGAGAAGTGTAGTGGATGACGGAAGCTGGGGGGCTGAAAGCTCATATGACAGGGAGATACTTATTTTGAGCATAATAAATAAAAGACGATTAACAATTCTGTGGCCATTCCGTAGACTGTTGTCCGTCTTTCCTGTAATTTGCACGTCGAGTTGGAGCTCGGAGGAGATGAGGTGAGGTCCATCGGCGACCAGTTGTTCCGTTCCGTGCAGGGAGCGGGCCTGAGATTGGGCAGTGGTCCGGGCGCTATACGGGGTCTGTTCGGCAGCGGGAGTGGGGGTTGCATCCGCGGGCAAATCCTTGGAAGACCTCAAGCTGGCGGCCTGCTTCGTACACCGTGTGCCATATCAAGTTCTGAAGAAAGACGCAGAAGACAGCTGGTTCCAAATGAAACGGGTTTTACCAATTAGTAGTTATTCAACAACTCATGTTAAGCTATGTGTTTACTAAATTACATACGAATGCCATGTCCCCAACTCCGTCCGCGGTATATATCTTCGCCAGATTGCAGAGATGCATAAACTATGCAAATATAGCCGGACCATCTCAGAGTAGCAGAAAGCGATAATGGTTGGTATAAAGGCAAGAACGCGAGGTTGATTGATAGAGAGACTGGTGAAATCATGTTTGCTTCTCGATCACGCGGTTGTAAGCTCCGCGATTCTTTTTTCGATCTCCGGGACCGCACGAAGCTCAAGGTCAATCTCATCCTTTTCACTATTAACGGGTTAGTATCATCATGCTATAATATAACAGCTGCAAGGGACTTACTCTTCAAGCTTCAACCTCTTCTCCCAATCAAGTCCAGTAAAAACATAATGGCCTTGTCCATCAAACTGCAAGATCTTCTTATGATATTTCCACAAACTCCGACGATGCGAGACTGTCATCAAAGTGACTCCCAGCTTCTTCGCAGTTTCGTACATAACCTTCTCAATCTCAAGAGTAACCGAGGAAGTGCACTCGTCCAGGATCGCGTACTTAGGCTTATGATAAAACAATCTCGCCATGGCAATCCGTTGCTGGAGGCCACCTGAAAGGACATCGCGCCACTCTTCTTCGGCGTCCCATCCGCCCGGTCTATCAACAATAGAGGAAACTTCAAGAATTGACAGGATATCATAAAGGTCGGAGTCAGCCACCCCTTTGTCGTGCATCTCCTTGACGCCATCTGGGTAAATGACCTGCTGACGAAGTGTGCCGCGAGACAAGTACGGCCGTTGTGGGATGTAGAAGATTTTATCGAACGCCGGTTTCTTCACAGTTCCACCATACACAGGCCATAGGCCGCCTAGGATACGGAATAACGAAGACTTTCCACATCCATTCGGTCCAACAATGAGGAGATGTTCGCCCCGATGAACCGTAAAGGTGAGTTTCTCGATAAGAACGTCACCATTCGGTGAAATGATGGGAACATCTGTGAATTCAATCGATTCGCTCTCGGAGATCGTACCGCGGTTGCTTAGTACTGCAGCATGTCCCTCCGTAGAAGCCGAAGAAACGAGTTTCTTCTCAAATCTACCAGCTGATAAGTCGTCCATAACTTCAAGAAGTGAGGTGACACGTGCGGTGTGGCCGGCCAATTGAGAGATTTCCTTATAAGAAAACATCACTCGACCGAACGCATCGGAGGATGAGAGTAACATCCGCCGATTGGTGACGAAACCTAAACCCAAAGAATCAGTATATAAACGGCGTAAAGAAGCAAAATCAACCAAACTGACTTTCAGTTCGGTCACCCATAGTAGATGCTACCTGACCAGGTACTTTGAAGAAGACAGGGAAACTGCAAAGTACCAAGCCCAGCGCGCCCCAGAAGTATTTAATAACAAAGTCCTCCATAAATCCATGGTATAATCGCCTTCGCAAAATACGATTAACGTGTTTAATCAGTGTAAAATACCCCTTGTCCAAGGTATCCTTTTCAGATTCATGGCCGTGGTATAATGCGATCTCTTCGCTATAATCGATCAATCTTGTATGTTGAAAACGGAATTCTCCCTCGAGCTTGGCCTCATCAGCAACGTATTTGCCAAAGGGCGGTGTGAGAGCACGCATAACGTTTGCTGATAACTGGACGAGAAGAGACATAAGGAAAAGACCTTCGCCACCGACACTCTTGGACAGAGAGTAGTTATATATCGCCATGTCAAGGATTGGCTTTGCCAAATTGGAATATAACTCTGCAAGGCTGTTTGAAAACCGCGCTATATCAACTGTCACGAGTTGATCTGGGTTGTTTATTCGATCGTCGAGGGCTGAAATGGCATAGAACGTCATATTATTCAGATATTTATCGTGAACATGCTCGGTCAGGCGCTTTCTATACTGCAGAGCCAGCTGGCACTGGTGATATGATAACTGTTTATCCGCATTCCACATTAGCAAACATTCTTTCTAGCCAGGACGGGAATAATTTTACCATCGAGTTTGTAAATGTCGCCGGGACGGCCACCGTCATCCACCAAACCAAGCTCAGGAGGAACTCCCTCCCTTTGCCTCTAACCAAGCTGCTGACAAGTTTTCCATCCAGCTCAGCAACATATAAACTCAGCAATGTTCGCAGGACGAGGAACACGGAATGGCTGAGTAGAAGTCTAAACTCTTTACTCTTCCATCCCGGAATTACAATCCTCAGTAACCGAGCCAGGTTTCTCAGGAATTCTCTATTCAACCCAATCTTCTTCCGCGGTAAACTTTCTATGCCCTCCGCCTCGCTCTTATCAACCCCTCGCGTCCCGGGCCGCTCTCGACTCTCCGCATGGCGTTGCGACGCCTTTTGTTCGGAAATAGCATTGTGAATGCGCTTGATGAGGGCGAGAAAGAGTGTCAGATAGACTCCGCGGGATATCGCCTTGCGGTGTTTAAGATATTTGGTGGTCAGTTGCGAAAGGACGCGCCCGACCGCTCGTTCGGCGAGGACGGGCTTGGATAGCACGACCATGTTGGTATGGGAGGAGTAGCGGCGAATTCGATGCAGTACGACACCAGGAAATTGAATATCGAGGAAAATGCGACCCTATAGCAGGCACGGAGTATGTTCACTGATGCCTCCCGGTATCCAAAGGGGTCATGATCAAGCCCTTGGGCTGCGAGATTATCGCGCTCAAAGATGGCCGTACTATTCGCAAAAAACCGGGCTCTGTAAATCAGAACAACAGAGATATCAACAATTCAATTAGTATAGATATCGAGTCCAAGTATTCTTGTGTTATTGATGATCGTCCGGCCATGCATTCAGCGACTCGTCGAGCTGTCATCCATTCCATCGGAAGTTGATGGTTTATGTCACCGGATTGCATGTGAACGTGATATCATTTACGTTTCGGTTCTGCCGAGGATGACCGTATTGATATACAGTTTGGTACAGGACTGTAAGCGCTGCATTAAACAGTTTACGGACAGTTAGACGCCGCTCCAACACTGGTCAACTGACCGTAAACGAGAAAAAAATTAGTAAGCATATATATTAGTCATTTGAGAGGTGCGTGATAAATCTCGGTCACCTGACCGCTGACTTCGCCAGAAAGTCATGTCTTCTCTCCAAAATTTATCCCAAATCAAGCATCAACAAAAGTAGAGATCCAAAAATATATCATGATCATACTCCGTAACATACATAAGATATATACAAAAGGGCAAGCGGCAAGGCAGGCCACAGCGTACCAATCCTTACCCAGATTAGGATTGCCCATTATTAACCAACACCGCTGATTAACCACACCAAAACGACTCATTCATAACGACCATCTTACACATATCCTGGCAAATAACATGTAACGCTTAATCACAAACTAAAAGCACACGTAAACAGGCGTCTCCTCATACTCCCATCGCTCATTCTCCAGGACTCCTCAGCCCCGCATTAATCAACGCGACGATCTGACTCTCCTTAAACTCCGCAAGAGCATCAGGGTCCTGCCGCTGCAACTCTACTAAATCCTCCAGGCTCGAAGCACCAAGACCATGAAGATTCGGAAGATCCAGATCCTGATGCTCATCCAACTGCAATTGCGTATCTGACTCGTTACTACGCAGCCGTTCTAGTTTCTTTCGTAGTTCAGCGATGTCGGGGGGTGATTGGGAGATGGTTCCATCGCCATTGTCCAACTCGGATTGAAGTATGCCGTGGCTGAGACGGCGGCCAAGGCGAAGGACACGGCCCTCTTCGGAGGTGAGGGCGCGAGCGTAGAGTGATGTGTTGGAGCTGGTGCGTGATAAACGGACTGCATATCGATCAACCTCATCGTCCTCAGCACGGCCGTTTTCTGGGCTCTGGCTAAGAATGGCTGTTTCGTCGACATCGGAACCTTTGTCGGTCTGGTCGATGGTAGGTACGGAGCATTCAACGCCAGAGTGGGGTTCGGCATTGGGGTCCAGAGGCGCAGGGAGACGTGTATCAGGGAATTCGTCCTCAAATCGTTGGATCATTCTTTGCAGTGTTATGTCGAGGAATTGCAGACGACCTGTTGAAACATGATTAGAAAAGATTCCTTCATCTTCTGGTATCACAATGTACTTACGGTAGTTGACGTCGTTGCCGGCTCTGTCCTCGCGAACAAGGGCCGGCTGCAGCCTCACACGTATCCTCCTCGCAGAATTGAGCAAGTTCTTAGACATATCGCGTGGCTTCTTATTGACGGGGACATGGCTGAGTCGCCGTAGTGGTGTCGACGCGCCGCTAGCCAAAGGCGAGTGATCGCCCACAGCCTCCGTTCCACCGTAATCTCTGTTTCCTAGACATACTCCCAGAGCTTTGACAACACCTGTACCGCCAATTACATAATCTTCATCAGGCGCAAGGGCTCCATCGTCATCAACAGTGTCATCTTCTTCGTCATCGGCATGGCCCACCAGATGGGCAAGGACTTCGGGAATAGGCACAACACCTTTCCCTGGAGCCTGGCCGTCTGCCGGCGCAGACAATTGTTCCGCAAGCTCACCTCGTTCAAGATTACGGAGGGAGTACGCCACGATCTGCGACGCCAGCGCCTTGACGATTTCGTTATTATCGGCCGTAGGGACGTCGATGTCCACTGCAATGAGCGTTTTCGATACTCGAACAGCAGCCATGAATGAAGCATATAGTGCACATGCCTCTTCTTGTGACGCTGCATCCTTGGCAGCAGCTAAGGCTTCAATTGCTGGATTCTCGAGAACGCTGATATGGCAGAGTCTAGGGCAGTCGGGCAGAATCTCAGCAAGAGAAATGGCCTTTTCTGAAGTGAGGTCGACATCTGCAAGATGGACTCGCCTCAGTTCCGGGAATTTGGGTAAGTATCGCCGCAAAGTTGCAAGGGAGTCCGGCTGTATCGTGAACAATCCCTGATTGTGAGACAGGTCGATGAATCGGAAGTTGGGGAGCACAATCAACGCCTGCAGCAAATTGCAAAGGGTCTTGGGGACCAGCGAACAGTCCGCCAAACTGAGTGCCGTGAGTGGAATGTTCTTCTGGAACGTAGCAGTCAGGAGTTCCAGGTGATCGTTTATAGCATTGCCGCCCAGGTCCAATCCTTCACAATATCCAGCTTGGAAATACTGAACAACGTGTTCAAGTCCCTTCCTGGATAAATTGTTGTTGGCAAGGCCAAATCTTCGTAGTCCAATGGATTTGGCAGCGTTGCATATCTTTTCAATATCTTCTGTTGAAGGACAACATTCGCTCAAGACCAACTCTTCTAAACGGGCTCCTGCGAGTCGTTCTGCTAGAGCGCCAGAAAATATAGTTGCAATATTAGTCGGTGCGGTTGTAGATTTCGTCCTGGACGTGGGACTATTAGTTCGTGGCGGAGGGGAGGGAAACGGGATTCCAGAGAGATCAATCCCTTTCAGGGAGCGCGACATGTGGATGAAAAGACTGATGTGACGCCAACCCTCAGGGCCAATCTTGGGGTTATCTTTCAGCGATAACTTCTCAATTGCTCCAAATCTTTCTTCCTTCATAAGTCTCTCTGTGTTCTTGCTGCGCCTGGAACCCCTTGCGAGCCTGGCTGCTTCTACCGTTCTCGTGGATAGTAAACCGGCGAGAATAACGCGGACAGCTTCATCTGTGAGTCCGCAGTTCTGCAATATCAACTTGCGAACCGGTACAATAGCAAGCCAGTCGCTGAATGTAACAATGTCTTGAAAGGTCATCACGAATCCTGTCAGGTCCAACACCCCAACCGTACCTGGAGATTCTGCAAGCGCGGACGAAGGCGACGAGATCTGTTCGACAAGTTTCTTCAATATACCCGTCTCTCGTAATTGACAGCAACGGCGATATATCCGCACAGGATCTGTGGTAGGCTGATCTTGACCTCGCTGGAACCGTCGCGGCGACTGCGCTTTCGCTGGGTCGTTCATATCAAAGTGCAGTGGGACGCTCCCGTTCTCTTCTGCCAATCTCCGTTTTCGTTCTTTTCGCTCTTTGCGCTCCTCCTCTGACTTTTTCTTCTTCTCTTGTTTCCTTGTCATCTCCTTTGCTGGCGTCTTGCTACCATTTTCACTTGACGACTCCTGTCGTTGGCCCGTCTCACTCGTCCCAGTCAACGACGGGGACGCTGGAGGGTGATTTGCGGCCTTCAAAGCGGCACCTTCTGGAATCTCAAGTGTTTTAGGATCTTGCGGTGGGCTGCCATTGCCTTGATCAGCCCCATTCGACTGACTCCTCGAAGATTTCGATTTAACGTCCTCGTCCAAATCATTGCGACGAGACACACCCGCAATCTCAACGTCTACGCAAAACGCCACGCGTCGTAATTTCGCCTGGTTCAGCTCTGGAATCTTACACCTGTCGCGTTCGCGATCCACATTCATGACTCGACGTTCGCATATCCCGCCTCCATGGGTTGCCATCCGGCCCAGGCCACCTCCACCAGATGCCAGCTTTCGAAATGCATTGTGGAAGAACGATGGATTCTTTGGAGAGTGCGACCCAGTTGAACTGGGCTGGCTCTCCTTCTCAATGTCCTTAGGTGAATATGCCGCTCCAAACGGGTTTGGCAGCTCCGTGCGCGAACTCTGCGATTGAGTCTTGGAATTGTTGGCAGCATCTTTCATATGACTTTGCGATGGAGGAGTGGTCCCGGAGCTAAATTTCGAGCTCAAACTAGATATCCAAGAGTTCCTTCTAGGAGAAGTACCGGGCCTTGAGCTCGAGGATTTGTTGCTAATCGGAATCGATGCAGTAGCGGGATGGATAGATTGCTGCTTGGGTTCTGCTGGGACTGGTGGTTCCGTTTTGGGTTTGGAAGATTGACGAGCAGTAATTTGCGGACTTCTTGGTGTCAGACTTGGAGATGCGCTGGTCCGTGGTTCAGCTTTCGAGCGTGATTTAGGGCTTCCTTCAACAACCGGACTCGAAGGTGCATCTGGGTTATGGGGGATCTTAGTCGGTGCAGATTTAGTTCGGACGAGGTGGTCTAAGGATAGAAAGAGACTCAGTCAGCATGGCGAAAGAATACTTCGAAGGGAATTTCCTAGGGATGATTCGTTGCGTTGGACCTCCAGCACCACTGGTCGGGAACGAAATCTGGCGGCACAAACAACCACGAACGGTAGGACTAAGACTAAGCCAGCGTCCCCGGGGAATAGGTACCTTTCTGAGAATGATGCAACCAGCTCACATCCACTGTATTACCAGCCTCCATCTTCGCAGACAACCGCGCCAGGGGGTCACAGACAACTCGATTATTCCAAAAAGAGGTTATGGTCAGGCGGACACTTCGACAATCGAGACAGCGTTGGTAGAAAGGCGGAGACAGCAGCAGCACGGCCGGGATTCCAGTTTGCGGGGCAATCCGGTTGGAGACGTCAGTGGCCTTGTGTCCTGTTATTTATATACAACATCGATGGACCGGTCGTGAAGGTGGCATCATGTGAAGAGGATGGTGGCTCTGCATTGCAAGAATCGAGCGGCACAATGAAAGCAAGACATTATGATGAGGTGCCAGACATTTCTTAGATGGAGAAACGGAGCCTTGCACGAAACTGGTCGATGGGGAACTGAGATGGGATGGAAAGCGAGAGAAGCCGCAACAAAAAAAGGCGCCTAGGATGAGGGTTCAAAGAGAAGCGTGCACTTCTTTACGGAGTAACTTTCGAAGCTTCTTTTCTGCAACACCCACGCTTAATAATAGCAGTCAGTGCAACATTGCGACGCTGACACAAGCCAACAGCACGAGGCAGAATAACGCGTGGTTGGTGGAATTTTCATCGAACAATAGCTGAGCCATGGTCCAGCGCTGGGAGACGCCCCTTTCGCTGGGACTCGGCAGTGTTTACAGTACCGCTGGAGCGCGGGCGTGACCGGAATCAGCCAACCTGGCCTTGGGACTTAGCCCGCTGCGATCGACTATGCAGCGAGCAAGACACAACTTCTTTATGGCGAGTTTTCTCTTCTGTGTGTTGGTTTCAGTCAATTCTGCAACTACTGTCTAGAGCATCTCTCATCTGGCCGGCATATTGCTTCAAATTCGAAACACCAACATTGACGCGCCGCCGGCCTCACGACCTGTATCCCGACAAGGCGTTGTGCTTTCTCCACGACTTGATGGAATGAACCCCACTAAAATGTCATCGACCCCCACGATGACATAATCCGGCTGGCATTGCTTCGGGTTTAGTTGATCTTGGCAGATGTTATTGCCGGGGATTCGGCGGTTAGTTTTCGGAGGGGTCGTTGTTCGACGATTCCATCCCCAGCTCAGCTGAGCTACATGATCATTTGTGGGAGACTGCAAAAAGGTCTGCTGCAGAGAAGAGACCACCACTGCATGAGTGAGAAATGCAGAATATCCGTTGACCGCAGCAAATGGAACATGCTTGTCCCGTAAATCACCCAGATTTTTGTCTTGACCGCTGGACGTGGGCAACCAGTTACATCCTGAGAGCGGATGAACGGGATGCAGCTCCTCGCCTGACTAACCCATATTACGAGTCTCTATGTAGCTATCTTTTTTGCATGGTCATGTTAATCAAGGCTGAAAGCGAGAAATGGACAGGGAGTGGATGTAATTACTTAGATCCTTCAGGCGAAGCATCCTCTGTAGCTGCAGGAGTGCATTAGTAGTTCGACACAAAATATGCAGAATTGTGGGAAAACACGTTGCACAGTTGACCAATGACTGGATTTGGATTTTAGCGAAGAAGGCCGGGATATATGGCTCTGCTACTTGATAAACACAGTAAAGTATCCGCTTTTGATTGGAGAAAAGCGTTCATAACATTATTCATTTCCCTTTGAACCAGATCCCATAGCTGAAACTCCGCGTAAAACAATACATAGCCCATTGATCCCTTCAAATGCAAACCCTACTTGTGGGAAGACCGCGCCAGGTCATTGCAAAGTTCCTTTTCCATTTTTAATAGACGGGGGGAATTTAACAAAACACACGAGAATGGAGGATAAGGTGTGTGCGTTTATGCCAACTCCCGGATCTTCTCTTGGACACGGGCTCTCTTCTCGTCGCGAGAGAGCTTCTTGTTGCGGTACTTCAAGCTCTCAGCCTTCCACTCCTCCTTGGTCTTCTTGGGTCCAGCCTCCTCATCCTTCTTGAATGGGTCCTCACGGATGGCCTTGTGGGCCTCAGTGTACAGGTCCTCAAGCTCTCCAGCCTCCAACTCGTTCTCAAGGTACTTGTGGAACTGGCCCTTGTAACGCTCCTCGTCGTCATCAGCAAGACCCTCCATGTACTCAGCAACGTGACCACCGAAGATGTATTTGCGGAGAGTCTCAGCGTCGAGTTCCTTGGTTTCAATGTCGTATCCGGGGAAACGGTTCTCGGAGTGGGGGACGAGGATACCACCGTCAGAGCAGCCCTTCATGGCAGCGAAGACACGGGCACCAGTAGAAGTGCGGTGGAGACCAACGTCGAGGAAGGCCTTGAATGGGCGGCGGGTTCCATCATCGGTCTCAGCGGCCTCGGTGAGAGTGAATTCGCCCTCTGGCTCCTCAACTCCGACGAAGTCCTCATCCAAACCGAGTTTCTTCAAGGTGCGGCGGGCAAGGAGGAGGCCAGTGGCGTAAGCAGCAGCCCAGTTGGTAAGGCCATTCTTGATGCCGTAGCGCTTAAGCTCGTGGGAGTAGGCGCAGGCGATGACCTTGTCACCCTCGATCTCGGAGCTGACGATCTGGGTAATGACGTCGCGGTTGGTGAAGCGGACGACAAGGCGGTACTTTGGCGAGTTGTACTTGTTCTTGGCCTGGGTGATCAATCGCTTACGGGCATAGTAGTCGGTTTTACCCTGTCGGCGACGCTTGAACTTGGTTTGGTAGCGGCTAAAATTCTCATCAGTCATCGTCCAGAATGGTGGATTGCTGGGAATCAAATCTCACCTGTAGTAAGCGCTATTCTTGACAAGCTTGGTGAAAGGCTAAAGAACAATAACCCCCGAGTCAGCAATTTGCGCTTCAGACTTAGATAGCCCTCTCTCTCCGAAGCAACTTGCAAAGACTCGTCCCATTTGGTGTTCCCACAACTTTGGCGGGGAACCCGTAAGATTTCTCGAGAGGAGGGCGAAACAGTAAAGCAGATGCCATCTCTGGCGATTTCAACTTACCATCTTGCCGGTCGTATGCTACTCGTCGAATTGGCGAGGGCTGCGTGCTTGAGGTGGTCGATTGATGGAGAAGAGAATTGTTGGTGGTGGGAGATTTCTCGAGCCCTTTTGTGGGCGAACTTTTCGCTAAACTACCCAAAGCTGGGGTTGACACAAGGGTCGGCGACGACGACGACGGAACTTAGCGCAATCCCACCCAACACATCGAAGGACGCATAGTCTTTTGCATCACACAATGCTACTTTGAATTCTTCTACAGTTATTTGTGAGTTTGAAGATTAAAATAAGAGTCCTGTACTCTATTGCAGCGGGTCATGAGGATCCAAAAAGAGATAAATGCGGCTGGTATCAATCTACAAGCGGGCTTTCTGCCCATCTTCCAACAACTTCAACCCCGTGTATGCCTCCAACTCTCTTACGGCATCGTCAGTTTTTCCCAGATTCACTTTGATAGTCCTCATGCCCGCCTTTTTCGCCCATTTCAGATTGATGCCGATGTCATCTAAAAACACTACATCGTCCGGCGCAACCTTGCCAACACCCTTCTTTTCCGCCGCTTCATTCATATTCTTCATCGCAAGCTCATAGATCCTAGGATCAGGTTTCCTTAACCCGCAATGCGCACTGGAGATGAAAAAGTCAAACATCTTCTTCACGTCCTTCGCGGCCGAGTTCTTGCTGTACGGATGATCCTCGGGTAATATCGTGGTATTCGATAACGCGCCGAGGATGAACTGCCCTGATTCCTGGAGCTTCTTGAGTGCAGGGTACATGTAAGGATCTGGTTCCCGCGATACTCGCATCATCTCCCAGAACATATATTCTGCATCAACTTTGGGGAGTGGAAGGTGGGCAGATGATGTTGGCGACGACGTCTGTGGGTTCTGCTTTTTCAATTGCTCGTGGAAGGCCTCCCATAGATGTTGATGTTGGAAATCGCTATTAAACTCGACAAAAAACTGAGCGTCAAGCTTGACTTCGCCTCTCTCTACCCGGTGCCAGGCGCCGTTGGGGGAAGTATGCTGAATGGCGTAGTTGACCCATCCTATTGGGATGTTGTTTTCGATCTCGTAGTCCAGAATCGCTTGAAACGGAGAAACGACCTGGCATGGAACACAATATCAGTCTCCAGAACCGCATAATTTGGGAGTCGCTTCAGTAACATACGCAGACACCTCCAATATCAAAGAGCAGCCCTTTGGGCCTGTTGGTCGCAGGCATGTTTTATGACGCTTGCGACGATATCACTGCGCCTTCCGATATATCAGTAGCACGGTATATGGGACTGTATATCTGCAGTATCTGAAGCCGGAAAGAAAATGCTGATAACAATAAGAAGTTATATTTTATAATATTAGTATCATTGGCCGGCTCTTCAAGACCAACCTAAAGCTGTCTAAAGAGCAAATCTTGCCGAGGTTAGTGACATGAAATCCGCTTCCGACCCAGAGAGACGCAGGTTTGGTGCGCTAGAACTGCTCCTTAGATTCTATGCATTTTCGCGCTTTTTAGAAAAGGTTGCAAAGCGTTCTCAACGCTATATCTCCCAAATGCTCCCCAGTTCTCAGAAGCGCGACTCTGTTCCGCGAATTGTCAGAAGCCGTCTGATGTTGAGCGAGAGACGTCGAAAAACGACTGTCACGTGGATCCTTATCAAATGAGCCTATCTCAACACAACAATCAAACTACACGCGTCGATTTAACGGCCTTTTTTGTACTTTCTGGTGTTTAACGCGTATTGCTCATCATAAGTACTCATGGATCCCTCAAAAACCGTTGCAGAAGTGAAGCTATCATTCCTTCGGGATCAAATTCGAATTTTGTCCACTGCATTAGAACCCTCTGAGGGCTGGAGAGATTATGGCCCTGAGGTCGAGCATGATATCCCGGACAAAGTGGTCGTGGGCGTGTTGCAAAAATGTAAGCGCGTGATCAAAATCTGCCATTGACTGGATAAGGTACTTATGCTTAGTAGTAAATACGGTGTTTGCGCAGCATCACCGGGCCGTTTATTCAACACAAGCTATCCATCACGTTTCGCAGCAGATTGAGCGGCTATACTTGA
The DNA here is from genome assembly GCA_014839905.1 of Aphanoascus verrucosus. Classification (NCBI taxonomy): domain Eukaryota; kingdom Fungi; phylum Ascomycota; class Eurotiomycetes; order Onygenales; family Onygenaceae; genus Aphanoascus; species Aphanoascus verrucosus. The sequence goes on along the minus strand of MU089302.1, from coordinate 107,800 downwards.
ATTCAATTGATCCGGAACTGGGAGGGGAGAATGCGCAGGGATTTAGGATAGAAAGGGGGACAGATCTGACAGAGTCCGAGTATGCTTCATACCATCTTCCAACACCACTATATCCTCTTTCGATCTAACTGAGAATCAGGGGTGTCGATAGGCTTCCAGACGAATGGATAGAGAATGATAATGATATTGAGGCACAGGAACGGTATGACTATCACCAGTTGCGCAAATACCTCTTTATTCCATATTCTGACGCCATAGCAACAGGTATAAACAGTTGCATAGTAAACTTGTTTTACTCAACGCTGAACGAAATAAACAGAGACAACGGTTGGCTCAATATCAACAACTGAGGACGTTGCTGGAGCCATTCAACGATCCTCAAACAAATCTACAACCTAATATTGTCACCAAAGATGGTTCGCTGGCCGCCGAATTGGACAGAATGCGAATGCTTCTGGCAAAAGTGGCTGGAAGGATGAGCCAAACCGAGCTAGAGAACAATGACGTGCCCGCTGAGGAGTCTGTGCCTGAAGATATGGATGCGAAATTGGCGAAGATCTTGGAGATGACCTGAGACGAATCCACAGAGTCATTTACATCGACCCTTCTTGCTTCCAGCTACTCTCTGGCGGAAGGTTGTCCGCTATTTTTTCTCTGCTTTTCCCTCAAGCGTTTCTGTTCGCCGGGGATAGCTAGTCAAGACAGAGACGTGGCCATGATCCACGATGACTACTGACTTATCTGCAAACGCCACTGTCTGACTCCTCGTGTACGACCTCCATCCCTTGTACCGGTGCTGTGTCTGTGCTGAGAAAGGACTCAAAACGCCCTGGTTTCGATTGGCGGCATTATCTACTGAAACGGTGGGTTCCAAAAGAGGGCACTTTCTTTTGCAGATATGATATACTACGGGATATGTACGCTAGCGCGTTTTTCTGAGGCCAGGCGTGGAACATAAAGAAGCCTTGATCGTGAAAGTGAAGGGCCCGAGAAAACTTCCTGACGAGTTCCTTGATACGGCGATAAACATAGGGCGCACGAAATTTAGTTCTAACCAGGGCGGATGGCAGCAAGGAACTAAACCAATCCTACCATCCGGATTGTATGACATGGTTGCACTTCGTGATGCTGCCGATGGGAGTGCGGCCTTGTTTGCTAATTTCATAGCGAGGTGCGAAAGGCTAAGGATGATCCGTCTGGCAAATTTTTTCTATGCCCATATGGCTATGAGCGCAGGACAAGCAACCTGGCCTTCGACGACGAGTACTACCAGCAAAGGTATCTTTACTGCCGCGTTAAGTATCTCGTATACACAATGAGTTCTGAAGGGGTGTTGAGCAATTTTGCGATACTGGTTTCTCAAAATGCGCTCGTAGTTCGCCGGACCCCGTCATGTCACCCAGTGCCAGAACTATAACTGGCCCGAGCCTGCGTCATTTGTTGGTCAGGAAAGTTATCTGGCACGGTTGTTACAATCAAGAGACTTCGAGTTCATGTAGCCACGGGAATTTATGCAGATACGAAAGAATGGTCCAATCCACCATTTAAAAGCAGATTTTCTAAAAGAAGAAAAAAAGGACCAGTTGCTCGGCGCATATTTGGCAATGCAGCGTTATGGCCCGAGGTGCCCCCCTGGAGATCATCGGGTATTTTCAACCTTCAATCTCACGGCCATGACTCAGATAGAAAGAAGATTTCCGAAATCCAACTTCAATAGATCGATTATGCCGTCGAGGACGGCAGGAGCAACTTTCCAGGTCAACGTAAATGTTGTATTTGTTTAGTCGCCGTTTTCTGGAGAGCTTCCAATTGACGGTCAAAGGGGCAACCAGCAACGACCCTTCTCCCAATCCACACCAACCTTCACTTCTTCTCTCACTTCCCTCTATCCCAATCCTCACCACCCATCACAGCAACTCTCTCTCTCCGAAGCAAGCTCACGTGCTGATTCTGTTGAGCATACCAGCCCCTGGCCCATGAACAACGTGATCTTCTTTTTCACGCTAAAACCCATTCTCGTGCTGTGGTTGGCTCCAAGTTTCACCAGCTTGTTCTTACATAAGTTTTTGAGGAGACTCCCGGCTCGGAGATAGAAATGTCCGATCCTGAGGAGGAGACCACTGGTAAGTTGGAGCTTAGCACCTTCATCCTCCTCCACATGTTTTGTGAGCTTCTGATGACGAAGGTGTGCCTTTAAAGCTTTCCCTCCTCTTGACACATCCGACACTGCTGTGGAGTCATCCAACAGTCCGGCTACAGGCCAGCTCCCGCGTGGGCGTCATCGTCGAAGTCGCGCCTCAGTCACACAGGACGACCTTGAAACCTTTCGCGCGGGATACTTAGGAGTCACTCGCGAAGTCCTTCAAGACATCCAAGCCCAACGCGAAGCAGAACGACAGCTCCCCGTACTTGACGCAGCATTGTCAAATCTGACTATGTCTCCTACCAATTCCTCGAATAACAACGTGAATACTTCAATCGCAGGCACCGGTGCCAGTCCCGCGTTCGCCGGCCTATACAACGAACACAACCAGTCCAACATGCCGCGCTCAAACCAGGGCATTCCTCCAGCCTCTCCAGCCGCCAGCCAGAATGGCGTGCCAGGAGGGATGACAGGATTGACTGCTGGGATGCCAATGAATGCTGGCCAAGAAATGGATCTTAATTACGTCTATCAAATGATCACCGAATTGAGCAATGTCCTCGCGCACAACCGTGATACCACAAGAAACATCATTCGAGCTAGTGAAGAGATTGCTGTAAGTCAATTACCCGGGCTTTCCCTTCTTTACGCGGAGAGATCTCCTCAATCAGTTTACCTCCTTGTGTTCCACGGGTGCTAACATATAAACTAGAGGCGTGCCGCTGCCGAAGGGGCGACTCCAAATATCCAGCAAGTCAATGGAGAAATCACTGGTAAGTCAAGATGCACGAGAAACCGAAGCAATCAAGTTCTAACAAGGTCTCAGCTGCTCGCATTGCAGATCTTGAAAATGAAGTCGCCAAGCAGAAGCATATCATCAACATTCTCAAATACGAGCAAGACGAGAACATGAAACTCATCGGGGAATACGAAACCGCTGTTGGGACCATGACTGAGCAGATTCGCACCTACTGTTGCAACGTCAACGACCATTTCCTCGCCCAAAAGCGCCGTTACAATGATCTCCTTCAGGAAGAAAAGGATGCACATCTCAAGAGCCGTTTGGAGCGCGACTACTGGCACTCTCAGACCTTACGATGTGCCGAAATGATCCGTACCGCTTATCGTCTTCGCTGTGAGGAAGATGAAGTTCCCATTCGCGTCGTTGCCGGTTTGCAGAACGAGGTGCGTGCCCTTCGCAACGCGTTGGGTCTGGACCCGGAGAAGCCTGAAGAAGAATACGGCTGGGAAATCCTCAAAGATTTCCCAGATGCTGCTTAAGGGCGCATTTTCACAAGTTTATGGCCTTTTACGGGTTTCGATACATGCATTTACCGGTGCAAAGACTGGCGTTTTAAAGGACCTGCTTTGTCTCTTAAACTGATACCCCCTTAAGCATGGGTTGGCTGGCGGTGAATTCAGGGATCAGGCGTCGGACGGCAATCTGCTTTTAAGTTATGCATTCAATCTCTGCTATACGCTTTACAATATATCATAGTAACGTATTTATTAGATAGTACCAAATCCGGAGGCATACATTCCCGGTTGAATATGCTTACATGATCTTTTCACTAATGGGACTTACACGGTAGCCGTGAATTAGCCAAGGACATATACTCGTCATATGAGGACTTCTGGGAAAAGGGCCTGAAGGCAACAGACCTAGCCATTGTCCATGACTCCGAGGGATCGCAGATGTGTGCTTGGGCATACGGGTAAGAGCAACAATGACCTCCAGAGCCCGAACCGGAAGAGCTGAGTTCTTTTAATGTTGGCTGGTAAGGGGCAACAACCTTTCGCGGAAGTCCGTGAGAGGGAGGAGCCCGCTCCTTTCAACTTCACGCCAAACACCCCAAGACCGCGCGCGACGGATGTCTTAATTACTACGTGAGAACTAACATTTGTCGTCATTATGGTTCTCATATTCTATTACTATTTGAATTAATACATATCTTGAATCATTCATTAATCTGTGAGATCCCCAAACGAATGTATCGAAAGGAAAAACAGGGGAGTCGAAAGTGGAAGTGTAGTGAGACATAAACGCTACAAAAGAAACAAACCGCCGCCCTTAAAGCGCAGCGTAAAGTTAACAGAATAACAGGAGAGTTCTGCACAGCGATTCATAAGCTCCCTATGCAATCCACTGCCATACTTTTTCGATGAAGTTCCTTGGGATTTCTGATGGCCATTCCACTGCGTCCAGGGCGGCCTTTCCGGTGAAAATATCAGCCTCGGCAGCGGAGACAACTTTGGTCCTCTTGAAGAATTTCCAAAACAAGAAAAGGGCAAAATAAATGGGGATGCCGATGTATGCGGTAACGAATGATCGCGTTTGAAACGGAAGGAAGGCGTAAAAGCCGTTGAAAACGATGATGATGGCGAAATAAATGAGCGAAACCCAGGCGGTATAAGGCTGGAATGGGGTTCTGAAGATAAGGGTGTTGCGATCAACCCCCTGAGCTTCCATGGCAGCGTGGAATCTGATATAAGCTATGCAGACGGAGCACCAGGTGAAGAGTGACGCAACCGTGGTCAGGTTCTGGAACCAGATGAAGACGACGTTGGATCCGGCGGAGCAGGAGAGGTATGTGATGGCTGAAATACTTCCAGTGATGACCACGCAATAAATGGGGACACCACTGTTGCGGAAAAGGGTACTAGTTAGCGATTGCCACAGGAAAGAGGGCTCAGGAGCCATTACTCACGTTCTTGTGCACTTCAAGAGGAACCTCGGAGCATGTCGATTTTGAGCGAGAGCATAGAGATATCGACTTCCGGTGTACAAGAAGGCATTGGCTGACGAAGACGCAGATGTGAGAATTACGGCGTTAATGATCGAAGGCAAGGCTGGGATTCCCGCACGGTTAACTGCAATAACCCATGGGGAGGCAGCACCACCGGGCGCGTTGTTCTTTTGTGCATCCAAAAGATTGGGGTCGTTGAACGGCACCAAAACGCCAATGGCAAGCGCTCCGAGGACATAGAAGACGAGAATACGCCAAAACACTCGTCGCACGGCTTTGGGGATGTTGCGTCTTGGGTTTGCAGCTTCTCCTGCTGCGACTGCCACTGTCTCCACACCACCAAACGAGAACGCCGCGTTGACGAGGACAGAAAAAAAGCCGAGGAATCGCCCTTTATCACCAATTCCCTTGTATTCTTTCATTGCACCGGGGTCTTTCCAGAAGCGGAACCCACGACGATCACCGTCGACACCGCCGAGGTCGATGATAAGAGAAAGGATGAGCAAGGCGAGAATCGTTATGATCTTGATACTCGAGAAGATGAATTCCGCTTCGCCATAGATCGAGACGGCGAATATGTTAAGACACATGACCAGGGCGATGACAATGGAAATCCAAGCGGCGACGTTGATCTCTCGTGATCCTTCCCAGAACTGGATGATGACTGATGCTGCTGCAACTTCTACGCAGAGTGTTATCGAGCAGAGATACCAGTTCTAAGCAATTGTCAGTTCCTTGTCCCCGTCACCACCTTTACGTCCCCAACAGTGTTTGGGCTCCTCATTGCCTACTTACGTTCCAACCAACTGCGAACCCCATTGCCGGATCCACATAACGTGAGCAGAACTGCGGAATGGCACCTGTAAGAGGTAACCAGGTAGCCATTTCTCCAAGAGACATCATCTGCGCAACGGTTAGCGCTCTGTTCCCCTTAAACTTATGGGTTTGAGGCACATCTGCTTACCATGCCGAAGATAGCAACACCAGTGATGGTGTACCCCAACAGCAAACTGAGAGGACCACCTTGAGTAAGGGCTCGCCCGATACCCAGGAACAGACCAGTACCTATTGTCCCACCAAGTGCGATGAATTGGATGTGACGTGACTTCAATCTGTTCGCCAACAGTCAGTCAAGTCCATTTGCGCTCTCCGACTCTGATGTTCCAAAGACAAAAGTGAAGACTGTGATCCTACCCTCGAGCAACATAGCCATATCGCTCAGCGGTTTCGGCATCTCCATAGATATCAGCGGCCTCCCCATATCTCAGTTCTTGGGAGTCGAGAAGGTCTTTCTCTGCGCCATCGTATGTGTAGCCATGCGTCTCCTCGAACTGCGCTTTGTCCATGGCGATTATCGAGGTGCTTCACCCCAGCCAAATGATGGAGAAACCACCCCAGATAAGAGTCGTTCCGCAATCAGTCAGATATCCTGATTGATCTGCACGATTCGCCCTCTAGTATCTAGAAAGAGGTTGTTAAAGAGAAGCAAAGGAGAAGTAAAAGAGCGTTTTGACCAGGGTTCAGGATTATAGGGGGCTCCATCGATTTCATATATATCAGCACATGGTTGGAGTCCCCCTGCCAGAGATCAACTCGTCCCGCCGAAGGCCTGCCACCAAGCGCATGTGGTTAGGGGATCCAGGCATTTCCCCTCCCCCTCTCGGTTCCACCTATGCACGCTATGTTGTCGTTCGGCGGAACGGGGATGCCATGCCCTGTGGCCACAAGCTTCAGCAACCACACAATTGGACGGATAAACTAAGCTCATTAAAGAGAATACGGGGGCCGGGGGATCTCCACGCTAACAAGTAGTTGGCCACATTTGTGCTACCTCGCGATGTTGGATCCCTTTGGCTTTCTTGTCGCCCAAAACCGGACGCCACCAGCTCCTATTTTATGCTATCATCCCAGCCACTCATAGACTTTTATCGTCGCGCAGATATAAAGGGTCAACAGACTTCAACAATCACCGTTAATGCTCGCGAATTTGACGGTTTGCTGTGCTGCAAACGGGCAATTGTTGAAACGTGACCCTGGTCACTTCAAGGCTTGGAAAAACTTGACTCCTGGGGATCCATGTCAGTACCCCGGAGCGAGGACGGGTTCAGGGTTGCAACGACCATCACGCTTGATGGAAGTGCCGCAAGTGCGGCGCGCACTCAACTCCCCTCACTGAACGACAAATCATAGCATCAAGTTTGCCGAAAGGGGTTCTTTTTCTTGTGCAACTCGCAGCCAGCTCTTTGTTTAGAACTCGCATGATGCGTGCCTCGAAGGACTGGTTTTTCTGTGATGTTGTTGATAGATTTTGACATGTCAAACTGTTAGCCCGGCGGCCTCCTGAGCCAATGGCTAGTGCGAATTGGTGCTAACACTAGCCCGTTGGCGATCCTCCTGGGCTGTGTCCTTTTCCACAGAAGGAAGGCTTCTGGAAGACTTGAAGCAAGCCAAAGATGCGGGGGTTGGCGCTAACTCGCTGGAGGCCTCGCCGTGATGCTGACTTACAGTACTGTAAACCCGCTGCCAAGACTATTGGCTAAAGGGTCACAAGATGGCGAGCCGCTTTTCGACGTTCGAACAGAAAGATGGGATGCGAGCGTTTTACCAACAGGGACGAGTAACACTGATTTGACGGCTTCAAACTTCATCGCAGTCTCTCTGGCGGAGATTAAGATGGCGCACGGAACTGGCCAATAACCTGGGAAAATCACGCAGCCTCAGTCTGCCTGGCTCCTCCATTCACGAGGACGGTCCGACACATGGATAACATCGAGCATTCGGAGGCCCTCCAAGCCAAAACTGCAAAACTATGGTCTTTGGGCTCCAATCGTGCTCTCTCCTCTGTACTACCCCGTACGAATGCATCCATATCGATCCCAGGGCCACCGCATTCACGCTGTCTCCAACGGTGCGTTGTCTCCGTGTCTTTTGTCCCGCCTGTTGTGAACACGACCACGATGTCAGCCAGCATGCAGAAAACAATCACGCAATCATGCCATATATAGATCAAATATTTGATGTCCATGGTCGGCTCATTACGGAGAATATCTCGCGGAGTTTTATGATCTTGCTGGCCCACTCCCGCCTTGTGGCCTTTTCCTTGTCTTGGCGCCAATCGGCCCACCCTTTTTCCACTTCCCCATGTGGACAAAGCTTGTTCCAACCCAACTTCTCCCAATTGAATCAGCAGTCCTATCTGATATGCGCAATAACTGCGGTTACTTGTTTTCGCAGGTGAAAGTCTGGATGCACAAGAGAGTGTGTGGTTTGGAGCGCTGGTGGATCAGGTCTTCTTCGGTTGTCATGCTGATGAAAGATTCTGGCCACCATCATTTGCGAAAATACGAGGCAGTCGCGGCAGAGCGAGTTTGAACTCAGACTGCAGGAGGATAAGAATATCTTCAAGGACTCGGAGCTCCAATCATGCTTCCAGACTTGACGAGGTCTGAAGAATTGATGCTCCTGCGGTAGCACCATTATTAGAAGCTTATGACTTGCGGTTCTTCACATATAGCAACGCCAGCGCTTGATACCCAGAGAGCATTTGAAGGTTACGGAATAACGGAGATTCAGATGGATATTGATGCCGTCTTCTGGTGCAATCATTGTCGATAACCGGTTTCTTAAACTGTATTTTGCTTTTGTGCGAGTCAGGTATCTCCAGCAGAAGTGGACAGACAGCGAAAAGCAAAATTACGCTCTGGTTTCAAGAATGGATACAACTTCATCACCGACCTTTGGGATGTAATAATGAGATGAGATTATAACACCGGCTGGTTTGAGCCGGTGAGCCGACAAACTCGATTGATCGTGAACTTGACGCTTGACCAAAAGGCATGATGCTGGGAGATAATTACTTCACCTGTTTGCTCACCGTCTCACAGGGACTATATACATGCATCTACACGAAGTATGCCGCTGTTATGAGTCCACCTTCTGCAAAAACAGAAGTTCAGGTATTAGGCTTGACTTTCCATAAAACTACCTCAAACTTCGAGCAAAGAATAAAGGACACAAATAAAACGGCCTCTCTGTGCTCCAAATACGGTCCGGTCTTACAATGGAACTATGTGCTTTGTTCCGAAGAATCTTCGCATCATCAAAAAGCTTTGATACCAGATCATCTACGGAGTATCTGCAGGTACTAATATGCAGCTTGCCGCACGGCTGCTATATATAAATTGAGACCCATGGGCCCCGTCCGAATCATAAGCATGGAGGTGTCACAGCAGCATAAGATCAAGCTTGGACCTCAATGTGTAGCACAGATATGCAAATAATCGCTTGCATGCATTCAAGAACCGATGATTGTCATCTCATAGGTCATTTTCATACATATATGACCTCTCATATTCTTTGGGGTTCGTTAAAGTCCTGTTCCTGTTGACAATGTCTATCTTGTCTAGTTAGATTTAACAGCGCTTCATGACGCTCTTTCGAATCGTCCTTTGTTTCAAAGGAATCCCCTTTCCATCATTCTCAGCATCCGTCTCACGAAAGAACGGACTTCGGACGGCGCTGCTGGAGAAATACGGATCACTGATGGCCGTTCTGAGCATCCATGTCGTGTGAACTTATGACCCGCCGCGAAACTTCAAGATTGGCTTTTGGGGCTGGGAGTGATACGTAATCGCCATCCACAGTTCACACGCCGTTGCCATCATGCAACGTGGACGTTGAATGTCGAAATTCCACCCGACGGCGGGGAAGATGGAGTGCAAACCTGCGACGCTTGTGTTTAACCCTCAGATCACTCAGACACGGGGCGTAAAAGATCTTTTGCGTAATAATGCCCCGTATAGTTCCCGCGCAAACAATGAGCCACAGCACCACCACTGCAATTGATAATATCTGCAAAGGTACGTCTAATATTAGCCACTGTCGTGACACCCTGCAAATAGCAAAAACGAGAGGGCCCATCCATACCGTTCCGACAATCTTGAAGAATTTTGAGGGCATTGTCTTTGACAAAAGTACTGTGGCATTCGCGTACACTCCTAGTGGGAAGACGCTCCCCCACCATCCGATCGTGAAGGGAAACCGTTTGCATCGGATTAGAGAGACAATGGCGACGAATAACCAGACGAGTCCAAACCCCCATAGAACTAGGGCAACCCCGAACCCAATCGTCTCGAGCATGGTTCCAGCAGTCGGATTTAACGTATGAGTTCGAGGAAAAGTTTTCCTCGCTTCAACGCCGAGATGTAGGATTCTGAAATGAATTAGATGACGTTAACTGATACGGTCCCTAAATTTATTGAGAGCTGCGACTGCGCGACGTATACGGTTTACTCACGTAAAAGCACCCTGGCCCATTGGCCCCAGTGGTAGACAGACGCTCACTATGACCGTTCTGGGAGGGATCTTATGCAATGCCAGTCGCTGGAAGTATATTACCAGAATCATCATCGCAAGGCAGATGCCCATCCCCCATGAGATGTAACTGCCTACAATTGTCCAGAGTGCCAGCTGTGGAAAGTCCCCAAGAGCGCCTGCGACCACGGACCCAGTGGCTGCGGAAACGATTGTGCTGATTACAGGTAAAAGCCAGACGGCAGTCACTGAGGGTAATTCGATCTGTCTTCCGGGTATCATTCTGCATATAGTCAGTATTATCGTCCATAGAAACACAAAATGGAGAGCACAGCTTACAGCAAAAAGGGCAGTACCAATGCGCAAAGCGCTGCCACCACCGAGTCCGCAATCCACAATGCCCAGGCCAATATCGTGACCCACGATCCCCAAACCGGAGAGCACACAAGCGCCATCATCGTAACGATCGTCGAGAACCCCATGGGGAACGCCCCCAGAAACATGGATTGGAAGGGTTCATTGATCATAACCGTCCATATCTCGGGAAATAACGTGTACCGGAGGATACTTATCGTGAATGCGATGGCAAAGAGAATGATGTTGAATCCAAATATGCCAACTGATATCCAGTACAGCCAGACTCCATTATAGGGGAGGCCATGGAGCAATATGGAAACGATGCCTGTGCCCATGGTGACCGTAAACCACCTGCATGATATCGCAACATCGTTAGCTATTCTTTGAACTGAAAATTGAGGAAACGCTAACAATAACAGAGGTCTGGGAAAGCAGATCTAGACATACGAAGGCGTGAAATTGCGGACTATTTTGCGCCATCCTCTGTCATGTTTGCTGAGCCCCAGCTCCGGAGGAGGCTGGAACTCCGGATCCCTAGTCAATCCATTGGTGGTCGGCGGAGGAGAAAGTGGTGGTGGGTATCCTAGGTGAGCAGACGATCGCCTCCTTGACGAATGGGCCCGTGCCAATGGGGTGAGTTCAATCGGCATAGGAGAATTGCGGCCAGAGAAGGGAACCACGATGCGAAAAGTGCACCTATTTCCAAAGGTCTTTGCTCCCAGACAAACCGCCGCAGATTTTTTCGAGATAAGGGTAGACTTCGAGACATAAGTCTATGTATATGCAGAGTTTGTTACGTCATTGCCAAAGTCAACGGAATTGCCTGCTGTTTATAACCTTAAATCCATAATTGAAGACAGCTATGGACTTGATATTATACAGTATCAGTTAGAAAGCAGGGAAGTAAGTTAGCGGAAAGGCAAAGGGGCTTGCATGTCTATTCAGGAATCGCCCAGGTCATAGAACGCTAGACGCCAGCTGATCATCTATTTCGGCCCAAACAAAGCTTTGGTCGTATCATAGGTATAATTCAGATCCAAATGCCAGTAATTCACGGCAGTGGGCTTCGCCACGAGCCATGCCTCGTCCAGTGCAGAAACGACATCATCAGGCAAGGGTCCCTTCTTGATATCTGCCAAGTTCTCTTGGAGCTGCTTGAGACTGCTAACTCCGACAATAATGCCGTCGTTACCACCAGTCTTGATGTTCAATGCGGAGTGGTGACAGAGCCATCGCAGAGCGACTTCAACCAATGTGAGATTGTGCTTCTGGGCAACGGGCTCGATTATTTTGAGGGCATCGAACGTTGCATCTTTGAAATATCGTTTCCGGTATAGAGTACCCGTGCTTCCGTGGGCGTCACTATAACGCCCCTCAGCAGGAACATCCGACGATTTGTATTTGCCCGAAAGAACGCCGCCGGCAAGCGGATTATAAACCACAACATCCATTCCGTATCGTTTGCAGCAGGGAATCAGCTCAGCCTCAATAGATCGTGCTATCAGAGTGTCTGTCAGCTTCGCCCAACGTCTTGGAGGAGATTCGTACTTACTGATTGCATTATACATTCCCTGATAGATCGTTGGCCGCACCCAGCCACGCTCGTGGCACATTGTAACAATCTCCGCGACCTCGAATGCTGTGTAATTGCTCAGTCCCAATTCTACAAACTTCCCTTCCTTGTGCAGCTGGTTTACTGCTTCCAATGTCTCCGCAAATGGCACGGAGCGGTCTGCAGCATGAAGATAGAAAATATCAACACAATCTGTCTGCAGTTCCTTCAGGGACTTCTCTAGATTCCGTCTGAGCACCTCAGGTTTATGGTCGCCAGGTGTGCGGGGATACCATTTTGTCGCGATCTTAAAGGCTCGATCTTTCCAGCCTGCTTGCGCTGTGAATGCCTCTTGTTCACCTTCAACGTATGTTCTTGCAGTGTCAATCTCATAGCATCCATTCTCCGATAAGCAATCCAGGCACTTCTTGAACTCGTCCAGAGAGGTGATTCGTGCACCCTTCGTCTCGTCGGGGCCGAAGGTCATCAGCCCGAGGATGACGCGGGGACCGGCATTAGGAACGACAAGAGGCATCTTGAAGAATGAATCTGTTTGTTAGAAGTGTTTGTATGTAGTTGGTTAATATGTTAAGTAGAAACTGGGATGGCTCTTGGATACTGGGAGGGGTAGGCCTAGGAGTGGATCATAGCCTTATCTATTTTAGTGATATAGCCAAGCAGGGTTGTCACTTCACCCATCCAGCGGCTTTAGCTCAGTTGGGAGAGCGTATGACTGAAGTCCAAACTTCGGCGCAAACATCATAAGGTCACCCGTTCGATCCGGGTAAGCCGCAGAATCTTTTTTTTCGTCTGACTTTCACTTCAGCTTCCAACAACTCATTGGTGCGTATGTATGTATGATTTTTGCCCACGATCACAGCATAAAGTGCTGGCTTGCAGTTCTTTGTTACTGAAAGTAATGATCAACTCCATGTGAGTTGCAAGCTCTTATAATAGTCCTTTTCGTCACTTCGAGCATTGCGTCCTGATTCCGTAGTTCTGAGGCCACAAGACATCATCGGGCTTTAAAGCACAGATTAAGACGCGGCACTTTAAGGAAGCTCTATCAACCATCATCAGTACTAGGTTTCACTTCAATGGAACTTGAATTAGCAATAGGAAATTTGTCTCGCCGTTTTTCGTTATAGATCGTTGACTGGTGATGCACTCACGCGCGCAGGTGACAGTAACCTGCAGCCCCTAACGTTCTTTCACCCCCTGGGCGGCGGCAAGGTTGACGTTGAGTAACTCGTCATTTCTATAGCTTCAACTCGAGGGGGAAAAATATCAGAGATACTGTACCCTTCGCCTTCATACTCCGCATTACCAACTGGCTGACGAGGTTTGGGTTCCTGTCTCATTCTCGCCCCTAAGCCTAAAATAACTACTCCATGTTCCGCAACTCTCTCTAACTTCGACCCACAGCATCTAGGAATCCAGTTTATCCTCCCAACTCACCACTTCAAGGACAACCTCCCGCCCTACAACACTGCGACAAATGTCCGCAGAGGCCTCAGAGAAAGGTTGAGCGCCGTCACGGCCAGTTTACATTTTGTCGATTTGATTAGACACATGCTCCAGACCGAACCAAGCCTCCCGCATGGATGACGACGGTTCCAGAACCCCAGGGTGATATTGGTAGAATTCACGAAGACGACTCGATAAGCCCCAGAACGATCCCAGAACGATCTGCTCCACACAGACGAAGTACTTCGGATCAGGAACTCTTGCCGTGGACATCGACTACATCGAAGAAACACGTCGAATTCGATCACAGCGCGACAGCTGGCAGCTCTTCTAGAGTCAGCGCACCACAAGACATAGGATTTGAGAGGGAGTTGGACGACGAAGCGACCGATGACGAGATGGCCATGGCTCGCCCGTCGATGAGCCGGCCGACAGAGAGTCGGAGCAATGTGCCCTTGCTGAAGGACGAGCGTCGTGGGCGGCAGACAAGCGAAACTTTCGGGCGGCCAACGGCAAGCAGAGCTGTTTCTGGTGCGAGCAGGAGGTCCTCTTTTAGGAGTAAGGCTCCTGACTACGATTCAAAACGTGCGACTCGCCGGAAATATATCATTGCCTCGTTTTTTCTCGTGTTGAGTTTGATCAGCTTCACGGTCCAGACACAGACGGCTGTGTTCATTCAACAGGAGCTTGGATGGGATAAGCCATATTGCATGCTGTGAGTGGTGTTTGCGGATGGTTGAAAGGCCCTCTTCACACCCCTTTGGTCTCGAGCTCTTTCCGAACAATTGTCTAATCCGTTCTCCTAAACTCTAGCTACATGACACATGGCTCTTGGATCTGCCTCTGGCCAGTGCAACTCCTCGTCCTTCGAATACAAAAACGACACTTGTCCTGGGCTGCATTCTGGCGCCGTCATGTTTACATCCTACGAAGCACCGCACAGATGGTTGAATCCCAAGAACTCCATCTTACGCCTCGTGCCTCCCAAAAGTCCCCTGCGCGATACATCATCAAAATGACAGCACTGATAACCAGCGCACTCACTGTAGCAGGAGGGTCATGGTACGTTGCAGTCAATCTGACAACCGGCAGCGACTTGACCGCCATCTATAATTGCTCTGCTTTTTTCGCCTATGCGTTTTCAATTCCCTTGTTGAACGACAAATTGCGATTCGACAAAGTCTTTTCCGTTGGCATAGCTATAGTCGGAGTTATAATTGTTGCGTATGGAGGAGGCCATTCGAGCAGTCTGCCACCGTCTGAGGCGGATTCGACAAAGGCATCGAACCGGACACTTGGAAATCTCATCATTGGCGCTGGCAGCGTGCTCTATGGCCTCTATGAGGTATTGTACAAGAGGTTTGCTTGTCCTCCCGAGGGCACGAGTCCAGGACGTGGTGTTATTTTCGCGAATACGTTTGCGAGCTTGATCGGGGCGTTTACACTTCTCGTTCTCTGGATTCCATTGCCTATCCTTCACGTGCTTGGCTGGGAAAAGTTCGAATGGCCGCAGGGAGAAGCAAAGTGGCTTCTTTTCATCTCAACTCTTGCCAATGCCAGTAAGTCGAGTCTCCACCTATCATCGATGCCCCTGCTTGTATGACTGCTATTGGACCTAGAGCACTGACCCGAATTACCCCCTTTAGCATTTTCTGGTTCCTTCTTAGTCCTCATTTCTCTTACTTCACCCGTTCTTTCATCCGTCGCCGCACTCTTGACCATTTTCATAGTTGCTCTTGTCGACTGGAAAATGAACGGCAAACAGCTCAGCGGCGCATCAATCACGGGTGGTATCCTCATCATCATTGCATTTTTGCTGCTGAGCTGGAGCACGTATCGCGAGATGGACGAAGAGAGACGACGCAGGCTGGAAGAGGAGGGGTCAGATACAGAAAGTGATGAGTAGTTGATCTGTTTCCTTCCATCCAATTTTCTTTTCCGCAGACTTCTTCTCGATAACTCCAACTCTGAGCTTTGTCCACATTCAGGAGCTTTACGACGAAACGCTTGCCTGTTTGCCGCCTATTGTACACTTTCGGGCGGCTGTCATGTATTCTTGTTTCTCGGTGTCATTGCACAGATTTTTCTATAGAAAAAATCCTTTCTTCACCTTTCCTCACTTGGCGGCTGGTTCGTTGTCCCCTTCTTGGGATGGGTGGGATTAGAGCGCATGTTTGATTATCTTACTACCATGTATTTTCCTAGTCCTTCGGAGTACACTGAACTGATATATAGGTGATAATATTTTCTATGGGTTGAGATACTACTGTGGGATAGATTTCTGTTGATGAATTTTCTATTCACGCATAGGTTCGAGGGTGACACGAATACAAGATCACTACCAAAGACCTGGATGCGATGTTGATGATATATTCTAGGTTGTTTGAATTGATAGACTCTGGTGTTCGACACTCTGTGCTTATGGCGATACTATCTAGGACCCAATTTGGCCAGAGCTCGAGCCCCTTGCTCTTGCCATTCCTGCTTGGATATCCACATGTTGTCTTTGTCTGCGAGCTATAATGTTATGAATATGATTAGCAAAAGGCTCGAAAGGTGATAAGTATGCGTGTCAAGAAGAATTGAATGACTTACAAGATTAGCTAGTACAGCTCCGCCGAGGAAAACCATGTGTCGCCGTCGAGGAGGATCTTCAATACGGACTTTGAATTTCTGCACCGTCATGATTGAGTTAGCGTTCTCATCTCATGCAAGATCGATGCATAACAGAAAGGGGTTGGATCATGGGCTTCACTGACATTCAGTCTCTCAGGGTTCCCTCCCAATACCCTTGTCAACCACAGTTGTTTTAACTCCTTTTCCAACCGCGATGGCAGACCAGGATACATGCTGCTTCCACCACTCAACACAATCGCCTTATACAGACTGCTGCGAACGTCTACATCCGCCGCTTGGATGGTGTTGAACAGAAATTCCGCAATGCCCGGTTGTTCCACGTCGACCAAATGTGGCTGGAACAAGCATTCTGGCGCCTCGAACCGCTCACTGCCCACGCGAATGACCCGTCCGTCGGGGAGTGTGTACGACTCTACGAGGACGGTGGTGTCTTCTGACAGTCGCTGGTCGAGCTCGAGGTCGTATGACACATAGCAGAGCTTCTCCTTAATCTGTCTCACTGTTTCAAAGTCGGCGGTTCGGTTCAGGGCGTAGCCTCTGCGGAGGAGAAGGGCGATGAGATTGCGAGTGACGTCTCGACCGGCAACGTCCAGACGGCGGGTCAAGTGGTTGAGAACTGTAGATTCGTAAACGGGAACGATGTGAGTTACGCCGTCGCCGGAGTCGACTACGACGCCGCTGCTGAGACCTGTGTTGATAAGAGATCAATGTTAGCGGGGATGCAGTCTGCTACCAGCCGTAAAAAGGGCTTCAATTTCACCTTGCGCATAAAGTGCCAAAACAGCCTGGATCGCAACATAAACACCACCAAAGTTATATCCTTCAAACATCACCTCACACATCTGTTCCCGGTTCTTCAATGGGTTCATAGGCGGTTCCGTGAGAAGGATCTTGCGGCCGGTCGGATCGACCTTCAGTTTTTCATAAAACGTGTAGTTCCATAGATGCTGCATGTCGTCCCAGTTCCTTACGATACCATTCTCCATCTATTTTCCGGCCAGAAACACCGTCAGCAATCCATCCGATTTTATGCCAGGTATCAACTATAGCCACAGAGCGTAACGAGCGGCAAGGGAGGGATTGGAATCCGGCGTACAGGATAACTAATCTGCAACATCGATCTCGCAGCCGCAGCTTCATCACCACACATAATATCCTTGACGATGATATCGCCCGCCTGTTCTTCTGACCGGAGAATCGGACGCCCCACTATTGAGGGGAACTGGTGTTCGGGGAAGTTCTGCAATTGCGGACAAATTTCCAGTCAGTATAAATGACGGTTTGCGTGAAAGGGAGTAGTACATGCCTGTCCTGCATATCCGACTTTCAAAAAACCGGTTCCTCCATCGAGAACTGTGATTTCAAACAGGCCATCCGGTCAGTCGTGAACTAGAACAACAGGAGGATGGGCTGGGAACGGGCATACCAATCGGAGGTTCAGCTGCCATTTTCGAGTATTGCGGGTGTATTCGAGGTGCGATAAATGAAGTCTATGAGAAGAGAGAGAAAGATATGGCAGCCGAATTCGTTGTTGTTTCGTAGATGCCGCCTGTGTATACTGTACAGCTTATCGTCGCTGGGTTGGAGGTGATGATGCGTCGCCCAATGGGGCTTAGTAGATGAGCGCATCACACAGATACCGGGCTCAATGCAAATCCCGCTTCAACGCCAGGTCTCCTTTACGCGACTGTTTTCAGGGAGTTGACTTTGATGCTAAAGGGCGCAAGACGATGGTCTTAATATTGTATACACGTATTCTCTCCTCGGAGAAAGAGTCATATCTGAGAATCAAGCAATAGCCCTTTATACAGGAAGATTCAACTATAAGGTTGCGAGATTCTACCCCGTTAATACAGTCTGCCCAGACTGCCGCTTCTAAATGCCCCCAGATACGCCTAGATATCTTTGTAGAAGTATATATCACTAAAATTAAAAAGAATGTTCCCCCCAGCAGTTCGCTCTGCAATATAAAAGACGCCAGAAACGACGATTCAAACGCTCGCTCGACTCAACTATATGAAATAAAAACGCCCATATGTGCATCAATATAAATCAGAAAAGAAGGAAGGTATAAATTTCAAGCTCCATTGGTGGCTGTGTCCCACGGATCCGTCTTGACCCGACATGTATCGACCAGACCCGGATAGTGTCTCGCAAACGCCGGTCCAAGCGACCAATTGTTCAGATTGCGCAAATGGCTTTCAAAAACCGGATTGATGACATACTCTTCTGAGTTGGGAATTGATATAAGTGCATCTGAGTCCGCATACGGCCAGTTGATGCTCAACGTTGTTGTATAGGGTATGAACCAGTTCCCAAAATCGTAGTCGGTGTAAGACGCGATCATGCGATCACGCATTCGTGGCCAGGGCAGATAATCCATCCACGCTGGGTGCGGAGAAACAAGCTGCGCGGTGCGTGGTGTGATCCATTCTGGGAGACGATCGTAATTTTCGCGCGTTGGGTATATTTGCCAGCGCATCAGGAGAAACATAACGTATACCACGGCGACCTTTTCGGGCAGATCTCGTATATCTGGGAACTTGCTGATGATGTCGGTGAATACTTTGGAAAGTGGATGTGAGTTATCACTCTTTTCAGGGTTGAGGAGGGACGAAACACTTGGATAGGGTGGGCCGACAAGATGGCCTTTAGACACTCCTTCTGCAGCCTCTCGTTGACGGCTGCGAAGGAAGTTGAGGAGTATAGAATCAAGAGGACATGTGGGCTCGACATTACGGACGGGTATCACGTAGGGAGGTAAGGAGGTGTCGAAAATGTTGTTCGAAGAATGGTGCGTTTGATGCGGATACCGCGGCTGGACATCCAGAGACGGAGATAGATTACCAAGCCGTAGATCATTGGCCTTTGGATTCTGTCGAGAGGAATCGAGAAGAAAGTTCAGACCCAGCCTTTCTCCTGAGCCTGAGAACTCCAAACCGTGGATAAGGTTCCGTTTTTGAAAGTCGAAAGCATTATTGTACCCTGGTGGCCCTTGCTCGCCATTTGCATGCGCATGTGGCGCATTCGGTTGCCAGTTGGGTTTATACCCGTGCAGTGTGCCCGTTACCGATGGAGATGGGCTCTGGAGACCCCGTGGAGACCCAGAATTTGTCGGGCAGCCGGTGAGCGATTCGAGGCTGGCAGGCGTTCTGACCGTATGTTCCGCCACATGTGAAACAGAACCCCGTCGTTGCGATGAAGTGTCAGAGTGCGCAGCAGGAGAAGGCATGGCAGACTCAAGATCTAAATGCGACGCCCACGCGCAAAGCGGATCGGTCGAGTGCCGTGACTCGTTAGAAACACCATTGGTATTCTTCGTTGGGGCACCATTAGTCCCTGATAGGATTCCAGAATTCAGTATAGGTTGTAAAATAGCCATCACAGACCCCAGCCGCCTCCGGATATCCTCATTTTCCGCCTGTATCGCCTGCTTCTGTCGCAATGCCTCCTGTAGATCCCGATGCGGTTGCTGCGAGGTCAATTCTTCAACCTGCTTTTCCAATGCTTCTATCTGAGCCTTTGTCCGTTTCCGAATGGCTCTTTGCGCTTCTCTATCGTTTGCTCGTTTCTTTGCCAATTGCTCCGGGGTAAGATTGGCTACGCCACGACACGACGTAGACGCCTTCCTCTTCTTTCCTGCAACCGAACCAGGTGTCGATGCATTCACCGCCAGAGAGCTACCGTTACATTGCGAATCATGGGGAAGATTAAGATGATTTTTCTGAGAAACTGTTGCGCCTGGGCCAGGAGTATCTGGGAGGGAGGGAGGATGCGACGCATGATCCATTGTGTTGGGAGAAACGCGCGGAGAGCCCCCGATGGGTTTTGCCAGGGCCCAAGAGATGAATGATCAGCCCCCAGAGATCAACTCCTCGCAAACTGTCGGGACCTAGCTGGTCACTATAGCCAGTTGTCGAGAGAAACAGAGAAGAACCGCGCAAGTTCGGATAGGGCTGTGGGGCAACGCGGGGAGTAAACGGCGGAGAGGAGTCGTTCTGAGGTCCTAGGAGGCAGACGTCAGGAGTCAAGGGCTGGTTAGTTGCATGTTCAAGAGTCAGGCATGATATATCAGTTCAACTCAGCGCGCAGGACACCATTCTGGCGATGAGGAAAAAGTCCAGCGTCGTGGGAGTGAGCCTGGCTGAGGCTATCTGCGACGGGATAATCGTTGGTTCTGCAGAGGTGATTGGCCGCGGACCAGGCCAGGCTGAGAAAAGGCCGACGCCACAGCGCAAAGAGTCTAGACCACTTTGGGCGCCCGTTTGGTCCCAAAGCAGATACTGTGGCTGAGCGCTAGTTCGATTCTGGCTAGTTTTGATTCGGATCCGGGAACCCGTGCGCTGAAACGGGAAACGCGCTTCTGCATCAACTCTTGGCTGATATCGACGGCGATTTAACCGTTGACCGAGCGAACGGGCTTTTAACGTCGACATGAAAATGAGAAAATGTCATGAGGGAGAAATCGAGGGCGTTACGGTATGTTTGTTGCTGCTTTCTATCACTTTATCTTACTACAGCCGCGTCTGTATCGTTATGCCTTCGAGGTCGAAGCTGCGCCGTCCTCATGATTTCGACCAGCGCGCTGTCCTAACAACTCTTATCAATTATGTCAGTTGGGATTGAAATACTGAAGAACTTGAGTTTTAAGGAGCGAATCACGACAGTGGAAGCAGACACTGAAAGCGGAAGATCCAAATTTCACATACCATTCGATTAGCATGGCTCAGACGGCCGTTCAGCCGAGCTATTGAGTGCTGATATACGGAGTACAGTGTACCCGACATGGACTCTCAATCTCGATTCACATTCACTTCAGAGACGTGCAACGTGGCTCTGCAGGGCTAGTTAACTAGTCAGTCTGATAAGGCTGAAAAGTGCAGTGACTCAAAATATAAACAGCCATCCGTGTGATAATAACCAACCACCGTTCGAGACAACCATGCTAAACGACTAAAGGGACAAGGGCGACGTCATTGACATTAGCCGAATTCCTGACTCGAGTCTCGTTATTGAGATGATTAATAATAAATACTTAAGATAAATTCATCTATTCACGAAGCATGGCGAAAGTTGAATAGGACAGGGGTCTCGCACGAGCAGAAAGTCTCCGAGATGTTTCCGCTCCTATCTTAATGCAGGTGATGAAGAGTAGGTCATCAAGACATCAGGGAGCAACCATAACTCTCCTAAGAAGAATATGCCAGGGATAATAAGAATTGTATGTCACTGCCGGCTCGCAGGGGGGCCAGCTTCTGTATGTATAGTACGCAGTGATGTGTGCGGAACACCGAGTAACTAGAGTTGGGAGGACTTGATTGCGCCCCGCTCCGGGCGGAACCCCGCTTTCCAACCCGCCAACTGACCGATTCCCACCCCTCTAAAAACCCCGGAGACATTTGAGTCTTGAGGAATCATTTTGGCTGTCATAAACAACATATGCGGTAGCAGAATTAATCCAGGACGCAGTGGGGCTGGCATCAGGATTCAACTACGCTGTCTCAATGGTTGTTTGAATCCCAGTCTAAACAAGCTAACAGAATGTCTCCGCAAAGTTTCCGCAAGCGATTCCGCAACGGGAAATGTCTCCAGGAACTCACAGACTGGTATGGCTTCGCACCAGCGGCAAATATCAAGGACATAAGCTATAAATACGGGCTTGTCTCCCCATGAATTGGCCTCTTTCTCTGTCTTAGAAACCAGCAATCTACTACTCGAGAACCTTTAAGCATACTGTATATACCTCTACGCAGACACACGTACGAACTGTCATAGTCGACTTCTCTGGCCTCAGTATCGTAACTATGGGTCACCATCACCACCAGCACGACCATCACGGCCACCACGACCATCATGGCCATCATGGGCAACACGAAGCAGACATTGCCTCGAAGAACAAGGATTTTTGGAGGTATGTCGCCTTTAGCTGGAAATAACCTTGTTCGGAGGAAGAGAGCTCTGCTAATGACAAACTGCAGCGAAAATGCAAACAAGATCTTCGACCAGGACTGGGTTCGCGCCATTGGGATCCAGATTGAGACCCATCTCAAAGACAACCTTACTTGGATGGGTATCAATCCCAACACGAGTGGCAGAGAGACGAAAATGCTCGACTATGCCTGTGGGGATGGATTTCTATCCCATGTACGGGACCCCCTTTTAATCCGAAATCACACCTCCTATTAAGCTGCTAATTTGTTATTACCTATCCAGACCCTCCGCCCTTACTTCACCAAAGTCATCGGTCTCGACCTTGCAGAAGGCATGGTGGACAAGTACAACCGTCGCGCCCGCGACGCCGGAATATCCGAATCCCAAATGCACGCCGTCCTCGGCGACCTAACTGCGCCAGAGGTCGCTCCATCCCTCATCGAGAATAAAGATCTCTTCGATTTTGACCTCATAATCACCTCACTAGCCTTGCACCACATCGAGGATCCGCAACATGCAATCAACCGGTTCGTGGAGCGCCTGCGACCTGGAGGTACGCTCGTCATAATTGATTTTGATGTTGCGAAGGAAGGGGAGACGTGGGTTTCGGCTGATGCCCCGTCGGCGCATACGATTGCGCATCATGGGTTTGATAAGGCTGGCATGGAGAAGATGTTGAGTGCGGCGGGTTGTAAGGATGTGGAGTATGTGTTGCATAAGGAGGAGTCCAAGATGCCTGCGCACTTGGGTGGAAAGAAGCATTTGTTCTTTGCGCGTGGACGGAGAGCTTGAGGTAGAACTGCCGAGGGATATCATTCTGGTAGGATGTGAAGTTTTAACAAAGGTAGTAGATATATGCAAGACAGATAGGTGAATTGGAAATATCCTTTGTGTTATACAAAAGAACAATAACTGCAACCAAAAAGTACAGACGGCAAAGTTCCCTGGTATCCAAGAAATAACAATATGGGTAAAAAGCAGGTCAACATGTATACTGTATATAACGCCAGGAAGACTAGAACCCTCTATAGCAAGTAAAATCGAATCTGGCAAATTAGAGGATTGAAATCATATAATTGCATAAATCATACCCGTGAATTGTCAAAATCAGCCTAATAAATGACCCATTTTCCCGATCTAGCAAGAAGACATTGTCAGTCCAAGTCTAATTCTGAAATAGGGCTGTCAGTCTTACCTTTGTCTTAAGATAACCTTCTACCTCCGTACTCCGAATTCCTTTCTCACCATTTGTCCTCCACGCCAACGGAATCATTGGCACTCTTTCCTTAACAATCACTTCTCGATTCGGCCCTTCAACCGCCCTGATCTTATCAGGATTATTCGTGAGCAGTCGAATACCCACATTTCCCGCATCAACTCCTAATCCCAGGTCAACCAACATGGCTGTAGCCAGACCATAACTGCGCGCATCTGCCGGATGTCGCAGCAGCAGGTTCGCCTCCACCGTGTCTGACCCGAGATCTTGCAGGTTGTATGCCTTGAGTTTCTCCCCCAGTCCGATTCCTCGACCTTCTTGTCGTAGGTATATGATCACGCCACCTCCAGAGTCAGGTTCTGACATCAATCTCGCCGCTTCGTCTAACTGTTCACCGCAGTCGCAACGAGCAGACCACGCCGTTTCACCCGTGTAGCATTCAGAATGTATCCTGACTAACGGCGCCTGTGTCTGCAATTTCGCACTTGCACGGTCGTTCTCGTCTGATGTCGTCGTTTGCGTCGATCCACTTCTCCCCTTCGCAGAACCAACAACACTTTCATCCTGATCATCATACTGACTACTCACTCTTCCTGGCCGTAACCTGCCCACATACGCACCCCGAATCATCCGATCCATCTCCGTCTCTCCCTCCCGTACCCGATCCAACCCTCGACTCCGGATCGTATTTCCAAACACGATCGCCAGATGCTCCTTGTTATCCACATCATTCTGATACAGATGTAGGAACATCTCTGACCCGCTCGTCGTCGGGATGCGCGCGCGCACGATGCATTCGACGTGTGGTAGGCGTGGGAGTAGTTTGGGCGGTCTACCTAGAGATGGGCGTCGGTCCGAGAGTTCGGATTGTGGTGAGACTATGGATGGTAGGAAACTGCCTGGTGTGATAGGTGGTGTGAGGGCGGGAGAGATGATTGAGCCCGGCAGAGCCGGTGTGGGCGGGGCGCTGAAGC
Source organism: Aphanoascus verrucosus (assembly GCA_014839905.1). Classification (NCBI taxonomy): domain Eukaryota; kingdom Fungi; phylum Ascomycota; class Eurotiomycetes; order Onygenales; family Onygenaceae; genus Aphanoascus; species Aphanoascus verrucosus. The sequence goes on along the minus strand of MU089302.1, from coordinate 83,463 downwards.
CGCTGTGGGGGTCGTGGTCGTTGTTGGCATCGTTGGATCGATTCTCGCTGTCAGCGACGCTGCGATTAATCTCCTTTATTGTGCTCGAGGGAGTTGAGGTAGGTGTGAGCGCATCGTGGGCGAGGGAGTATTCTGCAAACGGCCGTTTGGGATGGACGGGTTGCGGGGCGAGGTACGGGGAAGCGTGGGATGGGAAGTCTGGCATTTCGAGTTCACCTCACGGAGCGAACGGCGGATAGACGTGAAGGTATATTCGATAGTTAGTATGAGGGATACCGGCATATAACAAAAAAAGCATTGGTCTAATATCTTGTTCAAATGGCTCCTGATCTGAGCTGAAAAGTTGCCCGATGACTTAAAGGGTGGGAGAAGGGACCTCGGCCAGAAGCTGAGTCAGCATGCGGAGATTTCTTTCTCAGCACGGCGGAGTCGCCCCTTGAGCCGCTCGCTCGGGTGTCGACAACTCGAGGCATTATTAAGAGATTGTTCATCAAGAAGCACGGACGATATAGAACTAGTAGTTATTCAAAATCAAACCCCCATTCTAAATAACAATCATACTTTAAGTACACTGTAAAAAAGTGATATATCAGTGCTCACATCCAAACCATCAAACGCCGACGCTGTTCAACGCCCGCATCAAGATCCTCCTACCCATCATAACCACCGCCCAAGGACCGCAACCAAGCATAAAACACAGATACATATCGCGTGTGGGATATAAACAAACAACTAGGCGTAAAAGACAATTCATTTTCCAGGGATGTCGAGAACAAAACGACGATCAACGTCCATCTCTTTGTCGTCTTCTTCGCCCTCGAACTTCAGCCTGTAGGAGTCCTTTCTGGTGCCCATGACCTCTGCTCGATAGAAAGTGGTGGTATCAGGATAACGTGCGAGGACCTGTTTGCCAGCTGAGAATACTGGAAGAGACGTGCCAATTTGCGGGATTGGGATAAGGGAGGCTGCTGTAGTTCGATAAACTGCGCCTTCTTCTCCGTTTTCGATTGGTTCCGGGTCTTGAACATCATATCTAGGAGACATTAGAAACTAAACACGCCTGATGATGACTTCGTGCTTACCGTCTTTTGTTTCCTTCGCCAGTGATATTCTTGATGATGCATTGGATCCCTTCACCTTCAATACCCTGTTGCTTCTTGTTATGCTTAAACACAACTTCTGCACCGACGAAAAAGTGACCATTCTTCTCAGCTACAGTGCCCTTGGTGCCTTTGACGCCTTGGGAACCTTCCTCGACCTTCACAGATTCGCGAGCATGCGCACTAGACACGCTGGAGCTTCTCTGACCGCTGACCTTGAGGCGGTTCAACTTGTCGGAGACAGGCAGAGCAGCTGGCCCTGGTGAATCCGCAGCGCCGTTGTCAAAATCGGTCTTTCTTTTTCGGGGCTTCCCTGGACCTGAACGACCCTGAGGATCCGCTTCAGATGCTGAGCGCAAGGCCATGAGAATCTCGACATTTTTGATGACATCCGCAGGCTCTTCCAGGAGAATGCCCCTCTCCCCTTCGGACAATTTCATCATTTCACGGTGCCACTTGTCGAGCTCGTCGATCTCTTCCATGGTCGGTTCTTCATAATAGTTAGTCGCGAGGTTGATGCACGAGGGGTTGAGCAGCTATCGTCTGAATAGGCCCAAGAGGGACTTAATGCAAAGATTCCATTAGGAAGTAGACTTACTGTTGCCATTTCTTGCAATTTTCTGATTCAAGTCACCGATCAACTGTTCCAGCGCCATCTGTCGGTCATTTTTCTCTTTCGCCTTTCTCAAGTCTGAATAGATCTTGTTCCACATGTCCACCTCCTCACTAGCAGCCTGGCCATTATCTCTGGCGGCACCGCGCGGTCTGTTTCTAGACATCTTAATCTCAAGTTCTTCCCATCTAATCTTGCTATCATACACAAGCCCAGGTTTCTTGCTGCGAGTGCTAAGAGCCAGAGGTGTATGTAGTGCTGGGTTTTGTGTCGGCGGCGGCGAAATGCTCACATCGTTGCCCGACGCATCCGTGTGCTGCTGGCCCTTACTCGTACTGGTGCGCTGCGCGGTCAATGACGCTGTCGTTCCAGTTCCAGTTCCAGCGTCCTGAGCTTCCGTGCCATCGCGGACTGCTGCGGTGTGAGCCGTGGATGCTGTGGCTGGAGCGCAGGGGCGTGCACGGACCGAGCCTGCGCTCTCGTCTCCGACTGGCTCCGCGGGCTGCCCGCTCCGATTGGCCATAAAGCGCGGTTTGCGGGCTTAGGGCTGCACGTGAGCCAAGGGACGGTGAAACAGGCTTCAACTGCGAACGAACTAGCGCGGGGTGAAGCTGGAGAGGGGATGTTGACGATGGCGAGGTGGGAGTGGGTGATGTCCAACTTCGAGACCAGATTGAACGCGAAAGATTGATATTCAATAAACGGATCTTCTGCTTTGTGTTGAATTGCTCTTGCTGCTACATCTCTCATTCAGCTATCGTCCGTCAAAATGCAGGTGCCTCTCTTTCGGTTGCAGTGCGGTGAGTTGAGTCTGTTCAGCGTGTTTTGGTTGATACAGAGATGTCAGTCGCTCACGAGAAGATTCACAACTTAGGAGTCAACAGCTACGATTGGGGTATGCGTGACGCGGTGTTTTCCTCTTAGTCGACCTTGATTGCTAAGTCCGCACGCGCAGGAAAAATTGGAAATGATTCAGCTGCCGCCAAGTTCGCTGCTGCTACCCCCGCTGGCGACTTTTCCGTCCAGAGCGAGAAGCCATATGCTGAGGTTTGTTCACTTCAGTCCAAGCTTCACGCAATATACACTGACCGGTACTCAGCTCTGGATGGGCACCCACCCATCTCTTCCATCCAAAGATGTCGAAACCGATCGTACGCTCCTAGATCTTGTACAGTCAAATCAAGCATTGTTGGGCGAAGAGATCTATAAGAAATATGACGGGAAGCTTCCATTTTTGTTCAAGGTCCTTTCTATTCAGAAGGCTTTGAGTATCCAGGCACACCCAAACAAGAAGCTTGCTGAGTTGTTGCACCAGCGCGACCCCAAGAACTACCCAGGTGCATTCCAACTGCCCACTGAACAACACACGAATGGAGCTAACTCGCTCTGCCAGATGATAACCACAAGCCCGAAATGACCATCGCCATCACTCCATTTGAGGGACTTTGCGGTTTCCGTCCCTTGGCAGAGATTGTTCACTTCCTTCGCACCGTTAAACCCCTCCGCGACCTAGTTGGCCCTGCATCTGCTGAGAATTTCGAAAAGGTTGTCGAAGGCGCAGACTCTAGTGCTGATAGGAATAAAGCGGCGTTGCGAGTCCTCTTTACAACCTTGATGCAATCGTCCCCAGACTCCATCAAGCGTGCCGCAGAGAAGCTCGTCAAGAAAGCTAAAGAGTCACCAGACACCTTTGCCGTGTCCGAAGACTCGTCTTCCACTAACCCCAGTGACCCAGCGGAACTGGCAGCTCTTGTCATTCGTCTCAATGAGCAATTTCCAAACGACATTGGACTCTTTGTTCTCTTCTTTTTGAACTTCATTAAACTTAATCCGGGCGAAGCCATGTTCTTGAAGGCCGATGATATCCACGCCTATATCAGTGGAGACATCATGGAATGCATGGCCGCCTCTGATAACGTCGTCCGCGCCGGTTTCACTCCCAAGTTCAAGGACGTGTCCACACTCACCAGCATGCTCACCTACTCGTATGCTCCTATTGAAGAGCAGAAGATGAATCCAACCGAATATCCGTACATGACGCTAAACACTACAGCATACTCAAGCAGTTCATCTTGCCTTCTCTACGACCCACCGATCGAGGAGTTCAGCGTGCTCAAGACCGACTTGAACCGCAAGGGCGCGAAAGCGACCTTTGAACCTATTTCTGGACCCAGCATTATTATATGCACCAGCGGTACTGGACGCATCAGCATAGGTGACTCGAAGACTGCGGAAGTCAAGCCAGGTTATGTGTATTTCGTTGGTGCTACCGCTGAATGTGTGCTTGAGAATACGGGCGAGGAAGGGGAGGAGGTCCCATTCACCACATTCAAAGCGTTTTGCGAGATTCACTCTTAGATAGAGAAGGGATGATGAGATCTTGAGGAAGGTTTTAGACGATGATAAAGAGGACATGCGGAGTATCTCAAGAGGATATGACTTCATTATAACGCGCTTAACGATATTGCGACGATTTAATGCCATGCATACAGTTTCTGGTATCCTGTCGGATTATTGATACATCACATTCAATCGAGCAAAAACCTGCTCTGCACGAAGTAGCTGAGTCACTATCGTTTCTCTCATATAGTTCTACTCACTTCAAACTTCCAGCTTCATCAGGGGGGATGGAATTGTGTTTGATGGATCGAATTCCTTACGGAAAGTCATCGGCCCTCCAGCCTTGGCGGTCCCACTCAAAAATCATCAGCTCAACGCAAAGCATCTCCTTTGCCGAGGATCCAACCACATTCTTCGCCGGTTGGTTGGCGCATGCGCATGCCATAACTGTGACTCCTTTGTTAAACTGCTGTCAAACTACTTGCATTATGTCAAACCAAATACGAATTGAGGGACTTCTAATCCGTATAACCAGGGCCAGCCGTAGACAGTTCTTCCATGGCCAGCCAATGCGGAGTATGAAAATGGCGACGGAGCAGTTAGACCACCGGCTATTGTCCTCGCTCCCCCAGGCTTAGCTTCAATCTGGAACCGAGATATAGCTTTGTACGACCATGGCGCTAACTAACGCGAATTGCGGGGGAGCTTTCACAAGAGCTCTAGAATTCGGAATACTCATAATGACCGTCTTTCCCTTCCGACGTCACAGCTCTCGAGGACGGGGAATGATCAATGGTCTATTCGAATTGATACTCACTTTTTCTATGCTTTGAGTGATATTTTAACCATCCCAACGTTCACATGCATTCTTGAGCTATCGTCACAGGGATCGATCAAGACGTATCCGCATTTCGTCCAAACTAAGCTGTCACTTGACCAAGGCTTCGCGACTTCGGTAGAATACTGAGCATCACCACGCGGAAACAATCATGGCCAACACCTACCCTCCCAAGCTCACACTCCTAGAACGACTCGATCTGATCCCCGCAAATATCTCCCTGATCGCAGCCGGCATCTATGCAGCTCTCACAGGTATTTTCCGAGGAAACTCGGGAGCAAAGGTCTATTCAAAGCATATCAGCTATGCGGTTATCAGGAAGATGTTGCTGAGATTGTCAACGAGACAGAATCAGTATGTATTGTTGCCATGCTGTTTGTGGGCGAGAGGTTTGTTTGCTGGTTTTGCGTGAATACTAAAAATGGCTTTCTCAAGGGCTTTGAATGCGCCAACGAGCGGAGTCTATGAAGCGTTTGCGAAGAAGCAAGGGTTTGAGGCGCAAACGGTGCAGCTGGAGCATGGCGGGCTGGGACATTGGATTGGAAACAAGGATGCGAAGAACGTTCTTGTTTATTATCATGGTATGTGCATTGTTGTCGTACCAGCTGCCGGTTTGGCCATGATCCAATATTACCGTCCGTGCTAATGTGCAGTCAATATGTAGGCGGTGGCTTTGCCATTTCCGCGAATCCCGCATATTTTCAGCTTCTGAAGGGTATTATGGACGAATTAAACAGCGCAGGAAAGGATGTCGCTATCTTCGTACTCACATACACCCTCACGCCCCATGCAGTATATCCCACACAGATGAAACAAGCCGTCGAAGTGCTCCGTTACATCCTTAAAACAGGTCGCAATCCCTCAAACATCGTCATAGGGGGTGATTCTGCCGGTGGGAACCTCACACTAGCTGTACTTTCGCACATCTCGCATCCCCATGATGCGATTGAGCCCTTGGAGCTCTCGAGTCCGCTGGCCGGCGCCTTCACTATCGCACCGTGGGTCACGTTCTCACAGGACTACCCGTCTGTGAAGGCCAATTCATCAAAGGACATTATCTCCGGAGACCTGGCCACACGGTGGGGGTCAAGTTACCTCGCAGGCCAGGAGAAGGACAACTATAATCAACCGCTGCTGGCTCCGGCGGAGTGGTGGAAGGATATCAAGGCGAGCAGCTTGCATGTCGTTGCTGGATCCGATGAGATTCTGCTTTCCTGCATTGAAGAATTCGTGGAGAAACTCAAAGTACGCGTATCTCCCCCATCAATCGTGATGGAAAAATACTAACTCGAATATTCTGACTGTAGTCCGTGTTGCCCAATGTCTCGTACATTGTTGGTCAGGAAGAGCCGCATGTTGCACCCTTCATCTACCCTATGATTGGGGACAAATCCAAGACACAGCAGGAGAAAGGACTGACATCATGGCTTTCCTCACGCCTTTGAAGAGGGAATGATGAGACCTTCGCTGTGAATTTGCCTTGTAATGTCTTGCAAGATATAGTTGACAAATATCAAGAATTGAAAAGATACTGATTCTGTCTACAACAAGACAATAATGTAACCACAGACTTGGACCGGATCTTACTGTATGGCTAGAGACGATCCCGATTTCGTATTCAAGGGATGCATTTGTCCTTCGTGGTTGAATGTATGGTCTCTGGGTTTCAGTCAACAGGCAGAGGATCGTATTTTGTAAGAATTTGGTCGTTACTGTGTATGTACCGTCACAAAATGCCTGTACTTAGCCAGACAACAGGAATAAGTGGTAGAAAGAATAACGTAAAGAACCAAAATCGTATTGATGAGAGCCTTTGTTCTGGATGTTCACGACACAAAGGTGGATGGAGGTTGTGTTGAAAGAGGTTCGAAGAAGTCGACAACTGGATTTTGACTTTTGATCCAGCGCGCGACGCGTTCTCCTCCATCAAGGTCGACGCAACTAATCGACGAAGTGAGATGCCAACACGATGCCTAGGTATGATTATATACGCGTTTCACCAGTTGTCAAATTGAAGTTATACTAACTGCGCTTGTTCTAGGGAGATCATAACCCTCCAGGCCGGCCAATGCGGCAATAACAGTATGCTCCTCCGACCCGCACCTCATTGACCTTGCGATAGAAGCCCTCGTCAAGTTACTCATGCTAAGGCTACGGGAGGATAGCGCTTGAGCGCACATCGCTAGGTCCTTTGGAGCTCCTAGACTGACCGTATCACAAATAGTTGGCTCGCAATTCTGGCAGCAGCTCTGTCTTGAACATGGAATCAACCAGGACGGAAACTTAGAGGAGTTTGCGACAGAAGGAGGCGATCGTAAGGATGTATTCTTCTATCAGGTATGGAACATACTCATTTGAGCCGTTTTTTAATGTTTATCTGAGTACTGAACTTGCGTTGTTTCGTAGAGTGACGATACCCGATACATCCCACGCGCAATCCTCCTCGACCTGGAACCTAGGGTAGGAACACTCATAGTTCCGGACAGCGATCACCTTGCGCATGGTACAGGACTAGTGAACTAAACCGGCCTTTTCTTGTTACAGGTTCTCCATGCGATACAAAATGGACCATACAGCAACATATACAACCCGGAGAACTTCTTCGTCGGCAAGCAAGGAATCGGCGCGGGAAACAACTGGGCGGCTGGATATGCCACTGGAGAAAGCGTATACGAGGAGGTCTTTGATATGATAGACAGAGAGGCGGATGGAAGTGATTCATTAGAAGTGTGCAGAAGGCATTACCAACCATTCTCACTGGGCTGCTGCTAACACGAAGATAGGGATTTATGCTACTCCATTCTATCGCGGGTGGAACAGGATCCGGTCTCGGAAGTTTTCTTCTCGAGCGCATGAACGATAGATTCCCCAAAAAGCTGATACACACTTACTCTGTTTTCCCTGATACCCAGGCTGCCGACGTGGTGGTCAACCCTTATAACAGTCTGCTCACGATGAGAAGGCTGACACAAAATGCAGACTCTGTGGTACGTGTAAAAACAGTCCTTGATCTATTTACAAACGCTTACTTTCGTACTAGGTTGTGCTCGATAATGGTGCCCTTTCCAGAATTGCAGCAGATAGACTGCATGTCCAAGAACCTTCGTTTCAACAAACAAATCAGCTAGTACGTTCAGCATGACGCGAATTCCCTAGGCAGATACTAATGACAAGCAGGTCTCAACCGTAATGTCCGCATCTACAACGACACTTCGATATCCCGGCTACATGCACAATGATCTAGGCAGTGTCATCGCCTCTTTAATCCCTATTCCTCGATCCCATTTCCTCATCACCTCATATACACCTTTCACCGGAGACGTCGTCGAACAAGCAAAGACAGTCCGCAAGACGACCGTCCTCGACGTTATGCGCCGACTGCTCCAACCCAAGAATCGCATGGTCTCAATCAACCCCAGCAAATCAAGCTGTTATATCAGCATCCTCAACATCATCCAAGGCGAAGCCGACCAAACGGACGTTCACAAATCATTACTCCGCATTCGCGAACGTCGTCTGGCGTCTTTCATCCCATGGGGACCTGCCAGCATTCAGGTTGCCATCCCGAAGAAGTCTCCATATCTGTCGAATACGCATCGTGTTAGTGGTTTGATGCTTGCCAATCATACATCTGTGGCGACGCTATTCAAGAGGATCGTGAGTCAGTACGATAGATTACGGAAACGCAATGCGTTCTTGGAACAGTATAAGAAAGAGGCGCCATTTGCGGATGGATTGGGCGAGTTCGACGAGGCGAGAGCTGTGGTTATGGACTTGGTCGGGGAGTATGAAGCTGCGGAGAGAGAAGACTACTTGGACGGCGGAGGTACGGGTGCTGCCGAAGAAGGTTAGATGTGCTTGATTCCTTTTTACTATATGTTTTGTGTTTGCTCGGTGCTAGCTCTACGACTTTATGAAAATAATGAAACCCAACTCTGGAAACATTCCTGGATTGGATTCACCTGTGACCAGGTCAACAGATACTCAATCTTGTCTCGAATGTACGTATCATCAACTTCACTTTGAACTTCAGGTCTCTGGTCCTTGTGACCTGCTAGATCTATGATGATGAGTTAGCCTCCTCTGCGGGGTAACATGTGTAAACTCACAGGGATACGTGCATGACATCAACGAACCACAGAATAACAGATGTCTCCGAATCCTATATAAACAGCTGCGCGTAGTGGCAGAAGCATTTCGAACACCAGCTTGTCATCTACACCGGAAGAATCCTACCATCGAATACACTTACAGAGATCCATACTCCAGGTGCGATCATCCATCGAAACTGAAGCATTCTGACGCTATCAATGCAAAGTGAAGACTCAAGTGTTGCTAATGCTTCCCTGAGGGTGATTAGAACTACACACTACATCAAACATGGCTGATAAAGGAGAACACTTCCCCGGTGGCCAACAGCCCGGTACGTTCGAGTAGTAAATATCTACCCAACATTCCCTCGCATCCAGCTAATCCCGTCCAATTGCTGTAGGAGATGCCAAAAACACTAGCCAGAAGATGTCTGAGGGCATGAAGTCCGGCACCGAACAGAGTAAGCAGTCAACCCAGGGAGCCATGGACCAAGCCAAGGAGACTGCTGGCAAGGCAACTGAGTCCATGAAGAAGACGATGGGAATGGGCGGTAAGCGATAACGAGTGGCAGTTGGGGTTTGCCATGTGTTGACAGCTTGTCTAGATCAGAAGTAAGCACGCTACAGCGTTCTCGCCGTGTTGCTACTCGGAGGGTTAGGGACGGTGGCTGGGGATGACTAGTGGTGGAGCAGCTGTTGAAATAATGTAAATATGATAATAGGATTCAAAGATTCAACGGCTTGAAACTCGCTTTCCTTTAGGAGCATCACTGTAGCTCAATTGAGGGTATGTGAATCAGGATATAACATGCGATGGACTGTAGATAATCATGGGTATATTTCTTCGCTCACGATGGGGTATCAAATAAAAAGTACTCTGCTGTGAAGGTCTTTCTCGGTGCGATTCACTTTTAAAGCCCCGCAAGAAGGCCTTCACGGAGCAACAAGGGTAAAGAATCTCCTCGACCTCAACGATGAGATCCCCCGCCTCCCGTTCCTCCAACGGAGACATCGTGCACAACACACAGAAGAAATTTCCGATCCGGGATGATAATAACCTCATGGATCTTCGTCCTCAATCGCAATAACTTCACTTCATCGTCATTCTCACGATCGCTTCCGACTTCCGTGTCTCGATCTTCTATCCTGCTCGCCTCATTGTTCCCATTCGGCCCGTTTCCCGGAGTACCGCGGTTTCCGTATTCTATCTCGCTATTATCGCCTCCCGCAGACGGATTTGATAAAGCCGTACTTAACGCCGATGCTGAAGAAACAAAGGCGTAAATATGCGCCGCTAACAGTTCCACTTGCGTCGGCTTATATGGTGCAGTTTGCGTAGCTGTTGTATTTGATGTCGTCGTCGTATCCTCCTCCGTTGAAGCAGCAGTCGGAATCTGATCTATGTTTATTGAAGAGAGCGTTTCCGATCCTGATGCGGGGGAGGTCTGGTTTAAAGGAGTGATAGGGCTCGGTCGCGGGGCCAGTTCGCCGGTGACTTGGATTATGGAGCCGTCTTTTCGCGATAATATGAGTGTGGACTGGACGCCTGGACGGGATGTGAGGTGAGATATCTGAGCGGCGACATGCTGGGGAATTTGGGAGGACTGGGAAATTATAGTCAGCTGCGCGAAGCTCTACTTTGCAGAGGATGGGGCAACAAACAGGTATTGTCTCAACCATTGTGAGGATTCTGGAAGAACTGGAGAGCAGTAGCCAGTTGCGCAATCCGCCAAAGAGCTACTAGATAACAATTAAGTGAATATATCTGACTTTTCAAGATGTCTTGCGGGGTTCATTATTCTGCGATTGTCTCGCTGCCCGATTGTTGATGCCCCTTGATGCTGACTAAGACGATGCTTGCTGAAGCTCTGATCGCGGAAGTTTTCACGGCATCGAATTTACGACCGACTTTTTATATACAATCAAGAACTCTTTATCTCAGGAACATCACAATGGGGTCCAGTCAGAAAAAGAAGAATGAGAAGAAGAAAGATTTTCAAGTACGTATTTACCCAGGCTTTTTGAACATCGGGTCCATTCTAATCCGTTATGATAGAAAACAAAGCTCAAGGTCGGCAAAACGAGACCTCAAGCAGCGAATTTTACCGATACAAGCTTCAAGTCGAAATGTATGCACATCTCTCGACCAGTCCGCGTGTTAGGATTCAGTTACTTATATTAAATTGTAGCTATTGTCCTAAGTCAACAATCGCTATCCGCTAGTGCGCCCACTGCGACCGCGCAGTTCGCGCATTCTCTATCACTGTTAAACTCCAAATCAGATACCCAGCGTAAAGAGTCGCTGGCCAATCTCACCACCGCCGTTGCCTCTCGCCCAGTGAACTCACCATTACCGCAGCCAGTCAGCGTGATTTTACCATCTCTTCTCCCCTTGATTTTGGACGGCAGCAGTGGCGTGCGCAACCAACTCCTCAAACTCTTAAGAGCACTACCAAGTGCGGAAATTGAAGGCCATGCATCACTCTTACTGCCATATATCCGTGCCGGAATGACACATCTCGCAGCAGACATTCGCCTTTCTGCTGTGGAGATCCTCTCATGGCTAGTCTCGATCGCAGGTCACGAAGTCGTCGCATGTGCCGGTGGTTGGATCAAGACGCTCAATTGCTTCCTGTCCATTCTTGGATGGCATACGGAAGAATCAGCGAAATGGTCTTCGAATCGAGCATCGTTTGGTAAAGCTGGTAGCGATGGGAAACCGATGGTCAAAGTGCTTCTAGCTCTTGCGGAATTTCTACGCGCTGGAATTTGTGACACACAGACTGCCGGTGAAGGGGATCAAGACGATGATGCCAGTGCGTACGATATCTTCTTTCCGCTTCGCCAAACCCCGCAACATCTGCTCCCAACGAAGTCATCTCCGTATGCATATCTCAATCTCTTTGGTCGACCAAAGGATGAGGAAGGCGAAATGTACGAATCTCGCGAGGATCGATTGAGGGTCTTTGTAGAAAGATTCCAGCAGCCGGTTCTCCGCGGGATTGACGCGGCGAGAAAAGACGGCGGTGAGACCGGACGTGCTTCGGCCAGCGTGAGCAAAGTGTTGAAAGAATCGAGGAATCAGCAGGTTGCCCCGTGAGTTCAAGGACTCGAATTAGTTTCATTCTCATACGATCTCCAGCTCTGCGGCTGCTTCTCTAGTGCCCGGAGATATGATGCTATGACTAGGATGGGGGTGTGGCCTTTTGGGCCACAAGCGAACTTCCATCAACATGGCCAATGCCACTGAATCTGGCATCAGTTGAAGGAGGATACACATATTGACCGGATGCGCCTATGCGAACATGGAAGAACATGTCTCGTCTTCTCGTCTTTCGAACAAGTCGCAAGAGGCTACTGATACCCCTATTGATTTAGAATTGCTTCAAGGAACAAGCCTTTTATGTTCGACACGGTCAACAGCAGCCACTGACGATGCAAGAGCGAAGCCCCGCCAGTGACACAACATCACCAGATCGACACCTCACATATCATTAGGCACCGACACCTCCAATAATGACATTGAAAGACAAACCACTCTCGAACCCAATCTTCCCTCGATAACTCTGATTTAAAAATGACATACACCGTCTACCTCCTCTCCTCCACCGGCCTCCCCCGCAACCACCACGCCCTCTTCATCCAAACCAACCTCCCCACCCCCGGCTGCGGCGACATCTTCCAAGTCACCGGCAACATCCAAACCGGCATGGTCTACGAAGATAAACCTACCACTTCACCACCGGAAGAGGATGCGTCGTTTATTGATAAGGTCGTCATTGGTACTGTTGATGCAACAATGATTACGACTGCGACTACGAGCACCGTAACGGCGGTGTTGGATGCGATTAGGAGTATTGTCTGCGCCGTGCCACCCCCGAAGAAGCAGTTTGATGGACCGCGGAGGTTGTTTCCGCAGGAGCCAATTAGGCGGTGTCAGGAGTGGACGGCAGAAGCAATTAATGCGTTGGTTGAAGCGGGTGTTTTGAGGAAAGAGCGAGGGCATTGATTCGGGGTTTGCGTTCGTGCACTTCCCTAACCGTGACCCACGCCAAGCCCTCGTTCGGCCAGCTCAATGCCAGGCGTAATTCTCAGGAATGGTCAAAGCTCAGATCTGATTACGTTGGGAGCAGCTTCACGGCTTGGGGGATTAGAAACACGAGATATTTTGTGATCCTGTAATTCAATTTGTTCCCTGACATGTATATACACCGCACCAATTCATGCTTGCTATGCATCCAATCCTCTAAAGAGCTTCCAAAGCTCGTTCGTCAACTGTCGTGAGAGTCATAACTAGGGGGTCCCCGACCACCTGTCATATCCTAGACGCTCTGCAATGCTCTAGACAATAACCACCGTATCCAAATTCAGAACCCCTACCCCACTCTACTCTTTCTCTCCCGGCAGTCTCACATCATCCCATCCTTGCTCGTCATCACTGCCATGCTTCGTAATACTCTTCCAGACCTGAGGATTCAACCACCCAATCTTCGCTCGATCGCCATAACCCCCAATCCACAATGCCTTCTCCACTACCAACCGTGCCCAATACCCCGTATGCGCCGCATCAGGGTGCCCAGGCAGCCAAAACTTCGACTCTGGATGCGCAGTCATAAAGCATTTCTCCATCGCCTTCTTCGTCTCATGTGGCAACGTCGCAGGTAACGGTTCTAACCAGCCCAACAACGCCAGTCGCGGCAGGGCAGCGGGGGAGTTATCCAGCGTCCCATCGTCCACAGATCTGTCCCACCAGTCTATTGAGAGGGTGACGTTCGAGCCCGCTTTGGTATTTCGGAAGGTGGTGCCTAGGTGCAGAGCGAGGATGAGCGGGTTTCCGGGACCAAGCAGGTCGAGGAGTGCTGGGTGTTCTTCGTGTGCGCAGTCTGCGAAGTAGTCGGGCAGACCGATGGGGACACCGATGAGTTCGGGGTTGCGGTTGTTTTGGGTGTAGACGGTGGAGAGCGTGCCGGTGGTGGTTACGGCGAGGAGTCTGCGGGCGAGGAGGTGGGTGGTGGGCCAGTCTGGGGTGGTGAGTTGGAGGTCGGGATCATCGTGGTCGTCGTCGTTTAGGGCTGATTTAGAGAATGAATCGAGAGACGTGGGTTCGAAAGGGTGTAGATCGTCGAGTGCGAGAGGTTGTTGGCGTGTTAGGTCCTTGTTGATGGATCCTTGAAAGACGGGGGATGCGTCTCCTAGGCGAAGATATAAGGATATGGAGAGAAAGGTGGACAGATTAGAGAGCTTCATCTTGTCGAGCAGCCCGCTATGGCAGTGGCGTCAGTCATCAGCGAGTACTACTGAGAGACGGAGAAGTTCGCAAGCAACAAAAGAGGGGAATCATTGCGTTTATAGTGTGCACTAGCCAGCTATTCACCACCATGCAAACACGCCGCTAGGAAACAATAGCTGTGGATACCGTGACCGACAAACTGTGGAAGGCGGTCGCACGGAAGCCGCCCTCTTATCTGGTCACCGAGAGCACTGAATGGAGCAGACAAGCGAAGGACGCTCTTGCGGTGCGGCATGATTGCGGGCTTGGTCATGCCTTGATGTCACGAGTTGCGATGCCCAGCCGGGAAGGAGTGTGGTGCGTGTTGCAGTTCAATCAGATAAGATTGATCAGATAAGATCTACGATCTTTTCGGCGGCCAGTGGGTCTTCCGATTGGGTAACACTTTCGCGATTCACTCATGCAGCGGAACATTGCGGACGCGTTGTTGAGGAGAGCAATTAAATCGATACTAGAGGGAGATGGGAAAAACTTCTGCCCTAGGGGTCATAACGGAATGAAAGTACGTGTACACCGGTTTGTGCGAGCGAGCTTTTTAGGGGGAATGAAGATACCTAACCTCGAGGCTTCGAGTTCACTATAGAGACTGTCAGGCGCATGGGGAGAGCAGTTTGCTCCAGATGCTACCAGTTGCAGAGTACAGATTGTTCTGTTTCACCCTCGGCTTTTCAACACGGTTGGTCTGGCGAAATCAACTGCCGTTCTATTCCGTGGATGTTTCCCATCTCCTTCTGAAAAGCAGTCAGGTCTGCTCGGACAACAGGAGCCGCGCTGGTAATAGTGTCATCAACAGGTCATCCGTCCGTTGACTCGGAATTGTGGACGTTTATGCGAGATCATTAACCTCCTCAAGCCAACTCCAAATATTTAGAGATAGGTCGTAAAGTAGGAGCTGTAGCCTCTGCCTTTCGGAATCGGGAAACTCCACGATACTGTATCACAACGATTCCCAGCAAGTGTCTGAGATTGTGGGGCTAACGATGGAAATAAGAAGTTAACAGCAAAATATTTAGGAGACGCTTTGAAAAATATAGCAGCGTATTTCGATTCTCGCGTCGTTGTCGCAAGAAAGTATGCGCGCTAATGGGGCGCAGCCTATAAGCTATAAAGTTGTTAAGCGCTACGTAGCTTATGATTCGGCCGTGTAGCATAATGGCAATGCGCTTGACTACGATACCATATTCTTGGCATCAAGAGATTCCAGGTTCGACCCCTGGCACGGTCAAATTCCTTTTTTTCGTTTTTTTATCTTTCGTCTCCTCAGCCTTGAACGGCCATCACCACTTTTTCATTTTTCTACCTCATTGCTTCTTTGCATAAATATTGATTTTTGAAATTGAGGGGAAGAAATAGTTTTTGTTTCTTGAAATCCAGCGGAGAATCGATCCAATTTATGCGAACGCCCAGTTGGCTCGGCCCACGAAGTCGTATGTTGTCAATGCGCAGAAACCTGTTTACCTCGCATCGTCTACGGCTAGTTTGGCCATGGACGGGATAACTACTAGATCAATGTGCTGTCTGCGCGAATATTGGAAGAGGCAATCCTTTCCCGTCACTCGGGAAAATATCAAGTGTCAAAATGGTTGAACCAAGCGCAAGCGTCAGTATGCAGGTTTTCCTTGTCCTTGAGAATGCAAGTATCTCGTGGCAGACAATCCTATACAGCAGGGAGTCCAAACAGAGCCCTGTTCGGAGATATGCAGAGCAAGTCCGGCGTCCTACTAGGCAGATATCTTCCGCGGCATACTGTACTGTACTTGTGGATAACTACAGGGAATGACATCTTCATGCAAATGTTTCCAATCTGAATCATCTTTGAAGCCCGCGGCTCTGGAGCCGAGCTTCTGCAGCTGCAGCGCGAAGCCGTAAACGAGGTGCCTATGAGGTCAATTGCAGAACAATAACCATGGGTCTACTCCTACTATGATAGAACGAGAGCGTCCTGTGGTAGAGGCGTGGTTTGGGTGCACGTTGCGCGTTGAAACAACGTGTTTCTTCCTCCGACGGATGGATCCCCACGGTTCCTATCTTCGCTGAACTCAGAAAGCGACGTGGACGGCGGAACTCAAAGCGGCAGTTCGGTTTATCAAAGCTCGCGCGCAGAATAATGACGACATCTGTGAGCTAAAGGGGGGAGCTGTTATGGGGCTCGAAAGGGGTACACTATGCAGTGCACGGAAACATATCCCTGGCCGTAGACGCGCCTTTACCAGCTCCTACTTATGGATGCTCCCTTTGATAGTCGCGCGATGCTGGAGCAATAACCACCGAAGTGTTCTGCATCCGTTCTCATATCATCAACAAGTACACGAACGCCAACCTCGAAAATGCAAAAAAATTCTCAATCACAGACCGCAATCAATATCAAAAAATCCAGACCGTCGCCTAATGGTTCTCACGACGCCGCATGACGATGATTGTTCGCGCTGGCGGGCTCACTCCACTGCCTTGTGGGGAAGGTAATTTCATGCAGGTCCAACTGGTGGCGATCCGCGGCGCGTCCACACAATAACGTCTGAAGCGGTGTTGACTCTGATGGTGATGATAAGGAGATTTGGAGAGTGATAGGGGGTAACTGTTCAAGACAGCGCGATATTGAGCAGCATATCATCAGTGAATTGTTTCGTGTTGTCGAAGTAGTTCGACATTCTCGCTGATGTTGATGATGATAATGCCATACGTTTCAACAAGTCAGACGCGACGCGATGGGCGGTGAGCGAAGAGAATTTCAAGGATTCCTAATCCCCGGCCAGTCTCGTTGAACCTAA
This sequence comes from Aphanoascus verrucosus, assembly GCA_014839905.1. NCBI lineage: Eukaryota > Fungi > Ascomycota > Eurotiomycetes > Onygenales > Onygenaceae > Aphanoascus > Aphanoascus verrucosus. Next base: position 66,423 of record MU089302.1, on the reverse strand, counting down.
ATAATCTGGCCTTTTTTGCCGTGATCCGTCTTCCATACAACTCCGGAATGAAGTCCGTTTCAGCGCGCCACCAGCAACAAAATCATGACAAAAAGGAATTGTTGGCAGTTCTCGATCATTGGTCTCTGTTAAAACAGCGTGCGCAGCATGCATTGCTTTACAGGAAACGTGCTCTACACACGGGGTACGGAGTCGTACAGAGGGCACAGCAGACGCTGGACTGCCAGACAGAGATGGACGAACGGTGGATGAAACTCCTCTCTCAAGGAACCCTCCGCAAAGACCGTTGACGGGGACAAGGCCAGCCCGCAAAAAGCCTCTTCGTGATGACGCCAGAAACGTCTGATGATGCCTTGATTTCTGTCCTTGCTCATCTCAAAATTTTGGTCCCAGGCTCTTGGCCGTGAAAATCTTTCGTCAATTTGTCACAGTGATAGGCTGCTAACGGTGCTGCTAGCTGTCGCCGGTGGCTTTTCCATCGCGTTAGTAACAGTCGGTTTTGACTGGTCCCACGTATCCCAAGAGCATTGCTTTTCTTCCCAGTGTGCTTCAGCTCCTGGAGACTGCAGAAAAGAAGAGCAGAAGAGAAGAAGAAACGAGCGAATGGATCAATTGCTCCGAGCCTGGGTCGTGAGCTGGTGATTTGCGGGGTGTGGGCTTCTCCCACCCGTGTCCTGGGTTTGTTATGGCAACGAATGCTGGATTAATTGGCTGTCAGAGCCAGCGTCCCAGGAGAACAATTTCCTTTATATATCCTCTGCACGCCGTTTTGTCCGCGCGAGTCTCATACTGCTTTTCTCCTTAAAGCTTAACTGGTCGTTTGGGACGTTCGTTGCATTGGTGCGACTTGAGTCTCGTTTCTATATAAATCCAGAAGAATTCCTTCGAATCCTTCTACTATTATTCGCAAGAAACCTGTCAATTCTTATTATTATCTGTCAATCTGCCGGCCTGTTCCTTGTAGGGCTGTCATCTCCAACTTTTCCTCTCCAAACAATGGATCGACCAGATGTTTCGGTTGTCGCGGTCGAGTTGACGGGCCATCAACCGCCCAAAGCGATGTTGCTCCGGGGAGAACGTGTCGGTTCTCCCAAGATCATGAGCCCAATGCAACCGCGTCCGATGAAGCCATTCCGCATGGACGAGCAGTGGGAGAACGCCTCGTATGCAGGCTACAACGGGGGTCCTCCCAGGCAAATGTCCCGTCGTCGAGCACCAGAACGAACCTCTTCGCGCCGCGACGGCGGTGCTGCCGGCGTCAACGGCCACCTTAACAGACCGCACCATCAGCATCGTCCTTTCTCACCATCCCCCTCACCACCAAGCGGTAGTGACTACTCGCTCGAAAGCCGAGATGAAGAACAACGCAGTCGAACCTCAGGCGTCTCAACACCAGACGGCCTAAAACCCAAATCGGAGCCCGCCGAAGCATCATCATCGTCATCGACATCGACATCTGCGATATCTGCAGAGATGATCACACTACCTCCCGTCCAAGTCACTGTCGTACCACCATTGACCAAAGTGCATTTCTCCTGCTACCAATCGCATCGGTCGTTCATGGTGTCCAAGAATGCGCATTACTCGGTGCCATGTATGACATGCCTCAAGGCGGATCAGCAGGCGCGATGGCGCTGTACGTTTTGCGCCTTGCGCGTCTGTGGGGATTGTGCCAAGGGGATTTCGAAGTGTAAGGACCGGTCGTTGATGGAGTTCCTTGAGGAATTGGTGAAGGGGCTTGAGGGTTCTTGAGCAACGGATGGGGAATACGTAACTATCGAATATCACTTTCTTTTTCGCGATGCATTGTCGACGATTTGGCGCCGCCGAACGGACAGGCTCGTGTTTTATACTACCACACCACCGGCGTTATGCGGGACATACTACAGCGTGACCTTGTCGTCTTCTTTTTCGGGAGTTTATCTCTATACCCAAGTTGTTTTCTCGTCTACCCGGCGGCGAGCGACGCTGAACCTACCTTAATCTTTAATCTCCCTGTTGTCTTTTGGCTGAGGAGTTCTATGGGAAAAAGCGCTTGGAGGATCTTTTTGGACATGACTGGAATACCCTTTTCGACACGCGGTTTATTTTTTGTTTTTTTGGGAGTCCTTTTGAGGTTACGCACGTGTACGGTGATACACGTGCTTATTGCCGCGGGTATATGCTTTTGCTTGATTTTGATACGAGCTAATATTCTGTACATACATACGTCTCAATTTGGGTTGCGGGGGAGTTTTCTGATTGCCTGACGATGTCATACACTGGCCCAGCGTTCCTTCCCCGTTTTCTTTCGGCATGGGACGCAGGAAGCACGAGTTCACGACAGTCTTTGGTTTATGGAATCCGGCAAATGAGGTGATCCGTGACCTTCCATTTTCGCATTTAACGGACGAACTGTGCATGGATGACTCTGCCGCGCTTCCCCCCGTTTCGCATGGCCGTTTAGCGCCTATCTATTCCGCTCGACGCCCTGATCGGTTCGAAAAGATTCATGATACTCGCTTACATAGCGCAACGGTTGTTGGGACGAAAGCGAACACGGGGCTTCTACAATCATGACGGCTGTTAGGAGTCATGATGACCCCATCTTGATTCTCCCGATCCTCCGGACGTTCCGCTTTTGGATTACTTCTTACGACGAGTTCCCGAATGCAGACATCGTCTCAGATGCCTATTCACGGCTGATACCCAGAAGTCTTCGATAAGGCGATGCCTGGTTATACATATACTCGTCGTTCCTGGCGAATCCGGGGGCTCGCAGTGGATGTGGTTTTCCTTCCATGGAGTCCCGCTTAGGTTCAGTCCGTAGATACAGTTCCCTATTTGGCTTCATATTTGACGGTTCGGGAAGACTGGAACGAGGTTGTAGATAAAGGGATAATTTGACAGTGTTATGACCGTTCCTTGGTGCTCTTCTTCTTCTTTTTCATTTTCATTTTCATTTTCATCTTCATCTCTTTATCTTTCTTCTCTTCATCTTCCTTCCTCTTCCCCTTCTTCGTCCGCAACAGCCTCACTTTGGACTTGACCGTGTTCTTCTCCTCCGAACTCCTCACCTATACTCCCGCTAACGCATGCACGCATTCCTGCCTTGCTGCCAGGGCTAAATACTATTAGCTGGCTTTTCCATTCATAATGGATCCCTATTACTACTTTATCACCCAGCTGAATCCGATTGTTTCCCAATAGTCACTCGCACAACTACCACTACTCGTTACAGAACCTGGTTCGTTGATCTATACACGGGCGAGGAGTCCTATTATGAGGAGGTCATCACGTTTTACAAGACCTCTACTTCACACTCGGTTTCGTACGTGCTTTTATGAAACCAATGCATCGTTGCCTAGTTAGCAGTGGCTAGTGCTACTATTCGCGCAAGCACTGCCGCTCAGGGCGTTACGATGGGAGCCTCCCGACGGGCTGATTTGTGTCCTTGTTCCTCCTTGCTGCCTTTGTAATATTATTTTATCCTTTTCTTTTGCTGGTTCTGACTTGACGCAACTCCGCGCGTGCCTGATGTTAGTTTCGTGTAAGAAGGAGAATGATGAATGAATGAAAGTTGTTGTGTGTAATCATAGTGAGTTCTCCTCCCGTATGACATACCATGGGCCATGACATACTGTTACCCTCGCCCAGCCCCCACTCCCTGACTGACGCTTTGAAGCCTAATAATAATCAGCAAAGCCCACCAAGACCAGGCGAGGGGGGAAGTGGAAGGGATGTTGTGTTGGTGTGTGTGGGCACAAACCCGACCCGAGGACAAGCCACGACAAGTGACAAGACAAAAGCTGGCGTCAAATTCCCACGTCGAGTCATCAACCACGATCCTCACACATCCTAACCTATCGCTGAACTAACAAATGGGCTTATCAGGACATCGACAAAAGAACTGGGGACCCGGTCTGCGCTCTTAATACGCCATAAACGGCACTCTTCTTCTTCTCCTCTCTGATTTTCCCCTTCATTAATTCAACGTTCTTCTTCTTCGCCTTCATCCCATCTTGTTGTAAATTGAAAAGCCTCTTCTCTTCTTCTGCTTCGTTGCCTGCACATCGCCACTCAATCCTTATGTTGATCTGATTTCTTGCTATTATTTCTGCCTTGTACAAAGTACGAATGAACTGGTTGTGATTGATCTTTGCTTCTTTGCTGGTTGTTCTCGATGACTCTTAATACTCCTCTGGTTTGACTTGACCCGTCCACCGCCCATCAGACCACTACAATCTATCAAATCCGATGTCAGATACGAGTTAATCAGATTACCAACGCCTTATACCAGGTATGTAACTTATTAGAGTCAGATGTTGTTGTGGTTGTCGGCTAGAGTGCTGCTTGATCCTTTTCCACCACACCACCTACACCGCGTGGAACCCCGAACGGGCGTGAGCCCTCTCGCCACCTCGCCACCACCCCAAACGGGCGATGTTCATTCTCAGCAGAATGATCGAAAAAGAGTCATCGTGTCGGAAAGTTTGCTCTTGATCGCTGACTTTACCTCAGAAATCTCCCCTCAGCCGCTTATCATCCTTTCGCCGCCCTTGCCTCCGACTCCTTCGACCACCTCCTCTCCTCCCCTCTCCTCCTGTCCTCCGGTGTCGGTGTTGCTTCGAATGTGTCATTAGCCTCAACATCGTTCATAAGGGTGGCCGTTCGATATCTCATTCCTCCTTGACGTTCCTCCATACCCTCTCCGCCCTTCTCGACGACGCGTGCCTGATCGAGCCGTTTGACCTCCAGACAGCCGCCCAACAAGCGCAACGCTTAGCTGGTGCTGCCTGGCCCTCCCAACCACCAGCCTTCTCCTTCGCCTCAGCTGTTACAATGTACCCTGTCCGGAAGCCTACACACGATCCGATCACCGCCTGCGAAGATTCCAAGATTGCTTTTACTTCTACAACTACTACTCGTTTTGAGATGACTGCTGTTTGCGTTTAAAGGGAAAAATAACGGGGACTTTTCGCCGCACGAGTGCTACTCTGCCTATTCCGGAGTCACTACTACGCGCCACATCACATCACTCCACCATCCATCCACATACATAAACTACGTTGCCCTTCCTGTGCCTCTCTTCTTGTCTTGAAGCTGTACCTTGCATGACTACCCTGTGCCCCTGACGCTACGCATCTCACTCTCCTTCTTCTCCCTCCCCTTGTCTTTGTTTTGCTTGTCTTCTGCTTTGCTCTCTTGGAATCTTGCCGGTGGTGATCGGACTCATCTTGCTCCTTCTCCTTCTAACTACTACTCCTCTACACCTTCCGCCGCCACGACACTAGACCTTCTGCCTACTCTCTCACTCCGTTTACTACTTCTCTCCTGACTTCTACGCCTAACTAACCGTGACTCATCTATCCTACCTACTCTCCCTACTATCTTCCGTACGCCTTTAACCCTCTTCTTCTTCCGTACGCCTTAAACCTGGACACCACACAAGTATAAAGGTTCCCCGTCGCCTTTGTAAGAAACAAAGACGGGCCCAGTCCCTTCGCTGCCCCAAATCGGTCTTAGCCAAACGGTCCCCTCCCCCCAACAAACCCGGATTATTTATCGTTCATTGCCGCACAGCCTGATTATCGATCGCGTTGATCTCCTCTTGAGTGTGCGCGATTAGAGTTTCGCTATGTCAGTAATGGACAGCCTGAATTTCAGCTTCGCTGCGAATCCAGGCATTCAAAACAACACCTCACAACAGCCTTGCCCATACGCCTCCTCACTCGCCTCCTCTGCTTCGTCTTCAGTCTCTTCAGTCTTCTCCGTCGACGGTCTATCGTCTCAGAGCTCCATTTCATCTGCGAACTCATCTTTTGATGCTTCTTGGGATAGTGATGCTCGTGGACCAAGATGTCAGGGAGTGACTTTTGCGAATGAGCCGAACCAGACTTGCTTTCTTGGAGGTAGAGGTTATGGTTCCAAGACTGTTACCGAGAATGCCGTGGCCCCTGAGCTGCGGCAACACCCCCGACGGACGGCGTCCAACACAGCTTGTGCGCGGCAACCTCCCACCTTGGTTCGCCAGTCCGAACGGAGAGTCAGTTTCGTCGACAACCTTGTCGGTAAGTCGGAAGCGCGTTCCGCACCACTCCATTCAATCCTCCTCCTCATCCTCCTCCCTCCATGACCGTTCTTGTTTCTGACGATTTCTCCTTTCGTGTTCGCTCGTAAAAAGATTCTGCTGCGCAAATTGTCGAAGTCATCTGGCCTCTCTCTGTGATCTCTGCTCGTGGTAATTCTGCGCAGGGTTGCAAGGGAGTGTTACCTCTTCGAAGTTTCATTCAGGAGACTCTTCGCCGTTCTCGAACTAGCTATTCCACGCTCCAAGTCGCGTTATACTACCTTATCCTGATCAAACCACGGATTCCGAGCCAGGATGGCAACATGGAACAACCACACGGCCAGCGCTGTTCGCGCGCTATGCAGTGTGGTAGACGCATGTTTCTATCGGCTCTTATCCTGGCGTCAAAGTACCTTCAGGATAGAAATTACTCGGCTCGAGCATGGAGCAAGATTTCAGGTTTGAGTACAACAGAGATTAACCAAAACGAGATGGCGTTCCTTGTTGCTGTGGGATGGAGAATTCACATCTCTGAGCCCGTCTTCCAACGCTGGACTGAAATCGTTTTGAAATATACACCTTCAAGTGGAGGTTCTTCTAACGGTGAAGGTCTTACGTGGCGGTCGATTATCCCATCTCTCACTCCTGAACTCGATACTATCGAACCTGAACAACCTGTTCGGAATACGGTTGTGTCGATTCGCGATCTCTTGTCTCCTGTTGGAACGCCTTCTCCCAATGGTTCTCCTGAGTTTGAGTGTGGATCTCAACCCTCACCCTGGATTCGGACGCCAGCTGGTAAAAGTCTCACGATACCATCTGTCCCGTGTCGTCCGCAGCTGGTCGCCAGAGCCACAATCGATGTCCTTCCGACTGCGCAAATCAGCCCGCAAACTGCTTCGAGCATCACTCCTGCAGCGAGTGCTCTCTCGTTCAATTCTCGCGCACCATCGATGTCCTCTACAATGCGCCAAGTCCGGAGTATCCATGACCAACGCACGACACTTGAGCACCTTGCACCTGTGCGTTTCTATAGTAACAAAACAGTACCCCCGGGTTCATACCCTTACGGCCGCCGTTCTTCCCTGGCTCGTTCATCAACTTCGTCTCCGGAGTCCATGATTTCTGATGTGCCATCCTTGACATCATCCCAATCCAGCCGTTCTTCTCGTTCATCGTCAATTTCATCCGTTAAGTCTGCGACTTGCGCGCCTACGCTACCGCGTTTGGTGACACAGGCGACTCGTCGCTGCGCAACGAATATGAAAGAAGCGAGAAAACAACTGGTGATTGCATCCCCCATTGATGAACTGTCGCACTCGGGTGTCTACACCGCATCTCCTGAGCCGATGTCGGCTTTAAGTGTCAACGATCCCAGTGCTTCCATTTTCAAGATGGATACACCAGTCGATATGACTCACGAGGCTGCCCAGAGCCTCTGCGAACTTGCCGTTGGCGTGCCACGATCCCAGCCCTCTTCTGGGCCATTAACTTCGATCTCGCCCAACCGCGTCTCTCGCAAACGGAGCCGCACGGGATCAAACGATATGCTCCTCCAGCACAACGTCCGCAACCATTTAAAGTCCATGAACTCGCGAGAGAACGAGGATGATAGCACCCCTGTCCTACCGGACACGCGGCTTGCCGACTCGTTCTTAGTCTCACAGCCGCCAACCACCCAGTTTCCGTCCAGCTACGGGCTTGGTGGCGTCAAGCTCCCGCTGCCGTTATCGATGCCCGTGGATACGATGGGTAGCACGAAGCGCGCGTGCTGTGGACGAGATGCGGCGAGATTCCTTTGGGGAATGAGTAATACTTCAACAGACATGGTGGTGGAGTAGAGGGTCTGTGAAGGTATTTCTCAGTTCTTCTGTCCGTTCGCTTCGGTCCGAACTTCTCAGTCTACGCCATCATCGATCTTATCTATCTATCTATCTATCGGGAGGTGTTCAGACCTCACGGTGTTAAGGTGCATTTAATATGGAATCTCTGTTCCTCCGCAAACACACCTTCACATCACCTTTAGCATAATAACTGATACTGAGGATACTTGTCACCAACCAACCAACACAATCTTTGACTTGTCAAAAGAGATCTGCAACCTTGCCTCTCTTTATTTTTCATTTGTTCACCGGGATTTTTCATGTTCTTGCTTTTTTTCGGCATTAACTGGCGGAAAAAACATAACATGGGATGGAGTTTTGAGAAATATAATATCCACAGGGAGGGCGTGGGGAAATTTCAATTGCATTTGCTGTGTTGCGGGAGGGAGTACTGTACACCAGTACTGGAGTTCGCGGGAGTGATAACTTGATTGATTGAAAGATATGGATGGGATGAGAAAACGTTCCAGGATATCCAGCAACATGAACTGACATCAAGAAACAAGAAGACTATCTTCCCGCATCATCTTCCCTTTCCCTTCCCTTGCCCTTCCATCACCTCTTTCTCCTGATCCTGACCCTTAACCCGCTGTACATACCACAACCAACCACATCGAACAATCATGTCTCTGAAACTCTTCCACCTTCTCCTCCTCAATACCCTCAAACTCTACGCCGCTATCATCGCCACGATCTGGCTTATTAGCTAGCTATCTACCTTATCACCCTCCTATCATACATACATAGTTAACTAGCTAGCTGCGATAAATGCCATAAGACCTATACTTAGTACTCCGTATTCTACAGTAGTTCCCGGTGTCTGATATCGAATTTTCTCCGTACCTTCTCTCTGCGTTCTAGATGGATGTCGGGATGATTTGCCCGATGTGGCAAACCCCGTTCATAATTCAGTCGGTGGTTATGGTGTTGCCTGCTCGTGTTACATTCCTTCCATCCGATGATCCGATTATTCCGATATACATACAGTTGTAGTAGCCTTTGTGAAAGGCGCAGGCAGCAGCAGAGTGATGAAACATCGGGATGCGGATGGAGTAGTATGAACAGTTGGAGCCTGGATTCAGTTACACTCAAAACGGGGTGGAACGTGATCCAGGTCACAGCAGGCTGGATGGTTTGTTCTCATCCTTTGAAACGTGGTTCAGGTTCTTTCTTGAAGTTCTTCGTCCACTATCACTATCATCTCATTCGTAACTAACAAGAAGTCCTAGACTCTACTAACTTCCCTTTCTGGACGTTCCCATAAAAATACACAGACAGCACAGTACGACAACCACCCACACCCTCCTACTTACTCCCCACCAACCACCTCCTCTCCCCCTCACTCAGCCCCTCCTTCCCATCCGCCAACCTCAACAACGTCGCCGCCGCCATCTTCGCCTTCGCTCCATGCCCAAACAACCTATATTGGGCCGGTGAGTTGATCCCAAAATACACCGTGTACAGCAATTTGAGAGCGTCAAGGGGATGCGAGGAGGTGAAGAGTCGAGCTAGCAGGCGGAGGAAGGTAGGTGTGGCGTTGATGTCGGCCAGGAGGTCGTCGCAGTAAGGGAGGTAGCGGACGGTGACGGTGTGCCGGTCGGAGTTTACCATCTAAGCCCCGCCAGTTAGCAGCTGATATAGATGCTGGAGGGGTTCACTTACGGTGGATGCAAGGTGAGCCTGGTACGCAGCTATAGACTCATACATCTTCTTCGCAGAGGGCAGTTTGATCTGGTTCGCCAGCACCGCGGTGGCCCATCTCGATTGTGCCTCCGAGACTGGAATCAGGGGTCCTGCAAGTTCGACGAAGCCGATGAAGAAGAGATTAGGGTACCGCGGAGATGCGACCAGTTTATACAGGTCCATGGTGTTGCTCGTCTTGAGAATCTCATTGTACTTTTTTGACCGATAGCTGTCCTCGGGAACATACGGTGCGCTCATATGATATCCCGTGCAGAAGATGATGACATCGACGTCGATGGATGTCCCGTTCGTCAGGATCAGCGATGATCCTGAGATCTTTTGGATGCCCGCTCGATGAGGGGTGATGCGACCGGTCTTGATGTTTTCAATCAGGTCACTTCGCATCGTGACGTTGGCTTCCATCAGGCCGTGTGCTGGCTTGATCACTTCAGGAAGCTTGCCCATCACATGGTTGCATAGCTTCATCTGGGCCCATTGGGACAGTTTGGCGGGTAGGATGGTTTCTGCGACTCTGCCTGTGAAAGTGTGAGTTGATGCCAGACATAACTTCACGGGGGACACACATACTATCATAAGCCTCAGCTGGTTTTCCTAGAACGAAACGAGGCACGATCCATCCACCTCTTCGCGTGATGAGGTGAAGCTCTTTTGCCTGCCAGCTCAATTCCGAGGACAGATCCGCCGCAGAGTTGCCAAACCCAACGATGGCAATGCGTTTCCCTTCCAGCCCGGTTGGTCTCCTATAAACACGGCTATGGAAGACTTTTCTCGTGAACGTGTCGAGGCCCTCAATCTCCGGAATTGCAGGTTTCGAAAGCGCACCAGAACATGCAAAAACCGCATCATATATCTCCTCAACAGCATTCTCGTCATCTTCTTCAATCTGAGCAGTCTTCACCCTCCACTTCCCATCATCCTCTGGCGTACACGCCACAACCCTCGTACCCAACTTCACATACCTCCTCAATCCAAAATGCCCCGCATACTCCTCCAAATACCGCAACAACCGCCGATGCCCAAAATAATCCGGATACCGCGCTGGATCGATCGGAAAGTCACTGAACGAGGATGTATCGCGGCAAGAATTGAGCAAGACGCCTTCGTAGATTGATGAGGATGTTTTGCCGGTGTCTGGGTCGGGTTCTTGGTAGCACCATTGGCCGCCGATGGTTGGACGGGATTCGAAGACGGTGGGCTCGAAGCCTTCTTCGAGGCATTGTTTTAGGGCGGTGAGGCCGGAGAGCCCTGGGGGAGGTCAGTTTCTATAGTTACAGCGGGGTTTTTTTGGATGGGGGGTTGAAAAGGGGTGGTGCTCACCGGCGCCGACGATAGCGACCTTTGGAGCCATTCAATCCGGGTCTTGAGAGGTAAAGAGTCAGAAGTATGGAGTAAAGGTACGGATTTATAACGGAGAGTGTTATATTAGGAGAAAGACAGAGAGCGAAGTAGTAGCTGTCTACGGAGTACATGCACTTCTCATCACCACTCCGCCAATCGGTCAAAGACACGGTAAGGCTGAGATGGCTAGTCCATAGCTGTCTCTGGGAGGCTACTGGATAGGGGGCGTTGCGGCTGAGAATCCATCATGGTTTCCGTCCGTATTATCGACATTTCTCCTGAGGTCTTGCATTTAAGGGAAACCGCATTCAGGGCTCCGTAGTTAAGCTACCTTTGCACGGAGGAGAATGAGCAGGAACATCTCCGTAGTTTTATTCGTTTCGTATGTTAAAGGGGTGGTTCACGGTTTGGAGACTGAATTGAACTAATAATAGCCAGCGGGCTTTGGAGGCATTAGAATGCGGCCCAGGGAGTAGTGACTATGAAGAGCAACAAGTCGTCGGGCGTAAACTATGACTCCGCATCCGCTGGACGGGGCTGTAAGTTATCGGACCGTGCACCGCCGTATCGCAGCCGAAGTGCCGACTGCGGCTGGATGGATGGTTGGAGCTTGGGGTCATGCAGCCCGGCAACGGTTGACAGTAATTCGCGGAGGGGTAGCCAGCATGGCAATGCCATAATGGTGGCTTTGAACTTGATAGATATCGACGTTGAGCCTTGCTGTGAGATCTATAACTGTTGTGACGTTCCACAGTACAGTACTCCGTATCTTGTCGTCTTTTATACTGGAGAAAGTTGTGTATATATGGCTAGCCAGGTGAGATGGAAGATGACAAGCTGATCTATGAATGTGATGCTGATAGTGAATGTGCAGGAACAAGTAGGAGACCCCGCTCTCCACAGCCTTCAGCTAAGAACTATCTATCAGCCTCTGCTTAACAGCATTCCTCCCGAGTTGGTGCCCCGGTTTGACCCCGTCTATGTTGAGCATTACAACCGCTACAACGTCGGCTGGCTCCATACGCATCAAATCCCCATCGAGGAGTATCGAGCTAATCCAGGAAAATATGCCATTTCATACGGCCAGGCCGCTGGACCAGATATATACAAGATCACGGAGCAGAAGTGTCCCGTCAATGGAGGAGAGATCACTATTCGCATTTTTGAGCCAAAGCAAACAATCGGTGCTGATGGTAAACCTAAACTGCGAGGGGCATTTGTCAATTTCCATGGCGGGGGTTGGGTGTTTGGTGGCCTTTTCATGAATCACCATGTCTGCAAGCGCATCGTCCATGATCTGGCGGGAGAGGTGGTTGCGTTCGACGTAGATTACCGCCTTGCCCCTGAGTACAAATATCCCACGGCAATTGAGGACTGCTGGGCGGCCTTGCAGTGGGTATGTTAATCATCTCTACGACCGTCGCCATAGAGCAACTAACAACATCATCTTCAGGTCCACTCCAAAGCTGCAGAATTCAACCTCGATGTCAATCGTATGGCCATCGCAGGAGTCTCTGCTGGTGGTCACTTGGCCGCCGTGGTTGCCCATCTGTGCAGAGACAATGGGTTTCCGCTCAAGCTCCAGATGTTGACTGTGCCCGTCATTGATATGCACAGCTCATTCACTCCTGACGGGAAATTCGACCGCGAGAACACGCCGTATGAGTCGTATCGCGAGATGGAGTTTACCGTCCCTCTGCCTGCTGAGCGAATGGCGTACTTCCATCGACAATGGCTTGGTGTTCCACGGCCTGCGAAATCTGACGATGTGAGTATGAGAACTCATGTTCTCATTTTCCAGAAAGTGTGTCAACCTGGTCTAACATATTCGTTCAGGATTGGAAGATATCCCCCATCTTCGCGCCCAACTTCGCCAACCTCGCTCCCGCGTTAGTCTGGACAGCTGAAATGGACCCTCTGCGAGACGAAGGCGAAGCGTATGCCGCCAAGATGAAAGCAGCGGGTGTGTCCGTCGAGCTAATCCGTGTTCCTGGTGTGCCACACATATTTAGCGGGTTGGATGGTATCTTGGAGGGCGGGAAGAAGCATCGTAGCAGGTGCATTGAGGAGCTGAGGAGGAGGATTGGGGGACAAGTTGTGTGAGATCACACAGACAGCGTTTCATTTGTCATGATGGGCGTATCTTCGAAGATACTCAGACATATCCTAAACATGTGTGTTGTGCTTTGCAGACTTAGTCCCCTGTTCTGTATCCTGGGACGTAGAAGTGGTTGAGTTGTCCTGTTCGTGCTTTTGGTGATGACGGTTTGGTCCCCGGCCGGCTAGATGTATGGAAGATGGTTCTTCCGGTATTAATGAGTGACGTCGTACAAGCTCTTACATAAAAATACGAAGCTGAATGCGGGGAAAGCTCCAATTTTACAGCTACCTTACCCCCGTGTGACCGGCGAGTGCTCCCGGGAATACTCGGGATTCCCCAACGGCGACGGGAGATGGGAGATTTCTTCTTCGTCCGCCAAAACTCTTCTCTCTCGTCAATTGACCTTCTCCAGCGTTCTCAAAAGTTGTTATAGACCGTATCTCTATCTCTAGACCTCTGCGCCATTTCATTTCAGCCTTTGCGCTCTGTTTGCACCTATTTATCACACCGTTCTGCGGTTTCTTCTTCCTTTTTTTGATACCTCCTTAGCTCCAATCTCCCAAAACCATGCTTACTTCCACATCCCGCAGCTCTCTCCGGGCTGCGGCGTCGCTGCCACATGTCGCCAAATCCCAGTCCTCGACGTTAAGCCGATGGAGCCCCGCGGCCCTTACGTCTCATCTCTCGACACAGTCCCGCCGTACAATTAGTTCGATTCGCGCTCCGGTCTATCGTCAGTCGTGTCTCTCCTCTTACTCTGCTGGCCGTGTGACTTGTTCTGGAATTGGCACGAGAACGTTTGCGAGTACTGCTGTGAAGATGGTGGGTTGATTGATCAGTGATCTGAAAATGGCGGGGTTGGAGTGCTAGGAGGAAACAATTTGGCTAACGGGGATATTTTTGTGTTGGTAGTCATCTAATACTCGTACTGAGACCGATGCGTTCGGTGAAGTTCAGGTCAGTTTACTCGAGTCACTTGCTTTGGGCAATACTGGTCACTGGTGCTGACTGCGTGTGATTGCAGGTCCCTTCGGACAAATACTGGGGTGCCCAGACGCAGAGGTGAGAGGAACCCGCGATTGGGGCCCAGTAAGAGGGTGGACGAGTATTAAATATCAATTGTTGCGCGGATACAGGTCCCTGGGCAACTTCAACATCAACCAACCGCAAGATCGCATGCCACCGGCTATTGTGCGAGCCTTTGGCATCCTCAAAGGCGCTGCCGCCACTGTGAACATGAAGTTCGGGCTTGGTAATTGCGGAATGCTGCGTGAAAAACGGTTGAGCACGGGCTGATAAGAGTTATAGATCCTACTATCGGAAAGGCCATCCAGCAGGCTGCGTCTGAGGTCGCATCTCTTAAACTTGTCGACCACTTCCCCCTCGTTGTCTGGCAGACTGGTTCCGGCACTCAGTCCAACATGAACGCCAACGAAGTCATTTCGAACCGTGCCATTGAGATTCTCGGCGGAACGATGGGCAGCAAGAAGCCTGTGCACCCTAACGATCATGTCAACATGTCTGCGTCCTCCAACGATACGTTCCCTACCGTCATGCACATTGCTGCCGTCCTCGAGACTGAGGAGACTTTGTTGCCTGCTTTGAAGAGCTTGCGCAACGCACTCCAGAAGAAGGTTGAGAAGTTTGACAAGATCATTAAGATTGGACGAACACACTTGCAAGATGCAACTCCCTTGACCCTTGGTCAGGAGTTCTCTGGATATGTTGCCCAGCTCGACCGGAACATTGCCCGTGTTGAAAACACTCTCCCGGACTTGCGATTGCTTGCCCAGGGTGGTACCGCTGTCGGCACTGGATTGAACACATTCAAGGGCTTTGATGAAGCCATCGCTGAGGAAGTCACCAAGATGACCGGCACAGAATTCAAGACCTCCCCCAACAAGTTCGAAGTCCTTGCTGCCCACGACGCCATTGTCGAGGCTTCCGGAGCTCTCAACACCCTTGCTTGCTCTCTCTTCAAGATCGCCCAGGACATTAGATACCTTGGCTCTGGCCCCCGCTGCGGACTCGGCGAGTTGATCCTCCCTGAGAACGAGCCCGGTTCCTCCATCATGCCTGGAAAGGTCAACCCTACACAGTGCGAGGCTCTCACTATGGTCTGCTCTCAGGTCATGGGTAACCACGTCGCTGCCACTATTGGCGGAATGAACGGCCAGTTCGAACTTAACGTGTACAAGCCGTTGATGATTCGCAACTTGCTCCACAGCATCCGTATTTTGGGCGATGGAATGAAGTCGTTTGAGAACAACCTTGTTGCTGGTTTGGAGGCGGATGAGAAGAGAATTGGATCTCTTCTTCACGAGAGGTAATCACTTCACGAAAGTTCTGTGTGTGGGATTTGTTGCTGACTTCTATCTAGCTTGATGCTTGTTACCTGCTTGAATCCTGTTATTGGATACGATATGGCCTCTAAGGTGGCTAAGAATGCGCACAAGAAGGGTTTGACCCTGAAGCAGAGCGCTATGGAGCTCAAGGCCTTGAGCGAGGAGGATTTTGATAAATATGTCCGTCCTGAGCTGATGATCAGCCCCAAGGAGAAGAAATGAGCGAGTTAGAACGATGTCTTGAGCGTTTGGGTAGTATGGGCAATGCTGAATCTTTTCAGGCCCATTTGTACAGATAGTCGAGTGTCTTCCGGCTTCCGGATGCCTCTGTATATACCATGATGCAATCAAGGATCTCTTGATTGACAAACCTTGATATATCATGATCGTGTCACCATGCAAGCAAACAGATGATAACTATGCCCGGCAGTCTGCGGAGTGCTCCGTCATCCTTATTCCGTGATTTTGATAGCATGTTCAGCTGGTTCCGTGGGAGTGGCTCGGAAAAGCGGCCATAAATAGAAACATTAGAGCGTACGCTAGACCAAACGCAGTAAGGTGTCATTAGCCCCTGTCATCCACCAGGAACGACCCGACTGCGCGTCCAGCTCGATAAAAAGTTGGCTCTCAGCGCACTCTCTGCACTTCTTCTTCTTCTTCTCCTCCACCTCCGTCTTCCATTTTGCGTTGCTGTGTGATTGATATCAATTTATAGACCTTCGTGTGGTTCCCTCGCTTTTCATTGCTATTATTTGAGTATTGGCACATCTGAGACTTCCCCATTCCATCGTTAGCCCCCTCCCCCGCACTTCGTTGGAAACGCCCTTGTACTCCATCCCACTCGCTCGATTTTGCGTGCTTAACAGATATCAAACGAACGTTTCTAGCGAAAGATACCATCTGTCTCAAAATGGCAGTCGAAGTCACCAACGGCGTCAAGCCCGAGCAGGATTCCAACGCTCAGTCCGACCGCGACGAGCAGCCCCTCTTTTCCACCGATCTCGTCTCCCCAGATGTTGTCTCCAAGCTCCCAGAAGGTTATACTCTTCGTCCCCTCCGCTGCTCCGACTACCATAAAGGCTATCTTGAAGTCCTCCGTGTTTTAACCACCGTGGGAGAATTTTCGTATGAGCAGTGGACTGAGCGCTTCGAATGGATGGCTAAGCGCAACGATGAATACTATTTGCTTGTTATCTGTGACCAGGCTGGCAAGGTTGTTGGTACTGGTAGCTTGATTGTCGAACGCAAGTTCATTCATAGTCTTGGATTGGTGGGACATATTGAGGATATTGCTGTTGAGAAAAACCAGCAGGGCAAGAAGTTGGGACTGAGGATGATTGAGGCGTTGGACTACGTTGCTGCGCAGGTTGGTTGTTACAAGGTATAATTCCTCCTTGGGTCACGGTCTTCCCCATCTAGTACAAGTGCTGACGTCGAAATTAGAGTATCCTTGATTGTTCTGAAGCAAACGAAGGTTTCTACATCAAGTGCGGCTTCAAACGCGCGGGTCTCGAGATGGCCCATTATTACAATGTCTGAGATGTACCCTGACCTGCAGCTCGCGTCCTAGATGTCACATATGACTGACGGTTGGTTCAGTATTGTGGTATCATGGAGGTTGACGACGCTTGCTTCTTAAATCCTTAGACGGTGGGAGTTTTTCTCATTTTGTTTTCCCCTTTCGACGCTGGAGTTCATGCCTTGCGATTCTCGTGGAGATGATGAAGTTCGGTTCTTGTATCTTCGATTCATGATACCCCTTCACAGCATTCCCCAGCTTCCTCTTTTCGCGTCGGTTATGGAGTTGCGGCCCAGAGATTGGGGTTTCGGTTTACCCTCCGATTCTTTGAACAGCAAGACTTGGATTGGCGTTTGGGTTCGGATTTCGTTCTTTCAGCTGGATGCTGGAGTTGGTTTGATTTGGTTCAGACGTCAAGTTTGGACTTTTGACAACCCATGTGATGAGGCCTACGTGGGCTTCTTATTCTTAAAGTTCAGCACATACTGGTGAATGGAAGCAGTCACATCCAAATGCATTATTTGCAAAGATCATTGCTTCACTACAGACACCTATACTGGCATCCGAACGACATCAGACGAAAGTAGAAGTTTATTTTATGATGACGTACTCCGTAGTGAGCTGTGCAAAAGTTGAGACGAATATACTTACAAAAGGCACATGCTGAAATTGATATCAGAACCCATGCTAACAATGTTACATTAAGTCATTTCAACAGAGCTAGAAAAGAGGCATGCAGAAGACATAAATCTTTCCTCAAGACGATTTCGAATTCCGGATCTGTTTCCATAATCTGCTGCGAGAGATGGGGACAGTTTTGTAGCTTGTTCCCATAAATGCCTCTTTTAACAAGAGGAGACCGAAAGAGGAGACAGAGAAAGGAGAGAGAGAAGCACTACATCATATTCATGATCTCGCATGACAGTACCGTCCCACTCCCCTCACTATCCCCACCAAAATGACCGGGATTTTTCATGCAATGTACCCATATAAACAACATGTCCCCGCCATTTCCTCCTGTCTCGAAAGAAAAAAACATCCCGTTTCGTGTCACCGGCGGGGCAAGGGGCGGGAGTTGGCCGTACGTCCTCCTCCGTCAATTGTGTTATCATTTTCCATTTTTTGTTGTTCTCTTTCGTGTATCTCCCCCCAACGAGCAAATCAGACTAACGGGACCGCATGACGAATAACGCAAAAGGAAAAAGAAACGGAGCCGCAAGCGAGATGTTTAGGTTCCGGGGTTGGGGTTCATCTAGAAACGAAGAAGATATGCAGTTAGCACTATTCTTTCGAGGAGTTCGAACGTCCTGCGCTTTTCGAGAAGTGCAGGTGTATTCCCTGAACGTACCTTGCGCTTGCCACCGGTCATCGTGACGTTGACGAAACGTCTGGTGTATTGGTGACGCTTCTTGGCGCGGCCCTTGGGGGTCTTCTTCTTCTCTTGAGGCTCGACCTATTGTTTGCGAATATGTATCCGTCAGTCTTCGGGTGCTCTTTCAAGTGAAAAAACTTGGCATCAAACGGAATCCAGGTGTGCATCGCGTTCCGCGGGGCGGAATCAATTCACATATCCACCCCTCCGCTCCCACAAAGAATCTGTTCAAAAAGGAACCAAATGCAGCGATAGATTGTGCGTGTATTGCGATTCTGCCTGCCACTTTCCCTCCGTCGAAACCGAGAACAAGAAAACTGCCTCAAGGTGCCTTAAAACTGACCTTTGGTGTCTGAGACTTGACTTTACCCGCACGAGCGAGCGATCCGTGAACCTTACCCATGATGCGCGGTCGGTTGCGAGTCGATGGAAATGTGCGTTATCGACGACGGAATAATGGGGCGATGTAGGGTCGTTGAAGAGGAGGTCGGGGTTGTCTTGGAGCAGAGATCTTGTCTGTGTGAAGATTGGGGGTTCCGGATCGTTAGCGCCACTTTTCTGGGTTGGGAATTAGGTAAGCTGGTTAAGCGAGGGGCGAAGACGGGGGAAGCGGTTGTTCAGCGCACCAAAACTTTCGTGAAAACCAATATACGAGTTGATGGACAATGCTGAGGAGAGATGTTGCTTACAGCTTTAGGCGATGGCGCCGTCGTTGTTGCTGATGCTCTGGCTGATTTATTGAGGCCGCACAATGATGGCTCAGGGAATTTTCAATTTTCGAGTGTAGCGAATGCCAAGACCTGATGTGGGAGCAAAAGCGGTGAGTTAGAAGGGTTTTGCCCTATCCGCTTTAGGTACCCGCCGAGGCAGAATACATGTACTACGTTATTGGGAGTCATTTGGAACTGACGAGTAGACTCTGTATCTCGTATTGAATACTAACTGGAGAATTGGTGGATTACATATGGATGCTCAGAGAGATGGGAGTCAAGAATTCAGGTTCCGGTTTGGAACAGTCAATTAACTAGTTGCCAGAATGACGTTGGGGAGAATATCATGGCATATTTGGCGACAAATCTAACTGTACTTCGACGACTTGATGCGATATGAGCAAGCGTGAAGCGAATGCCCATCCGTCTTCTACCGTTTCAACTCACGGAAATAGTAGTGGGCCACTCTTGTTCTTTGCGAGACAACAACATGTTAGGCTACACATGGTAAAAAACATAAAGAACCAACCCCGCAAAGAAAACAGAATCATGACCCAGGTATCCCAGTCGTAGAATTCATAGTCCCACGTGTGTGCCGTTTTTTCGCGGAGAAATTAAGTCCAATTTTTATTTAGACCATGCCGGCTCTCGGATAAAGAACAAACACCAGATTTGTTACTCCCTTTATGTTAAAAGTAAAGTAACACCTCTCCATTTCCCTCCAATATCCCCTGATGCTTAACGAGACTTGGCCATAACCTTTGGTGCTGAGCCCTTGGCGCCCTGCTTGCTCTGGATTCTGGAAGTCTGTCCTCGGGAAGCGGCAGCGGCGGTGCGGGCCTTCTCTCTCTTTTGCTTCTCGGCGGCCTGCTTCTTCTCCTTTCCTTCGTTGATGGCGGCCTGGCGGGCAGCGGCACGAGCCTCGGGGCGCATGGCGCGGCGCTCCTTGATCACATCAAGGGAGGCACCGACCACGGCACGCTGGTGCTTGACGGTACGGCGGGTGCGCTTCTTGGCAACTTCCTGCAAGTTGTAAAATGTCCTGGTCAGCCTCGCATTCTCAATGTCTCCATATCCACCATTGCATATCGATCCGCCTCCTCATTATCATTCGCATTCCCATATCCGGTGTCCATATATGCATCCCTGAACGAGTAACGCGGCCAAAGATTCGGGTGGTACTGACTTCAGAAATACCCTTCTTGTGTTGTCTTCTGTAGAGAACGGTCCAGGCGATCCGGCGGGGGTTCTTGCGCTGGAGGAAAAGGGATTCGGATTTGCCATTCTGGAATCTGAAGATCTTGCTGTCCCCACGGACATACAATTTACCCTATATTCGCGAAAGTAACAAACGTAAGCTTGTATTCCTATTGCACAAAATCCATCACATATTCTTATCCCTTAGAGCGATCACGTCGACAGCCAAGCTCCGGCAGAGGTCTGGCGTCGACAATTTCGTCAGAAGGTCGGCTTCCGAGGTGTACGTACCTTTCCAGGGTAGATCTTCTGGTGGCTGAAAGAATCGTCGTAGGTACGCATCTTGATCGTGGGGATGCGCAGCGGGCGTCGACGAGGTCGGAGTTGTTGAGTTTGTCGTTGATTTACTCGTTGCGTCAAGGGCCGCCAACGTTCGATGAGATGAGGTTGTTTGGTGTGGTATCCATTTTCGCTAATTTGTGTGGCACGTGACCTCAATGCCCTCAAAAGTATGGAACCCTCCGACTTTCGACATCATCCCCGACCATGATGGGCACCAAAACAGATAACATGGTCCGAATGACTCACCATTTGTGACGTTCTTAACCTACGGAGCCAGATTCGAGCATACTTGAGAAATAACAACGACCCGACTCCTTAAACAACCAGCATTTGTTTCCTTCGGGACCGCTGAGCCAATGTCCTCGAGAGCATAATACTTTCACCGTGCAACATGGTGGGATACATAGGCACAGCTTGCATTGAGCATGTGTTAAAATCCAGCACGGAATTAGAGCGCCAAAAGGATTGATACAATGTATCTACTCTATCCGAGTTCAATGCCTCCATAAAAGGACCAAACAATGCTCCTCAACTTCAGACGCCACATGAATACAATAAGAAGATCTTGCAGGGCGAAGGATATGCCTAACGTGGAGCCTCCGCTCGCCCTCTTGGGTATGTTTTCTATCGGTCACTAACGGGCGTTCTTACGCCGGAGTAGCATACTGTTTGGTCCACTCTTTCGCTGTTTCAATGGCTGCGGGCTCGTCTTCCTTCCAACGCTGCGCCACATCATTTGCGAGTGGATCGTCTGGGTTCGGCGCGCCCAGCAGAGCTTGGATAGAGAGGAGGATTGTCCGAATCTGAAGGGCGGGAGACCAATTGTCTACAAGTCACGAGTCAACAGCTGCTCAAGAAGAAGAACTCAGACATATCACCTACTCTTAAGCACGTCCAGGCAAATTCTACCCAGTCTATCGATATTTGGGTGGTATATCTTCGTTAAAAAGCGAATCTTCGGCGGCGTCATTGGGTAGTCATCCGGCAGGAATAGCTCCAAGGAGAATATACCTCCTATATCTATGTCAGCATGTCACACGGCGTACGAGAATTCATCCCAGGTGCTGTTACCTTCATAAGGAGACTGCGAAGGACCATGAATCTTAACATCAAAGTATCGCAAATTATCTTCATGGGGAACTGCGTCGATTCCAGGGACTCTTTGAAGGCACGCGAACGTCAGCTTAGAAATACAACTGATCATCTGTAATGCTTACGGCTCTGCCATCAAGCGCTCAGTTTCCTTTATTATTCTCTTTGGCAAGGCCATTTTTGCTGGCGGGTTTAAATGAGAAAGGTCGGCGATTTCAGCGGCCGCGCGAAACGTGATGTTTGAGTTGTGGAGTTGGGCCGTGTGCTCAACCCTTCCAGCACGAACCCTCTGTGCTCTGCTTGTCCTATGTAGAGATCCTCAACAAAATAGTAGCCACACTGAGTTGAAGTGCTGTTCAACCTTTCGAAAAACAAAGGTGGTTTGGAGAATCTACTGGACTTGTTTGAGGCACTCCAAGATCACCGGGATTGCAGTTCCGTACGAGTCAAGCAGCTAAGAGTTTTGTGATATGAGAACTCCGTCTGTGCAGCGGCGAGTTGATAATGGTAGAAGAGCCGGTCACTTCGTTATGAGTCCAGAAAGACAAATACTTGAGATTGTGATGACCCCGCCATGATGAAGATATTGCCAAGATATGCAGCGGGACGGAGCTCGTCACCTGACCGCCACGTGATGCGATCTGCACATGGTCAAGGCTAAACTTCTTTCGGCAGTCGGCAGAACACCTCCCGACTTCACCTCTTTGACACGAACCAGACGAGCTATCCTTCTTTTCTCCCTTGATCCGACGTTATCAACTGATACACTGCTTATAATTGATGATACCGCTGCTACTGTGACTCGGACCGTGTAGCCCGCTGAGTTTTTCTCGTACGATTGTTTCTTGATGATTCTGCAGCTGCAGTCGCTCTCTCAAGATGAGACTGAAAGCACCACAGCGCATCTTTAATTCAGCTTCTTCAACTGCAGTCGTATTTCGGTGGTCGTATATTATACCTACATGACGAGCATAATTCCTAGAGTTATCTATTTGCACTATTCTAAGTTATTATTCCTAAACATTTTTCTCCAATTTCTGCCTTGAGAAGTATCTCGCGGACAGGATGTCGAGTCCACCGGAATCGAAGGCCCCCAAGTCGGCTTATGACAGCCCTACCTTTGGGGAGGATAGTTCGTTTCACGTGGAGCAACCCATTGGGTCCATGTCAATCTCCCCGTGTGGGAGAGATGTCGTCCTTGCATCGTAAGCAGACCATACTTTTTGTCTACGGTGAACGGGGTTGACTAACAACAAGATAGGAAAGAGGGCCTTCATGTCATTGATTTGGATAACCCCTATTCTCCGCCACGTTATCTTTCTCATAGAACTCCATGGGAAGTTGCCGACGTCCAATGGTCGCCGTTTGCTGCCCGTGATTCTTGGATTGTGAGCACGTCCAATCAAAAAGCGTTGGTATGGAACCTTGCGATGAGATCATGGCAAAACCCTATTGAACATGTCTTGCACGCCCATTCGAGGGCGATCACGGATATCAACTTCTCTGCACATCATCCGGATATCCTTGCTACCTGTGCCGTTGACAGTTTTGTTCATTGTTGGGATCTACGAATACCGGCGAAGCCCGTCGTGTCCTTTTCAGATTGGTTTGCCGGGGCCACACAGGTCAAGTGGAATAGACAAGATTCTCATATAATTGCCAGTTCCCATGACCGTTTCCTACACATATGGGACGATCGGAAAGGTGCCTTGCCTATCCGTACGATAGAGGCGCATAATACCAAGATTTATGGAGTTGACTGGAATCGAATGCGCCCGGAGGCCGTGGTAACTTGCTCGCTGGACAAAACAATAAAATTCTGGGATTGCTCGGTGGAAAGCGATATCCCAGAGAAAGTTATTCACACCCCTTTTCCAGTATGGCGCGCAAGGCACACCCCGTTTGGTTGGGGCGTTCTTGCTATGCCACAAAGGGGCAACAGCGATTTGCATCTATATAGCCGGACCTACAGGGACGCAGCTGAAGAAGGTGACGAGCCTCCTTTGGTGCACAGCTTTCCAGGTCATAAAGGGCAAGTCAAGGAATTTCTGTGGAGACCTCGTGGAAGTGTTTTAGACGGCCTGGATCACAGGGAATTTCAGCTTGTATCGTGGGGAACAGATATGGAGCTGCGCCTACATCGAGTCGACCCGGAGATTCTTAAAGGCGTAGGTTTTGAGAAAGGAAAATCATTCAACCCATCACTCAACCTCACACGAAAAGGAGCAGTTTACAAAACCTTCCATGAACAGCCGCGTGAACCGGAACTGTTTAAGCAGCCTGGTGACGACGCCCCCGACACCAAAGGGCTTCCAACACGCCAAGTTGTTGCTGGGATTAGTGGAGTTTCTATGCCTTACCCTCGACGATGGACACAAGGGGGGCCTATGGGGCAGTTTGGCATGCGTGGAAAATCTCCCCTTCGTGCTGACATGAATCCGATTTCGTGGATGCGTGGCGTCAAAGTATCAGGCTGGGAGGTTGAAACTCTTGGTGACGAAATCACTCATGTTGGCGAACGTTTTACAAGGGTTGCTTTCGAATCTGTCAACGTTAGCCAAAGAAAGGCTACGATTTCCCTCCATGGACCTTGGGGGCCCGATAATGCTAGCGTTTTCCTGCGCATTGATATCAAATTTCCATCAGATTATCCGAAAGCAGCTGCACCCATTTACAACGTGCAGAAGACGAGTTCCGTGACTTCGCAACTAGCAAAGACGATTACATCAGGCCTGCATGCTGTCTCTGAGGCGTACCTGTCGAAGCAACGCGGGTGCCTAGAGGGCATTCTTCGATACCTCCTTGGCGAGTATACGGTCGAAGAAATTGCGACAATGATTCAACAGGAATCAGATGAGCCACCCAAGTCGCCAAGGATATTGGAGGATGTTGAGTCTAGCGACGAAGATGAGGATGTTGGACAATATCAAGGCAACGATCTTGCGATGAGTTCGTCTGAACTGTTACGTCCCGTGAATGCGAACGTCATGGTGCCCGTTAGAAGGGTGTGTGGTGCTGTCTGGACGCACGACGGGCGTTTGGTCTGCTTTTTCCCGCCCAAAGAAGAAAAGGTCGCGTCGTTTCTGGATTCCATAGGTCTGCGGGAGATGACGAGGCTCTCGCGGTCCAATCGAGTTTTCGAGGCTTTTGGCAGGTTTCAGACTAGTTCACCCAGCCGGAAAAATGTCACTGGTACTGGAACAAGCAATGGGCCCTTGTCAGACGACGGCGCTTCTGAATACTCAGATAACTCAGATGAATCTTCTAGCTCGTCAGGTTCATCTGACTTCCTCGGGGCTCTTCCCCAGCATTTCCACCTTCAACGGACAAGTAATCTTGGACTAAGCCGTGCAAAGTCGACCGATAACTCCCAAAAGTCCACAGCCGGCATTTCTACAATGAAGTTATCAGCCAATAAACGCCACAATACCGTTTCTATTCATAACTTTGCAGACCTTCTTCCTGCAAAACGGAATCTAGCGCAAAGGTATCACACTCACGGGAATTTTCCGGAACTTTGTGCCCACAATATGGCTGTCGCAGCAGATTGCGGAGAAATTGAACTCTCCCATATTTGGGGCCTCATAAAGCTGGTTCTCGATGACCAATTACCCATGGAGGTTATCTTGGGAAAAGAAGATGTGGTTCAAGCTGCTCATGCTGCAGTTAGCCACATCAAAAGAAGCGATAGTGGAGTCGATCTCACTTTTGATAACGATAACACTACCACATCAGAATCTCCAAGCCCGGGGAGGATTATGTGGGGATCACATCCTTTTGGCTCTCGTTGGCTTCTTCCAGCATTGTAAGTGCCTTTTGCAGTTGCTTTGTTATCGCATGGTTGGCTAATCTTTTTCAGGTTTGAACATTTTGAAAAACTCGGTGATGTGCAAATGCTGGGAATGCTATCGTTTCTTCTGTCCGAACCACCTTTGGGTGCCCAAGAAGACTCCTTATTAGATCTGCACTTGAATCCATCCTTTTCGCTAGAACATGTCGCGCAACCTCCGCAGATGCAGAGGGGGCATTCGAACTCAGGTGGCCGTTTCGTGTCCCCTATCAAAGACGCCCCTGCTATTTCGACATCATATAGTTCGGCTTGTTCTTCCACGGATTTATGGTCATCTGAAACACCTCCATTGTATTCCACCGGAGCGACGCCTCCAACGGCAGTGCGAAGCGGCAAAGCTATTATGAGACATAAAGGTCAGAAGTTCACAACGCCACTATCTGGCTCCCCAGATCAATCCTCTGATCCGCGTAATCTGAACGTTGGACCGGCTCTCGGGTCGTCGTTATCTCGCTCTATGCCTAACGAAGTACTGCTCGCATCTTCCCCAAACGGGAATATCAAAAAACGACTCAGCCCTGCTGGTAGCCTTACTATGACGGGGTGGGCAGGCAATCCTTTTTCTGGTAAACCGGCTTCCGCGATACCGGAGTATATGCACTCTTCCACGGCCCCTGCTTCGCAGGCCCCGTCGGACACAGAGTTTGACTCGTCAACCCACCAGAAGTCTGCCAGATCTTCCATGAAATCTTCGATGAAATTAAGACCCTCAGCAAAGGCTCCAAAGAAGGTGCAAGTGAATTTGAAGAACCAAGAAGAGTTTGATAGTGACTGTCTTGGTCCTTTTCCAGTGTTCGACCATGCCAACGCTTCGCTCTATCACTCATACCGTACTGCATATGCAAATCTGCTTCTCTCTTGGAATTTACCGATTGCTCGAAGGGAGCTACTGGGTATGGGGCCTTTGAACAATGGTCAACTATTGTTTGGTCGTCCAACTCATGATGATACCCCTTTGACCGCAGTATCTTTCAATCCAAAACCTCAGCCTGAGAGCGAAATCGAAGGGCTGAGCTTACAGCGCCACTGTTGCATGTGTGGCTCCGCCCTTCACGTGTCAGTATTCGCCAAATCAGAGTCAAAAATGCTTCCTCAGACCGGCAAAAGGCCGACCAGTCAACCTAGTTTGGCTTGTCCTGAATGCGGTCCATCCGAACCACAGCCAAGACTGTCTTGTGTCGTCTGCGACGACTTAATTACTGGGACGTTCACTCCCTGTTTGCTTTGTGGGCATGTCAGTTGTCGTGTATGCCACGAACAATGGTTCTCCAGCGATGAAACAATGCATCCACCTGAGCAGACTCCCACCTGCCCAGGTGGGTGTGGTTGCCCTTGTCCAGAACACATCACAATATACGTGCCGTTCCCCGAGATTCCAATGATAGCAGAGGAGATTGAAGATCGGCCCATGAAAAGTAACGGGGCTCGGCGAAGGCGGAATCGCACTGCGGAGTTTCAGCGCCCAGGAAGCAAATGGCCGTTGAATCTGCTACATGTTAATGATGAGCCACAGCCGTCTGAGAACTGTGGAGTCTCGCGTTTTCCAAGTTTGATCCGGAGCCGCAGCAGCGTCAATCTTGATCGTGTGCAACTGAAGAATGTTACACGACGTTGGAAGGATGATTTAACGGAATTGATGGATAGGTCATTATCCTAACGATTTTATCCTGGTTTTGGATACTCGAGAGTCGAAAGTCGCTTGTGAATCTGTCATAACTCTGTATGTTCTCATTTTTTTTTTTTTCGTTCTCACGAATTTTAGCGTGGCGTTTGGGGGAAACAAGATTACGTGCCTCTGTTGTCTGTATTTAACTGCCATTTTTGAAGCATCTAATCATGCAATTAGTAACATCGGAATATACTCCGTAGCGGGAACCTTTTGAGACATACATTTCAAAATGCCCATTTTGTCACCAATCGCTTGTCTTGGTTTACACCGTGCCCTAATGCATGACCACCGCAACGTGATCGTCCATATATTGCTCGATGTCTCCCAAGAAACATGCGGCGATTATGCTTAAAACACCAAACGCAATACTTGAATAATACACCCACTTGTAGCTTTCCGCAAATGCAACCTGTCCTGCCCTCACTACCATCTGGTAGGCCGTTTGATTGCCCGCATTTCCGGGAATATGGTCAAGTTTTTTGATCAGTGATGCTGCGGTGAGATGAATGGCTTCTTCAATCAAGGTCACGTTCGTGATGCCGAGTTTGATGGACATGATGCCACCAATATATTTCACGGCATTAGGAGTGAACTTGGACACGAAGACGTTGTAATAGATTGTGTAACCAATGGAGCCACCAATGACACGGATGGACAGTGTTAGGGCGGCGATTGTAGCGATAAGGTCCTGTTTAGATGTCAGAAAAGACTCGAGGAAGACTCGCAGCTTTTCTACAGAGAGGAATGAGCGATGTGGAACGTACGTCGGGACAGATGATGGTGGATATGATCGAGGCTGGGACAACAATTCCGCCAATTCCTAGGCCTGCAATGACCAAGATGACCCACAATTTATTCAAATTGTCCACTGTTGCTATCGCCATGGCACCACATCCTACGCCGATTCGATATTTCAGTGAGTTCTGCCCAATAGTATGAAGGAATGGAAGAGACAAGGGAGCGGGATACATACCAGCAGTCATGAAGATACTACTAATAATTAGTAGTTCTCTGTTGAGGCCCCTGAAAATGCTGAGCAACCATAACACGATGCAGGAACCCGCAAGGATTCCGAATCCTATTGGTATCCCTCGAATCCCAACTTGATACGGGTCGTGGCCATAAACATTGAATGCCTGTGTTGGCCAAAACATGATCACTGAGATAAAATTGGAACCTGAGATGAAAGTGATCACCAGCGTGAGAGCCAATGTACGCTTCTCCTGGTGCAGTCGTCGAGGGAACATTGGGTACTCTGCATAATAAACTTCCCAGAGAACGAAGGCGACCAAGAGAGCGAAGCCGAGGACGAGAGGCACGAGGACGTGCGCGCTTTTCCACTCGTACTAAAGTTTTGATTAGGGCCTCCGTACACACACAGAAATTACTCCTGCAATCCTTGAAAGTTGGGTTCATAAGGCCCAAAACATACCTGATACCCGCCCCATTGAAGACCTACCAGAAAGACAATCATTCCAGCAATACTCAGAAAACCACCAATGAAGTCAATCCGTCGAAGAGTTTCTTTCCTGTCGAGTCCCTCAGAGTTACTCCTTGGAGGTGGATGATAAAAGAGCACCGTAGCGGCGAGGCCAAGACCATTCCAGATACCACAGAAGAGGCCGACGAATCTCCAGCCCGCGTGATACGCAATCAGTTGACTCCAGAGAACGGATGCGGCAAATGGGAGGATCGTAAGTATCAAGGCCGCAACGTACTTCCCTCTTTTCCTCCTAGGAGCCATCTCGGATGTTGCAGCAAGCGCAGTCAATTCGTTTATGCCGGCGCCAGCACCAGCAATAGCCATTCCACCTGATTAAATCAGAATAAGAAACGTCACGCGATATATAAAGTAATCACTCGGCGCTTATACAACGTACCAATAAAAATGTTCATTGTCTTGGCCGTACTGCTGACAATCATACCCAAGCATACCAATGTTGCTCCAATTATGGCGACCCAGCGACGGCCCATCAAGTCAGACAGAGACCCAACGAAGGGACAAACACCAGCCAAAGCTAGAAGATATGCAAGAACCTACAAAGTCTTAGACACCACTGCAGAATAAACAGTTTAGGGATGGAAGGTAGAACTTACAAACCACACCCAGCGGTCCGCACCGCCGATATCTCCATAAATATATGGCGGGCAACCGCCTGCCGTGGAAATTCTCTTTTAGAAGCTGAAAGCAACAATGGGGCGCCTGTTGTTAATAACGTGACGACTAACCATACAAGTATACAGGGATCTGGCTCCCCGTCCATAGAAACGCCATGGCTACGAAGCTCATAAACTTCCGAACAGTCATCTGTACATGATACACGGATTTAGCATGAGTTTCCAAGGTGTTGGGGGCTAGTGGCAAGTACCGGAGGTTTCTGGGCTTCCTCGTTTGAAACCTGAGCACTGAAGAACTCGACATGGTTGGGAGCCTTTTCCTCGTCTGCGGAAGTAGACCGCGACTCTTTGTTGGAGCCCATCGTGGATGGGATGCCTTCCACGAAGGTGTTTCTTAACCGACGCTGAACCTGTCGTGCAAGTTCCAGGTATGGATGCACATGGAAGGAGTTATAATCGTATGCAACTGATAGATAAGTCACAGATACGAAAAGCTTTGACGAACAAGGGCAACGAGGGAAGAATCAGGGAGACACAAAGTAGATATAGCAAAGAAGTCAGTCTTCCCCGCAACCCCAGTTCCGAAGAACCCGTAGAGTGTACTCCGGTTCCATGGTAAACCGCAAGGTCAAAAGTGTCGTGGATATGAAAACACACTTGGATAAAGAAGAAAACAGGCCAATATGCTGGGTTTGGTAACCCGTGCGTCCATCACAATAGCCGAGACCACGTCTATGGGACATACCAAGCATCCCAGAAAAAAAAGAAAATGGCGCAGATTCTCAACGTATGCACGTTTAAAGGCCCCTTGTCGCAAGGGGGAACAGTCAACTTGTCGAAGAGGAAGGGTAGTTGAGAAAATAAACAAATTGGCATCTTGGTATTTCTCGACCATTCAAAAAGCACACAGTGAGGAGCAACCTCCTGAGGATGAGAGGATCATTCACAGAGTGTTCGAGAGTTTCAATTAAACGTCAACTGCATAATTGATTGACCTTAACCTTGAGGAACCGGAGGGGAGAGCGGTACCTGTGAGGGTAGACTTCGCGGCCGTACTACTAAGTACCGTACGTATCATCTCCTATGCATGCCACTCAATGATACATCGGTGTCTCCGGTCCAATTATCACAGCCATGGGCGTGAAGTCGTCGGCCTTTGCAGCAGACTGAGTTGAGTCGCTGTGACACGAACAAGGTCGTCCTAGGGCTGCTTAGTCATGTCATTGCGAGGCCGCCGATTCTGTCTGATCGCAGCCTAACGCGACACGAACATGTTTCAATATCATCCGATTGTGCCATTTGTGCAATCCAGGGTACTCCATCGCAGCAATGCAGTTGAGTGTGATCATAGTGTGGTTGTGGTCCAGGACATCCAAGGCTTCGAGATGTGCGCTCCCCCCGGCACATGTCCCTAGGATGTTATATTGATTACGAAATCGTTCTGTCTTCTTCATCCGTCGTGATCAATCGCTAATAATATTACCGTACGTCTCGATGGGATGTGCGGAATGTTGACCTATGCTTGACATCAGCCGTATCCAATACTCGACCCGATCATGGTCTTCGTGTTTACTTGATTCTGGTGCACGAGGCTCGGTTCTCCAATGGTAGGTTGAAGATTGAAAATTTGCCTGAAAGCCCATGGCAATCGATGTTGATATCGAAGAGATCGGCCAAAGTACGCGTGAAAATCCCATTATGAGTAAGACATTGTACGGTACATACGATGAATATCATCTGCTTTCTCAACAAATGTCCGTGTGCTATCCCAGGACGTCGTGACCCCAAACACGGACCTCGCCATCCAGCCCTGCTGGATGCATTCGTGATTCGTACAAGCGTCGTTTTTCATTAATAAGAAGCACTTACTCCGTACCACCATGACCATTCAATACCGCAATTGAATACAGAGCCCCCAACGAAATTGGCAACGACGGGAGCTCCTAGTTGTGATATTCCCCCTTCTCAGAATCCATCGCCTATCGCTTTTAGAGTCAGAGAGCGCGGTACAACAAACAACGCAGTCGCCTCGACACAGGTAGCACCGGCTTCGTCCTGAATTTCCGCTCGTATCATAGCTTTTCGCTCATTGCTCTTTTCAGGTATATATTGCGCAGAAACAATGCAGAAGCCGTTTGAATAAAAGGGCCGACGATAGTTTATATTTAAATTGGCAGTAACGCCGGTGCGTGCGGGAACGGTGCGAAGTGCGACTCGACCCATGCATTCATCGAGTATCGTAGCCAACGCGCCGCCGTGAGCCACCCCAGGCCAGCCATCAATTCCGTTCCCAATGTAGAGAATGGTGGTCGCCGCCTTCTCCTTTTCATTCCAGAACACGCGCTGTAAGTGGCAGACCTGAGTCAATTTCCTTTTTTTTCTTCAGATGACGGCCGGAAGAGGTGTCTACCGCGAGCAGCTAGCCTCATCGCTGTGTAAAAGTGGACCAACTCACCTGCGAAGAAAACCCTCTGGCGCCGCTTAAGCTGCCACTCGTGAGCCTCTTCTTCTTTTCCTCACACGAGAAGTTGCCATATGCCTCCCACTCCATGTAGTCCGGGTCATCCCTTAATCGCTGCACGATATCCAGATTCTCAAACGATTCGCGGATCTTCGCCTGCAACTCGAGGTCCCCTGGCGAACCGGGTTGCATCACGGAGAAAGACTTGTCTAGAAGGAAGCCAAGCGCAGTGAATATCGTGACATAAAGGGCCGGCCGGAGGTATCGCGGCCACTGGACTTGCTTCTGCGCCTGCGATGCTGTCGTGAAAGTACAGCGGAGTGATGACGAGCGAGAAGGGCGGTAGTGAACCACAGCGCGTAAGGAAGACCGGCGTAATGGTCGTTTTGAAAAACCTAAGAGAAGATGAGGTAATGGGCCGCCTTTGAAGGGACGCATTTTTCAAATGCTTGCCTTCAATCGATGGCTCAATAACTGATAATTGAGTATTGCGCGCGCACGCGTCTGTTTGGGTTTCGTGACGTTGGTTTGGAGTTGTTGTGGCAGAGTTGAACCGAGGCAACCTGGCGAAGAGCGTTTCAATGGCCGACGTTCACAAAACTCACAAGAGCTGCGGAGAACTCCTTTTCAACGAAGCTACAAAACGCTAACAAACAAAAAATAGTATCTATCACAATTCAGACGATGGACGTCGCTGTCAAGAAGTAGAAAAAGACAACTAAGAAATATCCCTTTACCACGCACTCAACGAGGAATGTCTTGCAATATATGCCCTCCTGGGATACTTTGTTGATATGCGATGTCTAGGCTGTGCTAGCCCTATGTACTGGTAAGTCAATATAGCGGTCATAATGTGGCGCTTTTTTATCCTGTTTTGATCGTCTTGTAGCCAAGAGCCGCATCTGCAATGCTTGAAAATTCTTGTTGGATCAACGTTCGAGTAATAATGCATACAACCAAGGTACGGAATATAAGCAATGGACAATCATTTGCTTGAATAAAAAGGAAGGGTGAGGCATTATCGCTGAGACGGGGTTCACTTTACGACAGATGGAAAGAAAGGCCAAATCAAAAGAGATTTAAAACAGTGAAAATCGCCTGCAATTTCACCAACAGGGGAGCTCGAGTCGGCACTTATCAGTGTTCCTAGTAGGGACATGAAGCACTCATGGGGTCGACATAACGCGTCTACCACTGCTCTTCATCCCGGTAACCGTGGATCGCCAGACCCCAAAGAAAATAGTCGTCATTTGTAAATTGTTTGGGTGGTTTGTGTTCGTTCACGTAAATGTGTTCATAGTCCACGAACCAGCTGCAAGGCCAATGTTAAAGCTGAGACTCTCGGCACAATCAGGAGCAGAAGGGCATCTTCCAGGATAGAAAACGTACCACTTGTTCCTCTTCTCGTCGTACAGAATGTTTCCAAGGTGCTTATCCATCGGCCGAGCGTGATAGCGGAACAACTCCCTGATTCCGAAGTATAAGTTCAAATGCTATGTATCCTCGGGTTCGGGCAAATAAGGAAGATAGGACAATCTTACGTCAAGCCCTCGCGAAATGCAGCCCTGATCCTCTGACGTTTGTTCGGGTCGTAATTCCAGAAATCAACAAGGGCCACGCCAGGAACCTTCTCCATCAGAATGAACACCACATACCCGTTCGGCACGGGCATATGACTCCATTCTTGCAAAGATTGCTTGATGTGGAGCAGTTTGGGGGTCACTTTGCAGCCCTTGTCGTTGAAATGACTCAAGGAGCTGACCTCATTCCATGTCCAGAGGTAAGGGTCTCTCAAAGCCAATGTTTCGCGGACCCGTGGGTCCAGACTCGGGGGATGTTCGGGGGGCACTCTGTTTTATCATCAGTCAGAAGCCCATGAGCGGACATGCAGACGGTTGATATTTAATATAGCACTCAACGGAGCGTATACAACTGCTGTACCACTTACTGCATTCGAACTTTGACAATAGCTTCCATGCCAACCGAGGGGCCCTTGACCTGTTTGCAAGTGTAGACCGCGACGGCCTCGGCCACTGGGCGCCCTAATCCTGAGGTCTCTTCTGAAGCGCAGCCGGCCCTTTCGGACAGCTTTTTGCCAAACTCCCACTCAGTGCCGTCATCCGTACACCAGAGTACAAAGCCGTCAAACAATGTATTGATCCAGTTCTGATAAAAGTGATTGCGACCCATAACTGAAGTGGTTTGGAGGGTGAAGCTCGAGAAAAAGGATGATTTCAATGGTGGAGGAAAGACGACTTGGTTCTGATGGAGTGCTGAGAAACTGTCAAGTGCTGCTCCCTTCTTATAGCCCCTTGTTATTGTTTATCTTGGGGCTATTCACTTGAAAGTCCCAAGGAGCAGCTCAATCCACCAGCGGTTAGCAGTGTGTACGAAATAATTCCTATCATTCGAATTCTATTTGTTGCACGTTTGAATGATTCTCATTCGTAGGCGACATTACTACGTATTCATTCAGGGACAACTCCATTGGCCGCCAAGAGCTTTCCAAAGGAAGCTCAATTCTGTGGTTTTGAATAGCTTGATCATTAATTATCCAATCACACACTTGGCGGTTAGCGAAACATCCCCTGCATACGGAGTACGCGCCTATCTCGTCCACTACTATTCTTGAGCTCCGCCAACGGACAGTAACTACGGAGTAAGTACTGTACATAATATAGTACAGTACAGTACAAACGCGGCACTGCGTTACGTACTGTAGACTATGCTGGGCTGTAACTACTGTATGTATGTACTGTACATACGTACTGTATTGTACTGTACTCTGACGAGTCTTTTCGAGTGGTTATGTATACTGTAATGTTCCGTACTGAGTGTGCAGTACACAGTAGAGTGTACTCCGCATGCGCCGACTTCTAACTTAATCACAATGAATTCTAATAGGTTGGCTTAAAATTGTAGCCGCTGTAGTTACTAGTCTTCCGCAATGCCTTTACGGCGGCTAAATCTGACAATTGACCAACCCACTCTCTTGGCATCGGATTCATCCTTCACTCAAATTTCAGTTCTCACGATCCATCCATAGATAGCTATACTTGGTACACCGTACAAGGGGGTTAACTATGTGAGGCTCACATAATTAGCCGCTGCAGTTGCTCCCTGGGATCCTGGGCATTTTCCGGATGTCAATAATAATAGTCACACTTTCGTGTTTGATTGGTGGGAGGAGTTGCTATGACTTCGCGGCCTGCGTACGGAATGTGATCTACTAATCATCTATCTTCCTAGCCCAACCATGGGGGCTTCAGGACGGCGAGACGCCCTCTTTTTGCAGGGGATGTTTCAAGTTTTAAATCCTCAGAAAAACTTCAAGATATCCTATCCAGTTGTTACGCGCTGTGGCGTGGTTATATTGATGAAAGCGCCAGGCAGCCCAGGATATGGGCTACCTACAGTAACTCCCGTGGCAGTCCTGATTTCTGTACTTTGGATGCTATAAGAATGGCCATTGTCTCTGCCAGCTTTTGCCCCAGCTCTCCAGATTAATCTCGATACTCCAACCTATTGTTCTTGTTCATTTCGAGTTCAGCTATCCTTCGATATCCATAACCTCAAAGACGCAAACCCACCGCCACCACCACCACTACTGTCCCTTACCAGAACGTCGTCAAGCTCGCTGGAAGAAAAGCCCCTAGAAAAGTCCCAGCAAAAGTTCAACCGCCAATCCTTCAGTCCTCGGCCGCCTCAACATACGCCATTCACCTCGCCGCCCAAGCATTCGCTTCGTTAGACTTATTCAGCCATGGCGCAAGCAGGAATTAAGTACTTTGACAGTTATTCCGTCCTCTGCGAGCCGCTCCCCGAGATTCTTACTCGAGGAGGTTATCAAACGACAAGTACTGCGTGGCACAACATCTATTACCTCGGAAAGATGGCTTCGTGGGATATCAAAGAAGATGTTGAGAAGTGGACAGCCTCCGCTTACCTAAAATCAGATAATTTGTCTGTTCGCGCGGAGAGTGTGTTACAACACGCCGGTTGTGTTCACCATGAACATTTTTTATGCGGTGACGAGCAATCTATTTGTGGGCGCTATGGGCAAAACGCTCTTGGGCCTGTAAGCGCAGTTGCTATTCAGAACAAAATGATGTACCGTTTTGGTGACTATAAGGTGTGCCATGAAAGCAAGCGAAACAAAGCCGATATCCCTGACTTTGTCGGGGTTCATTGTCCGGCCAAGAATTTAGCGCAGCTGGAGAATCTTCCGAAAGGCGAAAAGCCTGCGATGGTTCTTGTTGGAGAAGCAAAGACGCCGTGGAAGCATGACCTTTACTCGATTTGGAACCAGTACAAAACGAAGGCAACCAACGATGAGGATATTCGGCACGCTTTTGGTAAGCTTTTGACTTTGAAACTTTTGGCTATCTTACTAAATTCTTTATTTCTAAGGACAAATCGCCTCCTACATGCATCGCTTCAACATGAAATACGGCTTTCTCACGACGTATAAGCATACTATATTCCTCTGTCAGGGGCTGTACGAGAATCAGTCGATTTTATACTACACGAAGCCCATCAGAAACTCCGAAACTCCGACAAAGGACAACAAGCATGCCATATCGGTTCGCCAATATTTATACTATATTCTTGCCCAGATAAACGTGAATCAAGGAAGTCATAAAATTAAGAACACTTTTCGCCACGACGAATGGATTGGATTACCGGCATCTTTACAGCCAAAAAACCGCAACACTTTTACAACACCTTTGACTCAACGTTCACAACCAAATTTTACGGCATTTGCCTCTAGCCCTGCTGGTGTGGTCGGAATGACCGATGACGCGCCGCTGAGGCTATACATGGACGGAGCGCTTAATATGTACGGAGCAACGATAAACTTCGAGCGAAGACAAGTTCAACAGCAGGCCGGTCGAAATTTCGTTAAAATCAACGGGATGCCTATAATGGTGATCCTCGACGACGACGACGACGATGATGCTAGCAGTGGTAGTGGCCGCGATGCTGGTGGTTACGATGACACCCATCAGCGCCTAGGGCAACGCACGGTCAACTTCCGCGAGCCACACGAGAACGAGTCTCTCAAGGGGAAGGGCTCACTGTTCGACACCTTTCAGCGTGCTAGGGAACCTTCCAGGCCCACGGAACAGATTGGATCGGAAGGAAGAAATTTACGCAGCCAGAGAGACCGGCAAACGCTCCTGAGTCCAGAACAAAGACGTTCGGGCTCTCAACATAGCGATCTCCGGAGCCCAAGCCCAACATATCCCGAGCGTGAGTTCTATCAGCATCGACGTGCTGGGTTCCCCGATCCATCACAATCGCCATCGCCATTGCCAATGTCAACACCAACACCACGGGCGGATCAAGGACGCAATTATCCTGGTACCCTTCATCCTCAACGCGGCGCGGCCCAACTGCCTGTGGCACCCGCAGCAGAGCACATTAGTCGAGGTATGCCTCATCGTCCAAGGGATACTGAAAGAGAAGAGTCTGGGAGACACGAAAAGCCCGGGGAAGGCAGAAAGTTGCG
This sequence comes from Aphanoascus verrucosus, assembly GCA_014839905.1. NCBI lineage: Eukaryota > Fungi > Ascomycota > Eurotiomycetes > Onygenales > Onygenaceae > Aphanoascus > Aphanoascus verrucosus. The sequence goes on along the minus strand of MU089302.1, from coordinate 29,161 downwards.
GTCCTCCAATAAATTCTCAGAGCAACCACCCCCGAAAAGGAGCGGCCATGACAATGACAAAAAGCCACCGAGCACGGGTCACTCAATCTTTGGGCGCAGTTCGAAGAAACGCTGAGAAGAGCAGGAATTTGTCAGAACCCTGGAGCGGATAGTACTAGGGATTAGAGTGGAGGCACGCGTTATTGAAACTCACAACTGGGAGCTGGTTCTCCTAGAGAGGAGAAGTTTTACTGTGCAAGCAGCTTTACTAATGCTTGTGTAACTGGAGAATATTTTTTCTTTTTATTCCTCAGTCGTGAGCTTCCCCTTCTGCTTTGCATGTGCTCGCATTCAATCCAGATGATTGAGAAGCCGCAGGTCGGTTCTATAGATACATGAGCAAGTAAGTATGGTGAGTGTGCTCAAGGGGCGTTTTTTCTTTCCTAATTTCCTTTGAATCTTGCTTTGATTTATTTTGGATGATGTACGTAGCCATCTGAATTGTCAAATGATTCTTGTTTCGCTTGCTACAAATTGAAATTCATATCTGTTGATTGAATCCGAATGTATTCACTTGGACCTCTGGATAAATCATTCAGGGGCTGAAAGGTCCGCTTTGCTGAGTGGCAAGCTCCAAGGAGTAGTATTATTGTACTCCCAATCGTCAACATGACTAAACCGGCGGCCCTATCTTCCTTATTTCACTGCAACCTTGATAACAAAGTAGCAAATGTAAAAATAAGGTGATACTGTGACGGAAGTGCAGAAACGTTGAGATTCACTCTGCCCAATTGAGAGCACTAGTCGCAAAGAAGGTAGTACCAGAGAATCGACATAAAAGTCACAGCCTTCATCCAAAGACAAAAGCTCACTCGTTCGTTTTTCAGCCGACATATCTCGGAGTCAGCATCGGCTCGCTGGGTTCCGTTGGCACCCTTAGCTCAGGCGTATATTCCTCGAGAGTGATGGCATCAACAGCTCGCTGCCGTTGTTTAGCGTTAGCAGTTGCGTCATCGTTTGTGGTATCATTCCCAGATCATGTATACCGTTCGATCAAGGAGATCCGTTTGGACGTTTTTCGAATGAATTTGTCGTGTAAACATGATGGCAACCTGGTTGACTTGGAGCAGTAATCCTGTAACAAAACCCTTGGCGAATGGTATGAAAACAGTTGACGCTTGTCTATGAGGCTTGGGCATGGCGTTTGGAGGTATAATTCATTGTTGAGAAGCTGAAGGACTGGAGCAACTTGTCCAGTCTCAAAGTTTTTCTTTTCTAGGTTGGAGCAAGTCCTCCATGGCCAGTCTACCTAACTTGAACTTTCCATTGGGTTTTACCAAGCAAAATTTTCAGATATTATATGCTCTCGTTGTCCCGGTTTGCTGTGAGGAATCTCTAGCCTACACACCATGTCATCTTCAGAGAGTAGGGCTCTACTTACTCCGTAACCTGAACATTCTGCGCAACATATTTGCATTCTTTCACCGCTAAGCAATCTGTCTATAGTCGGGTACCAGTCCACGCTTTTGGCCAACAATCGTCAAAACGTAAGGTGCAACAGAACTGAGAAATAAGACTGCGCTAAACAATAGTGAGGTAGTACTTAGATTCCTACTCTTTGACTTCGTCGGCAGTGGGTAAATCGATGGCGCGATAGAGAAGGATTAGCGCAGAGTGGGATTCGCCTGGGGCACGGAGTGTTAGCAAAGGGGAATTCACCTATAAGAAAGGAATACAAGACACATACCACCACCAGAGAGTGTTTCAATTTTCTCTTCTCCAACTTCAGATACCTTCTCGTCATTGAACCACCACCATTTGCCATCTTCTTCCCGTCTCTTGCCTCCTGGAGCCCTGGGGTCATCGACTAGTTTTCCTTGCTTCTTGACGTAAGCGGTATAGTGACCGCTGTCTGCACTGGCGCCCTGATGCGTGATCACGCCGCAAAGTTCATAGAGACCAGATTTGTTCGCACCTTCGTCCTTGGCAAGATCTGCGTCGATAAGATTGACAAGTTCCCTTTTCGCTGCTAAGAGAGCAGCTGCTTTCTCAGCCTCATATTCAGCGTCCGTTTTGAAAACCTCAGATGGACCATCTTCCTCTTTTTTCTTGGGATCAGCGGCTTTTGCTTCTGTTTGTTGCTTTTTCTGCAGCGGCTCAGACATAGCTGTGTCGGCGGCTTGTTGTTCCTCTTGTTGATGTGCTCGTTTCTGACGCTTGCGAGCCCTTTCCATGTCCTGTTCGTCCTTTGTAATTTCGCGAACCTTGTCTCTGACCGGAATGAGTTGTCGTTTGAGTTCGTCGGTACAAAATTCAACAACATCTAATTCAGCGGGGAAGGTGACTTTGCGCATGATTTTGGCCTTTTTCTGTGTTTCACGTTTCCAGTAGAATCGCACGAAGTGGACTGTTAGATATTTGGGAAGTCGTGAGATTCGTGACTTTTTAGTGTAAATCGCATCTCGACCAAGGGCATCTGATCTTTTCTCAATCTTCTCCTCTAAGCTGGCTAAGATGCCGTCTCGAAGATGATTTGTGTCCTTGCCAATATGGCAGTTTAGTTTCAAGAACACGTCAGAGGATTCTATCGGCATCTCGCCGCCATCCTTTGCAGTTTGCTCATCACATTCGAGCACTGTATCAAACTTTCCAGACAGATACTTGTCAACAAACGATATCTCTTTAGCTTCTGCTTCAGCGTCGGAATCCTTATCTTTGATCACGAGTCTCTGGCGGAGCTGAGAAACTATTTGAGACCAAGCTTCCTCCGCATCTTGTTGTGCATAGCCTCGGCCATCCCTAGCCTTTTGAGCGAATTGAGGAAACGCGGCTCTGAGTGCATTTAAAAACATCATCGGTGGAAACCCCTCCTGTGTTTCAGACATTTGTTTGTACAAATCTCGCAACGACGCCGTGAGGTCTGCTGCAACGGTGGTGCCAAATACACTGGGCTGGGCATTTCGTGACGGTTTGTAGTTCAAGAGCTCTTGTTGAAGTTCTGGGAGTGCGCGAAGTGCCTGCAGGGTGGAATTCAAGTAACAAGTATTCCCAAGGTTCTGTAATCCAGCTGGCGTCGCACCCTCTGCTCTGGCAGCCTCAGCTTCTGTCATGTCTTCCACAAATTTGGGTGCTTCTTTTGGTTTCTTCAGGATCATGCCACTGTCACCAGAGCTTGGAGTTCCCATCATCATGAATGTCTGGCCAGGCTTCGCGCCCAAAGAGGAGAGTTCAGTGTCATCCTTAAGCTGTCCTCCTTTTACCAATATCTTCTGGCGTTCGGGTTCAACCCCCGTGAGAGAGTACAGTTGAAATTTGAAAGTCTCGCCATTCGCGGACGGATCGAGCTCGATTTCGAGGCGTTTGCCTTGATGCTTCACAATAACTACGTGACGAAACGGGGTTAGCAGGGCTTAACCAGGCTTTGCACAAGATATGATTCTCACCAGGTATAGCAGCCATGATTTGTAGTATCTTCCCAGATAAATTTGCACAAACTGAAGCCAGGAGGTAAATAACCTTCAGGATATCACGAAGCAAACACGAAGCAAAGAGGCACGGACGTGGAGCATGGAGTGCGAGGTGTTTGCCTCATTACATAAGAGAGGCACGTCCGCAGTGAATGTGGGGTAGTTAGGTGCAAACAATGCAAACTTTCCATGACCTCCCAACCTCCGTCAGTTGCGGGAACCGCGACGAACGCCTACGACGAGCGATAACACACTGGCTGTATTTCGCCGATTGATAAGGAGTAAACTTGATACCTAAATTGTGAAGGTATACAGAGTTACTGTCGATAAAGAACTACTTCGGAGCCAATACGAGAGACTCAGATCTGGTGCCGCGAAGGGAGGCCCTGGCTTCGAATAGTTTGTCGTCATCCCGCTTCAATATGGTAAGCCTGCCATCGAAACTGGAAAGGATATCTACTGACAGTGCAACAGTCTCAATCCTTACGGCCTTATCTCCAATGTGTTCGATCCTCTTTAACCGCCGCTCTTGCGATATCGAATTTTGCCTCACAGACTTCAGAAAGACACAATGTCCCGGAGATTGAAGCCGCTACCTCTCCGGAAGTGCTCCTCAACCCTCTCACAATCGCACGTAACGAGAACGAAAAGGTTCTTATTGAACCAAGCGTAAATAGTATTCGAGTCAGCATTCGGATCAAACAGGCGGACGAGATTGAACATATCTTAGTGCACAAATTCACTCGATTCCTTACCCAGAGAGCGGAGGCGTTCTCTATTTTGAGAAGAAAACCCGTAAAGGTATTGGAATTGCACCAACCGATCCGAGAGAAAGCTATTCACATAGATAACTCAAATGATTTAGGGCTACGACATTTCGTTCTTAATAACCAACTTTCATACCGAAGCCATGCTGAAGCACAAACTGGTCGACTTTATTATACAGTTTATGGAGGAAGTGGACAAGGAGATATCTGAGATGAAGCTTTTCGTATGCAACCAATTCTCGTGTCATTTACTATGTATTTGCCATCGCAGGCACCGCACATCTGCTAATAGGACTTTAGTTAAACGCAAGAGCGAGATTCGTGGCGGAATCCTTCTTGACGCCGGTGAGTACCGTCTCCCCTGAATCTCTTAACGCATGTATGCTAAAGTTCTTCAGTTTGATTAGCGCTTTTTGTGTTTTAGCAACTTAGTTGGGCGTAAATATTCACGGCTTCTATCACGACCTCATCCCGCGGGCGAATGTAGTCCCGTTTTGATTTCCTATGTGTGGTCACATCCTACTTATGGCTCCTTTTCTGAGCTACTTTATTGATATGACTGTGTGATTTTATTTTAACCCTTTCTTTCCCAAACAGTGGAAAAGCCGATGTCTATACCCCTTTGACAGAAGCAGTGGGTACTTCCCCTTGAATTTTCACTACGGTAGAATCCAATTCATTCCCGTCGTTTAGCCCTTGAAGTCTTTCTTCAAGCCACTGCAGTACATCACTTCTTAATTGCGCTCCCTTGGTTTGAAGTGTTTCAGTCTCCCAATGGCCCTTGGTTCTATCTTATGTATAGAATCCTCCTGGGCCGCCATTGCCTGAAGTACTACCTTTCTAACACTTGGATCAGTACCAAAGCGCTTCGCCGCTCTATGTTACTCGGTTGTAAACTCCATATGTTTTTCAACTTGTACGATGGTCCGTTCAACGCAAAGTCCACTGGCCGTCACGTTTTGAGATTTCAGAACGACGTTCTCTCCATTCTTGTAAGAATGCTGCGGTGTTCAGTTCTTGGAACTACCATGTAGTGATCTGTACGTCAGCCTATGCCCGTTGCTTATGTCTTTTCGGGTGCCCTCCTATGCCTATATGTCGCAGAACATAGGCTTTAGATGGAGCTCTTTATCACATACCGACCACGGATTTGCCGTTGATCAAGACAAAAGATATTATCACCACGCCGAGCCACCGCCTCTTGTGAATGCACGCACCTTAGCAGGGTTCCAGTAGTTCCACGACGACTCAGCGGGCACGACTAAGCGGCTTGCGGCCATGAGACTTTTGTGCTCATTCTGTTCTGTTTCTCTTTGCTTTCTTTCTTTAATTCTTTCTCTCTTCACCAAGCAAAAGCATTCTAGTCTTCATCTTCATCAATTTGATCACTGCTCTTGCTTCATCCAACCACTCTCCTCTTCAGTTGTGACAGCTTTGATTTTTAGTCTTCCTCCTTCATACTTGTCCCTTGTCTCTCCACATCCTCTACCCGGTGTCGGACTGGGATAGAACGCGTCGTCAAAGAGTATCGCTGCCGTCAATCGAATCGCATTTCCACTGAATCTCGGAGCATTCATCTTTTTAGCCATGACACGACGCATTGTTCATGGCTCACGGAGGAGCTGGAGTCAGCCCCATTCAGACACATCTCTTTCTGGATCCGATGCAGTCCCGAGAGCTTCGAGACCACGGGCCGCCCATCGACAACAACTGTCAACAAATAGTGAGGGAAGAGACATTAGATATCACAGGAGATCAGACGATGACGTTATCAGATATCAACCAGGAGAATGGAACGGGGACTTCCGTGATGAAGGTCACATGAATCCAGAGGCTGCCCCCTTTGAGCCTGGTTACCAGGAATCACAACAACAGAACGCGTTGTTGCCAGGGCCTTTTTCACCGGTGCAATCTCTTGCTTTTCACTCACAACTTTTCCCTCCACCTTCGCCTTCTCCCTTTACATCTCACTTGGCCACTTTCTCTCCATTCCATCCTCAACCTTACATTCCAACCGTTGGTGTTCAAATTCCTCCTTGTATTCCTGCATTCTCTTCTACAGATCCATCGGCAGCCCCCTTTTTCTGCTACGGACCGTGTTGCTACGTCCCAATGGCTCCTCCCACAGGAAATCCTCCCAACAGCCAGCATTGGGTTTATTCTCCTCCAAACGAGCAGTTTCCAGGTTCAGCAGAGATGAGTCGTTCCATGCCTGTCCCAACACCCGTTCAGGGATCCGCTGGTCGTCAGGTCATGGACCCTTTCTATGCCAACCCTGTGTCTGCAAATTTGGCACGAGGCCTGCATCCACCAATGATTTCCCCCTCCCAGAATCAGCCTGTCTTTGGGAACTATGCAGCGCCAAACGGTGGTGGACGAGTTCCTGCACAGAGCAACGCGTCTCAAGGCACAGGTACATCGAATCCACCAGAATACAAAGGTCCCTTGATTGTTCCTCCAGCTCCTAAGCAACCTCCTGCTGTTACTGGTGCAAATACTCATTCTCCAATTTCCCATACAGACTCTCAGCAGATTTCACGCGCCAACCAGCAGCCTCTGCCACAAGGAGGAATTTCTTTGATTACGCGCCAAATGGCAACAACCACTCTTTCATACAACAATCCTGACGGTCTAACTGAAGTCAAAGATATAACGGTCACCAATACCAAGATTGCGGTTCAAGGATCTCCTTTTGATATTCCTATCGATGATGGAGCAAGATACAGCGTTCCCCCAAAGGGAGGAGTCCTCAAACTCATGAATGTAAGTACTACTCGTTTCATTCCCTCAGTACCATAAAAAGCAGAGAAGTCAATATGCTGACATCAAATATAGATTCCGTACAGCGCAACAAAACAAGAGGTTGTGCATTTGATGGGCAGCCGCGCCAAATTGATACCCATGCAACGTGGTACTTCTGTGCACATCATTATGGATCGATCTACTGCTAAAACGATGGATTGCTATGTTGAATTCGTCACTGCTGCGGACGCTAAGGAGACTCTAGAGTGGCTCAATCGTGGGTTGCCAGCAGTTCCACCTCGACTTGGCGATCGTCACATCGACATTGAAATGAGTTCTCAGGATGAACTACTCAAAGACCTTTTCCCTCGTGCAAAATGCATTAAATGGAATAACGGAAGCCCAATCTTGGTTCCAAACAACGATCCATATTCGGTCGGTTTCCAGAGCTTCCTCACTGCCGAGGAAATATTTTGCATGGTCCGCAACGCAGAACAGCCAAGAAGAGTAAGCCGGTTGAACCTGCCCCAGGTGTCTGTGTATTCCTTCCGCTCTAACAGCAAAACAACATAGGCGCCCTTTGCAAACAAGTGTCCTCAGCGTACTTATGAGGCTTTGATCAGTACGCTTTACAAGGTGAGCCCCCTGGCCTTTGGCTTCCATTGCAAATACCCTTTACTTACCTCAGATTGCAATTCAGTTTCCATGGCATGCCACCACGCTTTACACGGTGGAAGACCGCAACGCCCTTTACCACGCCTGCTATAAGCAGTTGGAGATCTTGGCCCCGCGCGTTGCCGAGTCAAACACGCTCGGTCTGGACAGCCGTCTCGTCCTAGACCTCCTCAACGCCGGGCTGAATTGCCCTACCTTCAACGAACGCCAAAAAGCGGCGTTATATTCGGCAGCCAATGACGCCAAGGCGTACAACTCTTCGCCTGAAACGGCGAAATACTGGCCTTTCGACGTTTTGGTCGGCAAACCAAACGCCACTCGAGAGGCAGTGGCTGTAAGTTCATTCGCGTTACTTCTGCCGATATAATTTACAAACTTGTAATAACTAATTGTTTCCTTTGCTCTTTAGGCGTTTGCGCGCTTGCTTTCGGCAGGCGTGGAGAAGAAGGTGCCAGGAAATGACAAACTGGCCAACAAGTGGCTTCCCCGGGCCGGGGTCACCTCTCCGTTTGGCCCAGTCTGGCTGGAGTTTGCGGCCGGCCATACTTCCATCAAGTGGAATATGGCCATCAACTTTGAGATAGGGGTCCTTGGGGGGATGGTGGAGGAGGGCCTTAAGGCCATGCGTGAGGCACCTCCACGCAGAACCCCAAGGATGCCCTTGGGTGCCGCTGGCCGCCAGGCTGGCGCTAACCGGGCCCCGGCTCGGCGCCGTTAGGCCTCTTGGGGATTGGTCCTTCTGCTTCGTTGTGTGGTGCGTTGGTGGTGGTGCTTCCGGGTTCTGGGGGTTGGTCGTTGTCTCTGTGTTTTGCTGCTGGGTTTGTTTCTGGTGTTCGTTCTGTTTTGTGTTGTCCCCCCCTTCCCCTAACGTTCTGCATGGCTGCCGGTATTATTTTGATCTACTGTGGGGGGTGTGTTGTGCAAGCCATGCCAGGGCGTTAGGGGAGGGGTCCTAAATTGTACTGGGGAGGTTCTGTGCTTTTTGTTTTCTCCTTGTGAGGTCGGGCCCTTCCTTGATGCCATCCCGGGCAAAGGGCCCCTAATATGCCCGGGTTGAAAAGTATTTTGATTTTATGCTTCATTGAAGAACAGAAAAAGGATTCTTTTGCGCATCATTCTCTTGATCTTGACTACTCATAAAGAACGGGCTCTTTCATCATCGTTTTCGCCCTTAGGCCCTCAGAAATGCAAGGGGCAACTCCTCGTCCGCCTCAGGGGCGACATTATGGGATTGAGCTCCTAGCCTTGACTCGTCTCTCCTTAGTAAGCCTTCAGCGCGCTTTCTCTCTTTTCTTTGAGCAGCATCTTCCCATTTTCCTTTTTTGGAGCTCAGCTCAGAGGGACGACCCGATGATAAGGCGAATAACCTTTCTCTGAATCTGTCTATTCGGGTGTAATTGGTCCGAAATCTTTCGTTGGAGAGGGAAACAAGCATGCGAAGGTAATCTTCGCTAACCAAACTTCGAACAATTCCCTGTGGGGAGAAAGTACTACTTTCTTCCACGTAGCCAATGATGGATTCTAAAGCCAGCCCGGATGATCTGACAGCAACAATGGGACATGCATTCAAATCATCGAGACAACGAAGACTTTGAATACCGCTTTCGCGAAAACCGGCGCTCGATGCCGCAGCGAGAACAGGTTGAGCAACACGAAGTGATTCCGCCATGATATGTAGGATCTTGGAGGAATGTCAATGATACCATCCATCCATCCAGCTAGGCTCGAATTGTTAAGCTCACCATTGGCTCGAAATGAAAGCGGACAAGTCTCAGTTCCTTTCCCACATTCAAAATCACGCCGTTTCCAGGTTGTAGCCCGAATAGATCATGTAAAAAGAATTCAGGATCGCTTATCTCGACGGGATCATGCGAAACGAACTGCCATTTCCCGGTGCCTTTTCCGCCTGTAGGGGAAAATTGCGTCGTAGCCTCCAGACCATCTGGGGTATCAGAAACGGCAGTGCCATTCTTTTCCTTTTCAACATGCAGGGCCTTATCGTCGGGCCTTGACCCTTCGAGAAATACGCTGATTCGGCCAGCACAGCTACTGGTCGTGACCAATCCTTCTAACTGATTAATGTCGCGTATCAAGTCTCGAATGCCCACGTCCACAGATCCTTTAGGAGATAAATCCGTATATTCTTCATCTGGAAGTGATAGATCTTGCAGGATCTTCTTCTTTTTGGCCTCAAACGACCGCGATGCCGTTGTCATTGTCTGCGGGATCTTGTCTCTAGATCAAATGCACACTTGAGCAAATCAGATACGAAATAGCATTTTGTTCAAGCAAAGTCTTGTTATAGAGATGGTTGTCATAGACGAACGAGCTGATATAAAGTAAAAATCAGTGAATAAATGGGTTGTCGTCCGTTTCATCGGAGATGGTTTTCTGCCCAGAACCACCAAAACTCTCATGACGTCTCTTTTGCCTGAACACCAACAGTTCGCATGATATGCAAACGGACATTTCAATTATTAGCAGAAATGACCATTCACACGACGATTTTAGCTGAAGAACAAGTGCTTCATCGAACACTCCGTAAGTTGGCTCTCTTATTATTTCTGCCTTTGGCGCAGACGTCACTGAGCTCACGGTCCCGCGCTAAGCAACCAAGCTCCGTTAAGGCCACTCCTAACATCGGAGCTAATGATACGGAGTCACGAGCACGCTGTAAAGAGTCAGAGAATGCAAGTTTGAACCCGATATTCGTTCCTCGAATACTTTGAAGGACGGCCATACAGCCCAGTGGAAGAAGACGGCATTTCACGCCCAACCATGGCTCGCCGATCGAGTCGCATCCCCAACGCGTCCGCCTCGGTTCCAAAGAATCAACGCACCACCCGCTCTTTCCTCGACGCACAGAGACCAGTCAAAAGGCAGCGGTCGGTAGAGGATACACAGGACAAAGATAAGACGCCCAAGTCTACGCCCAAACGGAGCAAATATTTCAAACAGCCTGCCCCGGAGAGCGTCGACGACGAGCTTTCCTCCCCCCCTTCGGAGATCGATTCGAGTCCCCGTTCCGAGTATGCTCCTAGTGACGATGCAGAGTCGTTTGCTGCTGATACGAACGATGAGAATGAGGAAGACTCTACGGTTGACGAGGGGGAGGAGAGTGAAGAGCACACACCAAAGAACCGCAAAAGAGCCGGGAGAAACAGTAGGGGTACCAAAGTGAGAACGCAGCACAAAGGGAAAGAAACCAAGCTGGCTCAGGGTGCGCAGAAGAACGAATTATGGAGAGAAGGTGTACGCGCTGGCTTGGGGCCCGGCAAAGAGGTTTTCATTGCGCTCCCAGAGGCGAGAGATCCAGGGGACATACCATATGAAGACCATACGATTCATCCAAATACACTGCTGTTCCTAAAGGACTTGAAGGCCAATAACGACAGGGAATGGCTAAAAAGTAAGGGTCATCCAGTGTGGTTTGCTAACGTTTCCACTTGGTTAACACTGTGCTCTAGAACACGATATTGACTACCGCACATCTAAGAAGGATTGGGACACATTCGTGGAGAAGTTGACCGATAAAATAATTGAGAAGGACAGTACAATTCCTGAACTACCAGCGAAAGACTTGGTATGTTCAAACCTGTTTACTGTCCAACTACTCCTGATACTGATGAGACGTGTCTCACGCAGGTATTTCGGATATACCGAGACGTCCGGTTCAGCAACGACCCTACACCGTACAAGGTAGGTGGTACTCCAGTCTTCCCTTTTTTGAACTGTGTTTATTATGTGTTGCCATTGTGCAACAATTAATTAAATTGTCCTGACGGGCCTTGGCATTCTGCAGCCACACTTTTCGGCAGCCTGGTGAGTTCATACCTATCCAGCTTCTCCTCCAAGCTGGTACTTTGTCTTATCATCCACCGTTATAGGTCGCGCACGGGTCGCAAAGGGCTATATGCAGCTTATTATGTTCATTTGGAGCCAGGGAAATGTTTCATCGGTGAGTTAGGTCTCCAGAACAACTCTCGTGCCAGTTGCCATGAAGGTTCTGCTACAAACCGGCCGCCTCGGCCCTTGGGCTCAAACAGAAAGAGCCATGACTTGATTACAACCAGCCATCCTGCATCTTGTTTTCAAGTGGTAGTATAGCCGCCATTGACCCAAGTCACTGGTCGAAGGCGGGAGGGAATTAAGGAGCATTCGATCACGCTTTGAGGCTCTTATAAGACGAATCCTGGCCCAGCGTGTTTCTTTCTGATTCTGTCTCTCTAGGTTCGGGTTTATGGATGCCAGAAGCCAGCAGATTGGCCCTTCTGAGGCAGGACGTGGACCACCGATCGGAACGTCTCAAACGTATTTTAAGTCATCCGGACGTGCGAAGGGAGATATACGGCGGTATTCCTATGGACGAAAACAAGGTAGTGAATGCGTTTGTCAGCCAGAATCAAGAAACTGCGTTGAAAACGAAACCAAAGGTAAGGAGTTATCTCTTTTGGCCTTGTGTCGCCACTTCAGGGGCTGCGAATCGACTGGCCCATCACGTCGATTCCTCTGCCCATTTCCGTATTCCAATGGTTTTTCATATTGTTTGGGAACGCAATCGTCAAGGTAGACCGATGAGCCTGCCAGTGGCCCCGATGAGCTCTGAACCAAGAGCCCCGAAGACACGTGTTGCGGTGTAAACAGAGACGAGCTGGATCTGGTTCATCTCATCAAGAATCATCATCTCCTGCGAAGGGCGGACTTGTAGGCTTGCTGCTGGCCTTCTAAGCTTGCTGTAGATGCTTCTGACTCGGTTGGGCTCGCGTCGTACTGTACGTGCGGTGTCAATCGAGGGTTCCAGCGCGGTCGACGTTCATCGCCGTTGATACGTTTCAGCGTTTCATTGTCAACGATCAACTCGATGATACAGGCGGGCATCGAGACCATCGGGTCTTAGCTAACAATGTCACTCTGATGACTCAGGCGAGATGATGCATTCTGAAGACCTTTGCGAAGAATTGTGTTTTTCTGAACAGACGCGGTTCGCCACGCCCAAACCCCCTGGAGCCACGCCGGGGATCAGAGTTCGCACTACTGGCCGTCGACATCTGGTTCACATCGCTCTCTACCAGACTTCCCAGTGGGCGCCCATTATTGCAACGCATGCGGGCCTTTTGCCGTTTCCGTGCTCCCGTTTCTTTCAAAGAACCAACCGGGGTTTCTACAGCATGCTGACCGTGTTTCTCTTGAGTTCAGGGCTACGATGTACTCAACAAGAACATCCAATTGCTACGGCTGCGCAGTTTCACCCTCAACAAGAAAGTCCCCGACCAGGATCTACTGGGCCTAGAAGCTCTGGACAGAATTGCAAATATCATTGGCATTATGGTCCCTTTCGTGAGTCTTGCCTTCACCCTCCGCTTGATTCCTCAACACTCGATGTTCCCGACATGGGCAGTTAGTCCTCACTTTTGCACGTCCTCCCTGCCTGATGCAAATGCTGGCGACATTGGGCACGTCAGCATTTGACTTGCATCTGCTCTGCGATTCATGGGGCTGCAATCCCGTTCGTTTGCTTGCATGTCTCCGGGTAACGATGGGGGATCAGCTTTGTTGGTTGCTTGGCCGTAAAAGCCCGATACCTTTTCAGTCATGGCGACAGTTTGGGTGCCCACACCTAGACCCTCTTTCCGAGGCGTCGTTGCTCCCGGACCCCTGCCTGCCACCGACTGGACCATCGTCTGGTCTCACATTTCCTGCACTAATCCGTCGTTCGTTTTTTTACCTCCCCTCCAGTGATGTGATGTGGCATCTGCAGCAAGATAGGCGTTGAGAGGACACGCGTATCATCTGTGGAGATCATTATCTGGGGGGAGGCTTGCCCACCATCCTACTTCGTTGCGTCTGTGCTGATGTGTATCACCATCTATTCGACAGGTCACATATCTGAACAGCGTCGTGATGCCTGACCCGGACGAGGACGAGGACGAGGGCGGGGACAGTAGTAGCGATAGCGATGAAGAACCAGACGAAGAACTGCAGTGACGGGAACCCATGTCTTTGCGGGGTTCTCACATCTAGACCTCTTCATGTCTTCAGTCTGAGCTGGGATCAAAGTAGCCCATTGACGCGGGTATATGTAGCCAGTGAGACCAATGCCCTTGGATCCATATCTTCACTTGATTTTGGCTTTCAAAGGTTTGATGCCTGAGCATACGACTGCATCAAACCGCAGGTCCAAGAAGGTTGAATCTGAAGTTGGAACTAGAGAACTGATTTTGTATATTATTTTGTGCTTTTATGAAGTACGTGTACCAAACTCCAAAGCGTGGTCTTTGTTTGATATACGGAAAGGAATATATTTGCCCTTTTGGGGCTCGTTTTGCGGCCTGCAAAAAGATATACATGAAACAGAGCGGACCAGATTCCTGAGCGTGCTTCTCCAAATCGAGCCCCTTCATCTATGGCCCCTCCTCAAAATGGCTTCGCCAACTACACCCTTGGCCACCATGAAACACACGCCATGATCTCTCTTGTCAGACCAAAAATCTGCAAAGCTTGTGCTCGGGAATAATCCGCATCGTATTACTCTTCCGGACAAGGTCAATTATATCAAGGTCACTGGCAAAACATCCAGATTCTAACTGAGAAGGGCTATGCACGCGTCAGAGAACCAGGATGGCAAGGTTTTATGGGAAGAGCCGTTGCGAATTGATGTACTGTAGGAGGGATTATGACTTTTCTGACGCTTGACATGCCGCTAATAAGTACCAAGTCGACAAGCAATGACGGTCAAAGATTGTTGAGAAAAGATATCACCCAGCAGATGTGAAGGACAGTATACCTTGAAAACAAAGTATGTACAGGGATACACTGCAAACGAAAGGGTTGCATCAGTGATATCAATCTGTGGTAGTCCCTTCTCTTCGTACTATTCACTGACAGCTTACTATACCGTCCTGTCTAATCACTCGATACTCCGAACTGGTTGCGTAGAAGGAAATGGGGTCATTGCACTGGGTTCATGCAAATACAAAACCTGAACAGCTGATGGGGGTATGTAGTGATCTGTTGTGTGGATTTGATATATTAAACCAGATTTAGGCAGTGTCATCTCGGTGGATTAGTATTTTATCACACATAGAAAAGTGTTCTTGCACACTCCGTATGCATTTGCATCCAAGTTCATCGTATTCGGGATAATAATACAGAAATACCGTGTGTCAAGAGATTTGGCTGTGGCGAGGGTAGCAGGCGAAGACACGTATGTAAGCTTAATATACTGATGACAAAATGCAAGAGTCGGGTATTTTCCAGGATATGCGAGAATCGCATTGGCTGACAAAAGATCATCGAAAGATGCGAGTGATATAGACGGGCGGGGAGCCAACCGAGGCATTGGCCATTGACAAGACGAGGGAGCCTGAAGTAATTGGGGGTCAGTGGCTGTAGGCGCATCATGATGGCTCCTCGAAAAGAGCCACCCGTGAGTTGTACCGTGCGTACATCCATAAGGCTGGATCGGAAACCCCCCACTGTCCGAAGAAAACCAAATCCTCCTATCACAGGAGCTAGTAATCGGACATGACCAGTTTGAATCGACATCATGAGTCACGAGTATCTGGTCCATTCAAAGATTAAAAGCGAAACCTGAGGTATGGGCGATGAACCAGCAGTTGCATTGATGCCCAACAAGGCGATCCTGATATCCTCAGTGCATGCGAGGGGATCATCGCAGATAAATCTTATCCTTGACAGCAGGCTTTTCCCCCCGGTGCAAGCTCGGCGTAGCATCTTGCGACACGTGGTGCCCGTATGTAGGAAGGAGGGTTGATGCTGAAGCGGAATGATATGTGCTTGAATATGTGCATGGGGGTGTGAACAAGGAAAAGAAAAAGAACTCCGTATGGGCTGTGCCAAATGTGATATGGACAACGAAGCAATGCATATCACGCACAGCGCATAGTCATGACGACAAAAACCTTTCCTGAAAATAAGGTATGTATGTCCTGTACGCTGAGCATCCAGCGAACTGTAGGCATGGCTGTCTGAATCGAGGGTATGTGTGGCCTGCAAATGCATTCTTCCTGGGCGAGTCGAGTGGGTTTACAACGCGCATCTCGCAGCTGCGGCAGGAAACGATGACACTCGGTGATGAAATCACCAACGTCCTGCAATGCTGTGATCCATGCTGCCCAACTCAAGCCAAGCTTTCGCAGTCGCGATCTCGTAACGGGGGAGGTCTCAGACGGGGTCTGCCGGGAGGACAAGCACACGGCTTCACCCATGTCATCGAATTCGTGAAAGCAGGGTTCAAGAGAGCGGGTGCAAATTTACCGCCGCAAGGGATCCCATACATATACATATGGAATATGAAGCCAGATTGCCTCGCGATCTTCACGTATGGCTGTCAGCATCGTCTCCAGACTCGCGAGCGCGTGAAGCGTGGTGAGGGCGGACCCTTAGTCAGCGGCTCAGGAGAACCATGATCCATCCAGCCGGGATCAAAAGCAGGCTTGGCACACAACAATGGCGGTTGTTCGGACAGCCAATTCTGAGTGGTGATTGGATAGAGCCAAAGCACATGACCATCAGCGTATGCGGGTCAAGACGGAAGGGCCAGGGATGTGGCAGGCAGGCCCCACCCCGTGCGAGTCGGGCCAAGCGCCTCTTTAATTTGCGCAACCGGCGGTGACAAACTCGCATTAGTGCCGGAACCGCCCATCGTCGTTGGTTCCTTGACCCTGTCTGGGACACCCACTTGGACAATCATGATGGAGACCTGCTCGCAGTCATATTGGCGATGGGGTCCGCTGGGGTAAGGCCCCGAGTTCAAATTGCATGTGACTGGTTGGACTTACAGATGCCTCTGTCGCTGAGGCCGCAAGCTGAGCCCCAAACAGAGTTGTTAGTCCTCGCACGTCCTTGTGTGTGTTCCTCCTCGCTGGAGCTGGCGATTGGGCACCGCGCTGGTGGAGACATGCTTGATTTCGACCCGACAAAACGTGGATGAGCAGGGGTGCGCGCAGTCCGTCAAGCGCCATCTTTTCGAGACCGTCAAGAGGTATGGTCTTTTTGCGCGTATCGTATGGTACTGTTTTGTTTACAACCGTTTGGTATTGAAAAGGCCGTCTGTACCGTACGGGGTAAATCCTCGTAAATCTCGTCGACCGCCCGGCCGCCAGCCTGCATGGAAGCTTGGTGATTTTTCACATTATTATTCTTCTTTCACTGTTTGCTGCCCAACCGTTTTGACGACAAGGAAGCAAGAAAATCCCCCCCCACTCATGCAGCTTCGGGACGTCAGCGACAGAGGTTCGTACGCGGGAAGTGGACGCTGATTAGGGAAACTGAAGGGTTTACCGACGTTGCAGCGAACTGGTCGACTTCTGTTCGTGGGAGAGAGACTGAAGGAAGAACCCGCATGCGTGACTCTCTCATAGGCGATGTTCGGCATGGATACATGCAGGCGTTTCGTGCATTTCGAGCCACTGATATCGGCATTGGTGGTGGCTGGCGGGAGTTTTTGCAGCGAGAAAAGAACCGTCGCGAGCAAGGAAGCGGTGTGGGATGAAAATTATTGGTGCACCATCGGGGAAGCACGAAAGCCATAAAAGGATCACGGAACTGGTCAACACTGCCGCATGCTTGCGAAAGGAATTGGTTGAAAGTCCAAAAGTCGGTCAGTAATGATGCTGCTGTTGCACGCGTCGCGTCGTGGATGACACAATAAGCTGTATCCAATTTGGTGAAAGACTCGTCAAGTCAACATAAGAGCAGCTTTCTGGGATAGTTATAGGCCCTAATCGGTCATCGATACAATATTCCGGACAAAGCCACTGGAAACGACGCTCCCTCCGGCCCAGACACAAACGTATGATTCCTCTTACCTCAGTTGAAGGGAAGACAACAAACGATCAGCGGCAAGAGCGAGTCTGTGAGTTGCGAGTCAATCAAGACCTGAGTATGGGAACAGGGATCGGCTGCATTATCACACGCATCGCTCGTCTTTTGCCAAAAACCAAAATTTCAAGCAAAGTCCATTGGTTGAACAGAACAGCTTCTCATTCCCCGTCTCCCGCTGCTTGCATACCCGGTGACAGGACACATGATCCATCCGCAATGCAACGTGCCGCTTGTGCGTGTTGAATGAGACACGTCGTTCGGCCCCGGGGAAAACCAATGGATCCCTGGCAAATTGGCAACGAGCTGACTGTCCATTGGAATGGAGAGCTAAGAAGAAGCCCTACTGGGGATTTTTATTTTTATCCTCTTTCTTCTGGAGAGAGGAAAAAGAAATTTAGGTTCTCAAGGAGAACTCCGCAGATGTATGTACTCCGTATGGAGGATTGCTCAGCCTGGAGATCGCCGTTTCAAATCGGGGCGGGCCGCAGCCCGTTGATCGATCCTTCTTGTGCAAGGACGCTGAAGATTTTCCGGGATCCTGGAGCCATGCGGAGCTGTCGGGAGCAGGGAAGGAGTCACACCGCACAATCAACCGCAGGCCTTCTTACCCCTAAAGCCCCAATCCGAATTCCCATCCCGACCTCTTCACGAAACTCCTGCAATATGCAATAATACTAATGATTGCAGAGTCTGCACAGAAATGGGCATTGGATCATTTCGGGCCAACACCTTGCCATTCACATGCTTTGCAGGCAGGCATCGCTGGGGCTTTCTGCAGCCATCACCGCACATATCCGCGTATTAACCGATTACAGCTTGGTTCCATGGCCTCCTGGGCGAAAACCACCTTGAAACCATGCATGTTCGCAGCATAACAGCGGTTGCCCTGCGAAGGGCCTGCAAGGCCCTTTGGCTAGTATGACGAGTCGAGAATGACAGTGCGTCATCACGAATATCCCCCATGAAAAGAATATTATTTGAATTTAGCCCGCAGACACGTATGATCCTGTGACCGGACTAGATGTCAGTGGACGCGACGACGCGATGCCCTAATAGGGATTGAATTGTGCCGCACGTATCCTTAAACCAAAAGAAAGTAAAGGCATTGTCTTGTCTTTGCAATAATACTCAGCGCTGGTGTTTTGAGATGCTGATATATGAATATGAATTGTTTCTGATACAACATTACGGCATGACGTTGATTGTATCAATACGGGGTATTAAGGTTCGCATTTACGGCCCCCGATCTGTTTTTCCGGGCGGAGAGCGGAACCCGGCCACTAGCCCAATTGGGAAAGCGATCAAGATAGATCTCCCCGCAGAGTATTGTCTCTCTACTCAACATCACCTCTTGACACAGAGCCGAAGGCTTCGAGCATTCATCGCTTCTGACACTACTGCAACCTATTCTGTCTTCTTTTTTATTCTCTAGGGTATGAACAGCAACCACTATACTTCGTCGTGAACCACGGAAGTTTACTAAGCTGATTGGTGGCATAACCCCTCGCTTATGTGGCCATTATCAATACGTTGGTCATGAGCTGAGGACTTCATTACTACCACAATATTATTATTCTGCGCAGGAACCGCCACCTATCACCCCACATGATGTCTCACTCACCGCCGAAATCCTAGACTCCACGTTTCCTAAACATTGCCCCATTGGGCCGAAATGTTGCAATGCCAGGAGTTGAATAATGATTCCCTGCGGAATGACGACAAGAATGCAGCTTCAACAACTGCTACATAGCTTGCAAAGTGCTGACGCTTTTGTACCATCTGTACATATATCCGATCTTGAACATGTCCTTGTTCAGATTTAGAAATCATACGCAACTCAAAACGAGTGCCTTTTCTCTGGAAGTGGTGAATAATGAGGGGTATCGCTACACCGCTCTCGGGCACACTCGATTGCATCATAAAGACGGTGAGAAGTGGTTGGCTGGCTGTGGAGCAGCGACAGAAAAGACAAGATTATGGAGATGGCGAAGGCTAGCTCCGCCACGGCCCTCGCGTGCACACCCGCCAGCGTCCCAGACGTTCGGTTACATATGAGAAGACCGACTCCCCGAACTGGCTCGCTCATCTGGCCCTAAAGATGTTTTCTCGCCAAGGTTCCACTCATCCTGCTCGCCACTGGGTATCTGCTGCATATGACCCACTCGCACTCCGTGGCTGTCAGGGCATGACTTGCAGCATTTCCCGCCTAACGGAGCGTACTCCGTATCTTTGCGGCTGTTTGACCGTTCTAACATTTTCGAGCGAGCCTGCAAGGACGGGCCGCCGAGCTTGCTTATTTTTCCTGCTCATTATTGTACTTTTCTGTGGTCATGTTTGAGATTCGAAATCACTGCCGCCTGGAGTGTTATACATTACCACATCCCAGCCCTCCTAGGGATGTTGTTTGATCCGACGATTCATGAAAGGCGTTCAAGCTTCAAGCTTACTCCAAACATATCTCGTTTTCAAAAACACGGCGTTAGTCTATGATGATCGATGTGGATCCTCCGCCATGCATGCACCCATACGGAGTACAGTACAGTCTTATTGCTATCACTGTTTGATTGGGTCAATGCGGGCGTCTGTACTGTATGTATACCGACACGGTGCATTAGTACAGTGTGTCCAATGTGCTTCTCACCAGTTATGCCTCGGATGTTCACGAGATCGCGGTGCCATGCATATTGGGCAGTGATAGAATGCCTGAGGCGTATCAACACTGGGCATTTCAGAGCGGGTATTTTATATCCTCACGAACAATGAGATTCATGAGTGGAAAATACGGGTTACTATCTACATACAGTACATACAGCACAGTAGCTGCATACTATATACTGTGGAAGATTGCTCCGTGCCAACTTCACTGTCCTACACGGGGCTTCTATTCGCACTGTTTGGGCGACCGTGATTACAGTAGCAATACTCAGCTCACAGCGGAACCGCCGAGGTAATCCTCTCTGGGCGTTCCGTTCTCGTCTACCTGTAGCACCAGGTCTGTTGCATTTTTTTATTGTTATCTGATCTGTACTCCATATGTACAGTACAATACAGAATGCAGCTGCAGCAATATGATAGCAAGGGAGACTATATTATTACTCGACAGCCATACGGAATGCGGTACTCCGTACCTGATGCTAAATATAACAATACTGGGCGTGCAGAAACCTGTCACAACGCTTGACCACGACAGATGTTGTTATGCAACCCCACATTGTTCCGCCAGCGGATAAGGCTGAAAAAGGGCGACGACGTCGCACAACAGGAGGGGGGAAGAAAACATACTACTACTACGGCGGAGTTACGTACGGAGAACAACTGTCGTTACCTCATCGTGCGGATTGATACGCTACAAAGCGAGAAGCCCGCTCTCAATCTTAAGCCCAATTCGTGCATTCCACGCACTTCGTGTTCCGTATGCTCCGTACGCATGCATGTATGATGGACGTCGTATTCTAAACGTGTAACATGATTATGAAGCATGCCAATTGATTACTGATCAGAAACTAACTTACATAACCTGCAGAGTCTAGTTCACCGTTGACAAGGAGTAGACAGAAATGACGTTGGGATTACCCGATTAGGGACCGTTGGGTGTTGAAATCGTTGTTGTGTCTTGCCTCTGTCATCATCAATAATAGCCATCTAGACATGTAATCATCAGATGAGGAGGAACTTGCACCCCGCAATGAAACTTTGGGACCGCCGGAAGGGAGTTCGGGCGGCGGCTGAAATTCTATTTCTTCCCTTTCTGAGCAGGAGTAGGAGGAAGATTTTGCCTCGTGTTAACAATGGCCCGCCCTGCGGGCCTCCGCCTCCCGAGCTCCGAAGGAGGGATTATATTACTTTCAGACGCGCGGATTGGGTTCCAATAGTTCGTTAAGAACGGGCACTAGAGCAAACCGCTGCAGGATTGATGGTCTGGATCAAAATGATCTCAGAAAAAACAGATCTGAACGATTGAAAGATGCCGAAAAGCTACAATTATCCGAACTGTGGGCGTCGGGAAAGTTCATTGGCGAACCAGGACCCTCGCTAAGTGGTAATCATGACTTTCCAGCAAGAAGAACGGTACGGGCTTAGGAGTTCCCTTTTCCTCATTTCGAGATGACGGTTGAATTGCCACAGGATCATTGAAAATCAGGGGGACATCGCATTGATGGCGAAGTTTGACCACGGGACCTCCTTTTAGGGCAGAGGAGTGGCTGTGAAGGGTTGTGTAAGCATCATAGATGTCTCAGACAGCTAGGACGTTGGTAGGTGAATTCATGACACTCGCTTGAGCTTCCATGCTATGGCCGTTATGGTCCCAAATGAGTCCTTGAGGCGAGAGGTGTGGCTTGGTTGCTGGTTGCTTGAGTGTTATCGTTTGCAAACGTGTCTAAATGCGTCCCTGGTGTGAAGGTGGACTGGCCCGTTTATATGTGGTAGTAACGCGGTAACGAGGATTAACTGACCTCCATCATGGCACAGAAACCCCTGGGGCTTAAACGTCGAAAGTTGGGGTTGTCCAAAGGAACACGAGCATGAGGTGTGAAGTCGTAAACTATATGCGGTTGGTCGTGTGAGGACAAAGTCGATCAACGCAGTAGAGAGACGACAAGCACCAGTGTCGGCAGTTTAGCTGCGTATGGAAACTCCGTGACAGTCTCTCCTCGTATTGGTAAGGTACCAAAACGGTGATACAGTCGAACAGGGCCGGTACAGCGGCGTTTTCCAATACCGCGATCCCAGCTCAAATTGCAGGGGGGGTTTGGGCGTTTTCTGTGCTGATCCAAGAAGACGCCCAGCGTTCGAAAAGCACCGTTCTGTAAAACAGTGACGGTGGTGGTGATATGTCGTAGTAGTGGTGGTGGTCACAATCGGATAAAAAAGCCTTCCAAGCAACGACGGCGGGAGACTTGACGCTGACGATGACGATGGAGGAAGGGGAAAAAAGAGGCGGCCTGCTTCAACCCGGAACCTGCGACACCCAAGGCAACGGTACCTTGCTTACTCTTCCGCAGTCCCCTCCGCCCGTCCAAACAGCGCGCGATCTTTGATTCGTTTCTTTGGCCTCTGCCCAGCTTCAGGGTGGTGTTGGAGGGGCGAGGAGAGAGGGGAAAGTCGATAGAGGAGGGGGGCGAAGAGCGTTTATCAATTTTTGATTCGTCTGTTCTGCTAGTTCTTTATCCTTTTTGAGAGGAAATCAATCTCTTTGTGCTCCCAGATTTTTCTTCTTTCTCGGATGCATCCTCCGGAGTGGGCGTGAGCTGAAATTCATCTTGGAATTTCTGGAGCGTGACGCTCTTATTCGTCGAGAGAAAGTGGAAGCTGGAGATCGGTTAAAGTGTGTAGGGCGAGACGATCGGGATCGGTCCCTGAAGGACTCCATCGTGGCACTCTGTCAGGATGTCTGTCATCAATAGTAGTAGTAACTGATATCTGCGAGTCGACATCATCGTGGCCGTGACGGAGCGATATGGGAAGGGCAGCCGTTGGGTCACGAAGGCGTATTCTGGTACGCGGGTGTATTGTACGGGGTAATTTAGCAGGTATATGTATGTAATCGGGTATTTTTGCAGATGCTTGTGCTTGATCAACGGAGAATGCGGTGCTGCTCGCTTTGCAGGCCTGAGGGTCTGAGATGCTCTCCGTCGGGCGCTTCTCTGCTTGGGAACGGGCTGCTCCATGATGGTGTTCCATCGCATCCATGGTTGGGACGGGCCTCACAGGCTGGAGAACCACAGGCCAGAAGCCAGACGTATGTACGAGAGTTAACTTAGGTTCAACCTTCAACCTTTCGTTTTCATGGGAGCGAGTGGAACCCAGTCAGCGAGGAGTGACGCACGGCACATATTATTAGGGATTTTGAATTTTCGACTCTTCTGTGGTTCAGCTAAAGTTATACGGTGAACTGAAGTCTTTTTATGAGTTTCTTTCTTCTCATCGTCTTTCCCCCCGATCTCCCTTTCCGGACTACTTGGCCACTTTCCGCCTGGCATCGTGCTCGCGTCCATCATCTCTCCTCCATCCTTGCTATCTCACTCTCTTTTCTTCGCAGTCTGCTCGTCTCATCGTCTCATTGTCTCCTTTGGTCGCTTGTTTCCCCCTTTCTCTGACGGTCCGGAGTATATGCCTGGGGCGTAAGGCTAGCCAGTCTTGGATTTGTGTATCAATAGTCGACATCAGGTAAATCCATCCTCGTTCCAGTTGTGTTGCTTGTGCTTCATGCGTTGTGCACTGTTGCTTGCGTCTCGCGTCCTCTGGTTGTCTATCCCGTTGCCGTCGTAAGAATACCTTGTTTGTTGCTCTAAGGTTTCGCCGGTTCCTTTATATCGTTGAGTTCGTTCACCTCCTGGAGCGTATTTTTTTTTGTTTCCTTTTTTTTTTCTTTTCTTCATCGCGGGTGATGCTGCCCGACCAATTGGCCTCTTCGTTCCTGTGGGGGTTGGGACAGACAGCAAAGCCGTCGCCGCGACGACATCTCACCGCTTCGTTGACCCAGTGCCGTCCAGTCCACTGATGTCCGCATTGGGAGTCCTTAGACAAGAAGACGCACGCCCGTTGGGATAGCGGAGGGGATCCCGTCCCAGCAACGAAGACAGCCCAACAGCCAAAAGAAACGAAGAAAGGGATTCTGTCGAGGACGGTCGTCTGCAGGTATTTATTCTGCTTCGTCGTGTTGTCGTTTGTCTTTGCGTGTTCTGCTTGCCCGTTGCCTCCCACGTCATTGTCGGTGCTCCTGCAGCGTGAGGCTGGCCGGCGATTGCCCTTCGTTCCACCCGCCCTGACATGCATCGCGCCAGATCCTCCCATCCTCCCCGCCGTCCCGTCGTGACCGCACACACGCTGCATCACCACCACCACCACCGCCCTCACCTCTCAGCTTTCAGCCAGTGCCAGCGTTGCCACCAGTCTCTGCTCGCCCCGTCCACGCACTCATGTCCTTGCGTTGCATCCGGTGAACAGAAAGGGCTATGCGAGATCCGCGAATCACCGCTCTCAGTCGTCGTTGTCGGGACATCTTAGGCGTCTAGCGAATGAGACACACGAGTTATACTGTCACGGAACAGATACACGCATACACAAGACACAACGCTATCCATTCGGTCCAAAACCCTTGTCCCGAGCGGTCCCGCTTTTACTGTGCCGTCATTCTCTTCGCACCGGCCGTCGGTTGGGAAAAGGGCTGGATTATTGGCATACCTGCAGCCGCATCCCTGCTCGCCATTGCATCACGGCGACGCAGTTAAATTTAGTCTGACATTGATATAAGAAGGATTTCGTTGCCCACCGTAGCCGTCCCACCGCTTCCCCAAGGCCGCAGCAAATGTCCAACGAGTCCCACCGTCAAGGACAGCAGCTCCCACCGCCACCGTGGACCGCAGGCCATCCGGACTATCCTCCCTCGTCTCAGTATCCAGTCCGTATTGACCCTCGTCTCCTCTCCACTTTTTTGTTTCCTGCTGCGCTCGTTCTTCGCTTTTATTGTTCTCGCCTCCCCCCTCCCTCCCCGCTCTGCAAACACCATTGTCTCTCTGGTTTCGATATATCCTGAGCCTCTCGTCTTTGCTGCTTTGTCTTTAATTTTGTATACCCAGTCATCACGTATATTCCCCTTTCTGTTCTTTGGAGAAATCATTCTTTCTGCTCCCACTGTTGAGACGCAAGCAACTGCCCTCTTCTAACATCGCACTTTTGAAAAACATAAAGGCCACAACCCAACCCGCTTATCAATATCCGCCTCCTGGTATGGCCACGATTCAGCAGCCCGTACAACATCCACAGTCGGACCCTTATCGTCTACCTCATCCTGGGCCTTATCAGCGGCCTCCTGAGATGTACGCACAGCCTCCGACTGCTCCTCCTGTCCCTCCCGTCGTTTATCCAGCCGCTGCTCCCAGGCAACGAACCGCAATAGCATGCCGTTATTGTCGCAGAAGAAAGGTGGGCAGTCCAGTGTTATAGCCCATTCAGGATCGGCTTTGTTAATCAGATGTTGAGGAATGTTATAGATTCGATGCTCCGGTTTCGATACGTCGCAGGATGGTCGGTGTAGTAATTGTGTCAGATTCAACCAGGAGTGCATGTTCACGCCTGTCTCTTCGCAGACGCAGGCCTTTGTCCCAGCCCATGCAGCGTATCCACACCTTCGCAATCTTCAGGCCACACGTTTGCCCACCAGACCTGGTGAGGGAGTAATGCTCTATGGTGCGCATGGACAGCCATTACCACCTCAAGGCCCGATTCATGGACCGGAGAATACGTTGCCTCATCCAACGTCGTTGTATCCTCCACCTCAGGTGCCGTATGGAAGACCAGGACCAGTGCCAGGACCACCAAGCCACCCCCCACCAATGGTTCATCCACCTATGCTTCATGATCCTGTGAGTCGCAAACGCCCCCATCCTGAAGAAGCGTCTCTTCCCCCAGTCCGTGGCCATTCCCCTGCCATGTCAAATTCTAATTCCTCACGCTCTTCTCCACAGCGAGCCTCCCAAGGACGTCGTGAATCCGGTACTGGATATGAGCATTCCGAATCTCTGCCTCCGGTCTCCGCTCCCACCTCTGGCGCAAGTTATCAGTCACATCCAGCCCCTACTACGCCTGGACCGTTTTTTTCCCCTGGCCAGCAGGATACGAGAAGGTTATCGTCTCATTCGGCGTATTCGTTCGATTCGCTAAACCCACCACCATCTGGAGCAAATCCTCAGGCACCTGCTTTGCCTTATCCAACTCTTCAGCCACCTTCCCAATCGGGCTCCACCGGAAGAGAGTCGGGCCCCACTCCACCCCCTGGGCAAGGATCGGCGACCCGACGGAGTGGCCTCAGTGTCACCGATATGCTGGTTCCTTCAGAGCCGCAAAATACACGGAGCGATACGGATAATCGCATGGTCAACGCTCTCGATAGACGAGGGCTCAGTAGATAAATTAACGCAAAATTTCAACATACGGTGGTACACTTTGTACAAGGCTTGAGAGGAATGGCGTTTAACGTGCCTTAACCGATTCCATGACGAACACGATAATAGACATCCCATACCGGTTGTGGGACCCAAATCATCGAAACATCGTTTAACGAAGACGACATGAGGGAGGTTGATCGCAGTAGCTTGCATCACTAAGCTCTGATGCACATCCTCTGGGCCTTATATTAATGATTTCAACATAATTAACCACAAAAACCTATGTTATTTCGAAATAATCACGACAATCACGACACCGTCGAGGTTTCAAACAGGGCGAATTTCCAGGTTTCCTACGAAATAGCAAATCGAAACTCTGCTTGTGTGCGTCAAGGGTTTATCAACCGAATATTCGTACCATGGGCCAGCTCCCACAGCTTAATGCGAAGCTACCACACATCCTCCCTCCTTAATGGCTTCGTCAACCGTTTCAATTCCGTCTATACGCAGGTGCTCTACCGTGTACCAGAGTTGATCTCCGAGATCTCCCCGACAGGGTTGGCTCCCGTCAATATGCAAGTGTCCCGTCGCGTTCCGGATTTCAACCACCCAGATCTCAGCTACCGGATGCTTTTTAAGTCACGTCTCGACTTTGTGTTTTCTGTCTCCCGCCCAAAAAAAAAAAAAAACAGTCTTTCTAAACCACCAGGGGCAACCCACTAATACTGAACTTTGGTATTCGTACGCTGATTCCCTCTACGCTTTATTTCCCTGGTTTCTGCCGTTTGTGTGTTATGCCATGGATTCTCCTTTTCTTTTCAATCACGATGCACGTTCTCCTATCTTTGGTTCCTCTGCATTGATGACGGGCATTATCTGGGCCTGAGGTGGGCGGCTATCTGAAGATTCTTAGCTTTGCACGTTTTTGCATGGCAGTGGGAAAGCATACCATTTTGTCACGTCTCACTATGTTTCTTTTAGCGGTTCCCTGCGATGTTCGTTTTCACTTTTTATTTTTCTTTGCTGTACCGAGTCCCCTTTGTTTCCCCAGTTTTCCTCAGTTCCTGTTTTTGTTAATAGATTGCATTTCGAGCGAAATCGGTGGAGCATGAAAGAAACATGTTGGGCACCGGCATGGAAATGCAAAACGGAATGAATACTAGGACATGGATGGGTGGGCGGCTATCTGAGTTTATCAACTTGTTTTCGAGTTCTGCGTCGTTGTTATGTCTTCTTCTATTCTGTTTGTTGTTGTGTTTTCGCTACATTTTTTATTTTATTTTATTATTTTCTATTACTGTCAAATTTCCCCTCCCCCCTTGCCATTGCCCCCATTTGGCTTCGACTCGAATCGATCGACAAGAGTACCAATAAACAACAATAACAGCTGGACTGATGCCCTGCTAACTACTTCTACCCCGCCGACCTCCCTGCCCGCGTATTTTAATCTGCGTTCTTATTATCCATTCTATTCTTCGCGCAAGTATTGTCTATCTAATGCTTTATACGTTCTAGAAATTGAAAAGGCTTTAAGTAAGACGTTTTTCTTCTCAAAAACATAATCTGTCAGTGGCCATGACGGGCAATCGGTAGTTCAATAAGAATGGAAAAAGAGTCATACACATATGATGATGTAACGTATGTAGAACGGAATCCGCCTGGACCCATTACCTTTCGGTCCTTTCCTGAATCAAAAGTATGGCTATAAATTCAATTGAGTCCTCATCCCTTACCACGGTGCAGAACTTAGGTTCCGTCCGCAAAAAGTTGCGGAAAATCCGACGATTCCGCCCACCCAAATCTATTTCATCACTACTGTGTATTTGGCTCGAGTTGCCAGAGTGGACTTGGTTGTATATCACAGTACTGTGTGATCGATTGGGTTGGGTGGGAACTAACCCTCCAGAGAAACTTGGAAGGGGAAAGAGAGGCGGAGCGGGCCTGAACGCGGTGGGGAGTGGGGGCTGGTACATCGGGGATCTCCGAAGCCGGGAAGTCGGAGGTCGGGAGTTCTGTGCTTTGGCTTGGCCGGGCCCTGGCGTGGGCGCGGTACGGGCGGGGCGGAAGGCTAAAGGGACGGGAGGAAATACTTAAGTCCGATGGAAAGAAGAAGGTTTGGTTCCGTTCCCGTTCCGTTGGGCGGGCGGGCGGGAGGACGGCCAAGGGTGGGCAGGGCGGAAAAACGGCGGGCGGGTGATATTGAAATCTGATAAAGGTTAGGAGGTTCCATCGGAGTACTGTGAGATAATCAGTAACTATGTCCTTCAATTCAAAGCCATAAGTAACCGATGATCTACATTATTACATTGTCTAGGTGTACGGAGTAATTATTCGAGAATTTGATGTGTGGTGTATCGTCGTTGAATGTGGAGCCCCTGTGTGTTTCGATCGACGACATTGCGTGAGCCGTTTCAACGAAACTTGTTTCTTGTCCGAAATGTTTTCAAATTTAGTTCTAAACAACTGCCAGCATTTGCAAAGGCAAGTCTGGCGAGTGAATGTCACTGATTTGTGCCGAGGATGCTAACACGTTGACGAACTCATGAAAGAGAGATGGTGTCATATATCCCGTTTGTCTTCCTCCGTAAGGGGTATGCTATTCAAATGTTGCAAGGTACGGAAATAGGATGTGATTTTACTGGCCGAAGAGCGCAAATAATATGAAAAGGAGATGTATGTCTCTGGGGTCATCTACATGTAGATAAGTTATGTACTGTATGTATGCGCAGGGTGTTAGGGTTGAATACTCCGTAACCGTGCCCAGGCTCATTCCATGACCTTTCCCGATTGGTCCTAG